>OY856411.1:257489338-258089338 GCA_963693085.1 Alisma plantago-aquatica
AAATCCAAACAAATGATTCTTATAAGAAATGATACATTCAAATATCCTAGTCAATAACCTAACAAAGGTATCTTACTGACTAGAAATGTCTATTCTTAATAAGAGTTTTGGAAAAATCTAGTAGTGTGACTAGCTACAATAAGCTCAAAATAAAGGTTTGAGTCCTCTCTATCTACCCAATGAGATGTGACTGGACCAACAACTTGGCCAAATTCTAGGTCATATAAATAGAGGATCAGGGCATCCTTTTAGAGGGTCGTTTCCAAGCCATATTTCACGTCTATACTCTCATAGGAAAGATATATTAACTTCTCATCCTAACAATATCCACAATGTGTTGTATATATTAGGAGCGTGTAGCGTATCTAGAGCATCTAGGACGTTATCTCCCATGAGAAATCTATCATGTTGCTTCCCTATATCTACCTCTATAAATGTTTATTCGGTTATATCCTAGGATGGGTGATTGGATACTCTGGGGGGGGGTGAAAGAGATGAACGCACTTAAACAAAATTCACCTTCAAGATATAAATAGAGGGTCAGGGCATCCATTTAGAGGTTCGTTTCCAAGCCATATTTCACGTCTATACTCTCATATGAAAGAGATATTAACTTTTCATCCTAACAATATCCACAATGTGTGGTATATATTAGGAGGGCATAGTGTATCTAGAGCATCTAGGATGATATCTCCCATGAGAAATCTATCATGTTGCTTCCCTCTATCTATCTCTATAAATGTTTATTCTGTTATATCCTAGGATGGGTGATTGGATGATCTAGGGGGGGTGAAAGAGATGAACACACTTCAACAAAATTCATTAGACCTTTAAGATATATCACAAAATAAGATTGATAATATGGGAATTTGAGTGCAACTAAAACATACATAGAAAGGATGAGAGAGATTGAACATACACCAATTGACAAGCTATGTAGAGTGGTTCCACACTTCAAACTAGAAGTATGTCAATCCACTACCTAGAGAGGTCAACCTCTAGGATTTCTTAAGAATGTCTACTCCTTATATTCACTTCTAAGAGTTACAACATTTGACCTTCCTTTTCCGTGACAAAGAAACCCTACCAAAGAACTTACCTATCCAACCAAGAGTCTTCTACCTCACCAAGGACTTACCCACTTTGCAACGAGTCTTCCGCCTTCGCCAAGGAATTACCTACTCTTTCACAAGTCCTGAGCTTCTGAGGAATTACCCACTCTTCTTGCATCTTCATCCTTTGATTTCACCTTTTATAAGGAGAGGCTTCCACCAAGGACTTACCCACTTGAGCAAGGAGTCTTCTGCCTTCTCCAAGGGCTTACCAACTCTTGCTCCAAGTCTTCAGCCTTGAATCTCTTCACCAAGGGACTCCTTCCCTTGTTTTTATTCACCTCTCTTATCCAAGAGAGAGAACCTTCATCTTTATGGTTGAATGAGATATTGGGAGGTGGAGGAAGTGATAGCCTCACACGATATACATGTAGGACTAGCTCTCTTACAAATATCCTACTAACTCTAATGGATGTATCAAGTGATAAATCTTAGAGAGAGAGTGGAGGTAATGGGATCACTCAACTATAGAATAGGGACCTTCATAATGCTTGACTAACCATGGGATGAAGCTCAAGGGATCCTTTTTATATATGGAGATGCCTAGAAGCCTTTGGGAACTCTTAAGCATGAATACTAGCCATTTAGGATGTTGAAACATATATTTTTCAAGTTTTGCAACATTCCTACAGCTAGAAATACTTTTCGGCACTTTTCCATATAGTGTGATCGGTCGAGTTTTGATAAAGGTAATTCTACAGAATGCACTATGCGACAAAGCTAATTTGACCAATCAGTCGAGTTTGTCCTGCTAGGAACTCGACCGATAGAATAAATTAGTTTTGTTTCAGTGTAGTGGTCGGTCAAGTTCAGAATATAGGATACTCGACCAATCAACACCATTCTCAAAATCCATCAAGGATCAGCTGAGTTTGAAACACAACTGATAAACAACCTGTAATGAATTTTGGAAAATGTCATTATAGTATTTAAATATTTTATTAAGTGCTCCTAATTTTTTATAAGCTTAATTACAAGTCACACCATCATTACAAGTGATTTACAACATGATTCTAATTGATTGACATCATATTCCAAAAATGTGCATGTAACATACTAGATCTCAGACCCTACCCTGGAAGTTGACAATTTGGACTTAGCCAAACAAGGTTAAAGGTTAGACCTAAATAGACGTTTAGTATAACCCAATTGAGCTAATGCATGTATAGATCACCTTAATGCAACCTAATGTTCTAACATTAATCTTAGGTTTATAACGGATACATAAAATATGCCACATAACTCATTTTGGTGGTAATATGAAGATAAGAAACTTAATTGGATGAATAATTTAGATAATGGGCCGTTAATGGACCATATGACATATCTCATTAAAAAAGTCTCAAAATTATAAACAAACTTCAAATTCAAAACCTACATATCAAAATTATCCTACATGTCAAATTTCATCTAATTTGGACAACCTTGAAATATTAGGATAAGTTTAGGATAGGGAAAATTAGTAAAAGGCCTAAGTAATGCATAATGTGATTATATAACTTCAAAATATAAAAATAATGGAAAATTCATATTCAACACATCAAATATAACTTGTGGATGAATTTTTATCCAATTTGGATGTTGTTTGTGTAAGTTATGCAATTTTAGGTACATTATGGACTTTTCTACAATCTACCCAATTGGGAGGTTTCTTTGCAAATTGCACATTCATTATAATCCTAATACATTCCCTTACCATTCTCAAGTTTTTGAACTAAGGGTAACCTAGTTGCACCTTCGTTTGAAGGTGTTTCTTTCCAAGGGCATTTTAGGGATTACCCTCTTTATAAATGAGCATAACTTTAAAAGCTATCAACCAATGGGGTTATTTCTTTGATTGGAGGTCGGTTGGGATGGCCTATATGTGTCCATAAACTGACATTTGATATTCAAGAAGCCTCTATGAGTTGTCCTCTTGCATTTCCATGAAAACCCTAGAGCTCCATGGACACCTCATGCTTGATTTCTTCCTTATCCATAAAGGTTTGCATGTCCATATGCACCCTTAACATTAGACACATGGAAAGTAACTTGACACCTCTTGCTTTACTTCTTACATATCCATAAATACTTGCATGTCCATGGACACCCTTATACACAACACATGGAAAGTCTCATAGACACCTCATACTTGACCACGTTCTTTATATAGCCATATATACCCCTTCCCAACTCCCAATTTGAAAACTCTTTCTGTCCTTTATTTCCTGTATCTTAGAGCATCATTCCTACTCTATTTTTACATAAGGTGTTGTCCCAAGGTAAAAGGAGGTTCCAACCTTGGTGAAGAAGGCTCCTAGGGTTCCAAATTTCTCTATTTAGGATTTCTTAAGCTCCTCCTTGGTGATTTTAACCAAAACTAGTAAGTATCCTCCTTTCCTTCCCTATTTTCAAGTTTTTAGTCTTCCTTCCACCTTCCTCCAGGTCAGAACCATGGCCTTCCATGGTGAAACCCCACCTAGAACCCATAAACACCTCATCTCCATGTTCTTTTGTTAGGGTTTTTCACCTCTAAAGTGGAAAAGGTGCTTCTTGCTTGAGATAGGAGCTTTGTTGGAGAAACTAGCCTCTCTAAGCTTGGGAACCTTACTTATTGGACCTTTCCACCTTCCCTATAGGTTCTTTGGAGGCCTAGGCTTGGATCTAGGACTAACTTGGACTGTTTAGACTCTGAAGTTGAGGTATGATGTATCCCCTATTCGTCTATGTTGAGCAATTCACATATGCTTATTCATTCTCTTTGTCCTATGGACATTAGCCTATACACAATGTCTTTTCTTTTGCAAATCACGGTTCATGTGAACTACCTTTTTTGATATTGATCATGTGATCATGGATATTCTTTTGAACTCTTATTTTATGCTTTGTTCATGATGGAACTCTAAAAGATGACATGTGATGTCTTTTACCCACTTATGATGTGGATGTATATGGTGGTCACTTATGTGGTGACTAGTTTATATATTCTAACTATACTTTCTACTTGCCTCTACACTTCACATGCTATGTGATTCAGTAGCACTGGAGTGGTTTAATTGCATTGGTTTTTATGGCAGATGTGTTATTTCCTGCCGAGAAGATGTGATATTTCCTGTCGAGAAGATGTGATATTTCCTACTCTTTTGGGATGGAATGGAACCTCATACCCAGGGAAAGATGTGTGATTCTTGGCCCATGTTTTATATATTTGGGAGATTGGTAGTATTCCGTTCTCTATCATCTTTCAAGTTTATGATTTTTTTTCCGGATTTGTGTTTATATTGTTCTAGGGCTATGTTTATCTCACATGCATGCAGGTTGATGATATGGGGTGTGTGCCCTAATTATTTACATGTGCTTGGGTGGCACAATCTTTGTGTTTTATTAATGACAAGTATTCTTTTGTTATCATATGATTTCAATTCCTTTTCTCTTGATGTCCATTTGGGTGGTCCTTATCCTTTCTATGGGAAGCCTTTTATATTTTATGTCCTTTATTCCATATATTGCTCAATTTCCTATTTAGTATGCACATACCATCATTTGCTGATGTCATCTATTTTCTCTTCTTGTTGGGGTATGCTTCCAACCCTAGGTGAAGGACATGGATGATAAGGCATGAAGTTTTAGGCTAACTTAAGGAGTGAAAGCTTGGAGACAAAGTTGTTATGGTTTAGATTTCCCTCTACTTAGATCCTTATGTTGTATCATACATGTAAACCCTTATGGGATATTATGATATAATTTTGTAATAACCTTGTTATAAATTGAATATAGTCAACATTTTTATTCCGCTACTATACTTTGGTTGTTTTGAATACCATTTATTGAAATTTGAAAATGTTACACCTATTCCAACATACCTTTGAGTGTGTTTGGAATGGATGTTTAATTCTTCAATTTTTCTTTAGTAAGGGGGTGATCCCGCCTCCTTACAACATGGTATCAGAGACCATGGTAGTTGGAATCTGACTATTTCAATTTTGTCTCCCTAGTTAGAATCCTTGCCTTACCACGTGACATGTTTGCCCTAGAGTTGATCAATAGATGATGAAGGGTTGATTTAGGATCATATAGTTTTCACATTAGAAAAATGATGAATAGATCTATAAAATACTTACAACTAAAAGATGCACAAGTAACCATAGTAACTTGAGGTTGTTTAGCTTGGCCTTTAGGCAACTACTAGGACATGAAGTTGAAGGAAGAGGTGTCTAGAAAGGATCAGGGTTTAGGGGCTGGCAAGATTTTCCTCCGCACTACTAGCTTGGTTTATGAGGACTCCTGAATCCATATGATACTGGCCTGGCCTGAGCTGATATGAATTGTTCAAAATAGCATGCTTTTAGGCAATAGTAGCCTTAGACATATATATGATTTATCTTTAGGGACCCTAATATGTTGAACTAGTCTCCCAGGTGTATTGACTTGTTTGAGGATGGATACCCAATATAGTTCCCTTATGACTCATAGAACCACATGTTTGGATAGTTACCCCTAGAACCTAGACTTTGAAGTTGGGTGTTTAGTAAGCAATCAGAGTGTGCAGGGAAGTGTCAATAATCTTGTATATGGTTTAGTTAGACTACCCTTTTAGCTTTAGATTAGTTGGCTTGGTAGGTTAAATCCTTTAAGGGGTGGTGAATAAGTTGTTTTCTTATTTGTGGATGTTTTGATTTTGAGGACAAAATCCCTTTAAGGGGTGGTGTGATGTAACATACTATATCTCAGACCCTACCCTGGAAGTTGACATTTTGGATTTAGCCAAACAAGGTTGAAGGTTAGACCTAAATAGATGTTTAGTATAACCCTAATGAGCTAATGCATGTATAGATCACCTTAGTGCAACCTAATGTTCTAACATTAATCTTAGGTTTATAATGGATACAGAATATATGCCACATAACTCATTTTGGTGGTATTATGAAGATAAGAAACTTAATTGAATGAATAATTTAGATAATGGGCCATATGAAATATCTCATAAAAATAAGTCCCAAAAGTGGAAACAAACTTCAAATTCGAAATCTACATATCAAAATTAGCCTACATGTCAAATTTCATCTAATTTGGACAACCTTGAAATATTATGATAAGTTTAGGAGAGAGAAAATGAGTAAAAGGCATATGTAATGAATAATGTGATTATATAACTTAAAAATATGGAAACAATGGAAAATTCATTTTCAATACATCAAAGATAACTTATGGATGAAGTTTGGTCCAATTTGGATGTTGTTTGTGCAAGTTATGGAATTTTAGGAACATTCTGGACTTTTCTGCGATATACCCAATTGGGAGGTTTTCTTTGCAAATTTTCACATTCATTATAATCCTTATATATTCCCTTACCATTCTCAAGTTTTTTAACCATGGGGCACCTAGTTGCACCTTGGTTTGAGGGTGTTTCTTTCCAAGGGCATTTTAGCGATTACCCTCTTTATAAATGAGCTTATCTTTAGAAGCTATCAACCAATGGGGTTATTTCTTTGATTGGAGGTCAGTTGGGATGGACTATAAGTGTCCATAAACTTACATTTGATATTCAATAAGACTCTATGAGTTGTCCTCTTGCATGGCCATGAAATCCCTAGGCTAAGGACACATGGAAAGCTCCATGGACACCTCATGCTTGACTTCTTCCTTATCCATAAAGGTTTGCATGTCCATAGGCACCCTTAGCATTGGACACGTGGAAAGTAACTTGACACATCATGCATGAATTCTTCATTATCCATAAATGCTTGCATGTCCATGGACACCCTTATACATGGCACATGGAAAGTCTCATAGACACCTCATACTTGACCTCTTTCTTTATATAGCCATATGTACCCCTTCCCAACTCCCAATTCAAAAACTCTTGCTCCCATTTATTTTCTCTAGCTTAGAGAACCATTCCTACTCTGTTTTTCCATGAAGGTGTTGTGCCAAGGTAAAAGGAGGTGCCTACCTTGGTGAAGAAGGCTCCTAGGGTTCCAAATTTATCTATTTAGGATTTCTTAAGCTCCTCCTTGGTGATTTTGACCAAAACTAGTAAGTATCCTCCTTTCCTTCCCTATTTTCATGCTGTTAGTCTTCCTTCCACCTTCCTCTAGGTCGGAACCATGGTCTTCTATGGTGAAACCCCAACCTAGAACCCATAAACACCTCATCTCCATGTTCATTTGTTTGGGTTTTTTCACCTCTAAAGTGGAAAAGGTGCTTCTTGCTTGAGATATGAGCTTTGTTGGAGAAACTAGCCTCTCTAAGCTTGGGAACCTTACTTATTGGACCTGTCCACCTTCTCTAGAGGTTCTTTGGAGGTCTAGGCTTGGATCTAGGACTAACTTGGACTATTTAGACTCTGAAGTTGAGGTATGATGTATCCCCTATTCTTCTATGTTGAGCAATTCACCTATACTTATTCATTCTCTTTGTCCTATGGACATTAGCCTATACACAATGTCTTTTGTTTTGAAAATCATGGTTCATGTGAACTACCTTATTTGATATTGATCATGTGATCATAGATATTCTTTTGAAATCTTATCTTATGTTTTGTTCATGATGGAACTCTAAAAGATGGCATGTGATGTCTTTGGCCCACTTATGAGGTGGATGTATATGTTGGTCACTTATGTGGTGACTAGTTTATATATTATGACTATATTTTCTACTTTCCTCTACGTTTATCATGCTATGTGATTCAGTAGCACTAGAGTAGTGTAATTGCATTGGTTTTTATGGAAGATGTGTTATTTCCTACTGAGTAGATGTGATATTTCCTTCTCTTTTGGGATGGAAAGGAACCTCATACCCATGGCAAGATGTGTGATTCTTGGCCCATGTTTTATATATTTAGGAGATTGGTAGTATTCCTTTCTCTATCAGGTTCCAAGTTTATGAGACTTGGCCACCTTTGTGTTTATATTGTTCTAGGGATATGTTTATCTCACATGCATGCATGTTGATGATATGGGGTGTGTGCCCTAATTCTTTACATGTTTTTATGTGGCACAATCTTTATGTTTTATTATTGTCAAGTATTCTTTTGCTATCATTTGATTTCAATTCCTTTTCTCTTGATACCCATTTGGTTGGTCCTTATCCTTTCTATGGGAAGCCTTTTATATTTGATGTCCTTTATTCCATATATTGCTCAATTTCCTATTTAGTATGCACATACCAGCCTTTGTGGGTATCATTTATTTTCTCTTCTTACTGGGGTATGCTTCCATCCCTAGGTGATGGACTTGGATGATAAGGCATGAAGTTTTAGACTATCTTAAGGAGTGAAAGCTTGGAGACAAAGTTGTTATGGTTTAGATTTCCCTCTACTTAGATCCTTATGTTGTATCATACATTAAAACCCTTATGGGATATTATGATGTACTTTTGTAAATTTTTGTGAAAATTGAATATAGTCATTATTGATGTACTTTGGTCTTTACATACCATTATAATAAATTTGGAAAATTTATACCTATTCCAACATACCTTTGAGTGTATTTAGAATGGATGTTAATTCTTCAAAAAAAAAATTAGTAAGGGGGTGATCCTGCCTCTTTACAGTGCACTTGTATTGACTTTGACTTGTCTTTTCACAAGTTAGGATGTGCAATTTAGGGCATTTGGAGTGTGTCTATACCTAATCTTAAATTAGTCAAGTATATACATTAGACACAAACAATTGGAAAGGTTTAGTCAACATCAAAATAAGGGTTTAGTCAATTTAGACCTAGACTCAACATTCTCCCCCTTTTTGAAGATGCCAAACCATTCCATAAATGTATTGAAAGAATTTAAGTAAATTCATACCTTTGGTGAAACCTAGGGTTTTCAATAGAATTGAGTTCATATGCCCCCCCCCTGAATTGATGCTCATGGAGTTCTCATACTCCCCCTCGATTCGTGCTATTTCTTCTGCATGGTTAGCTTTCATAAAATTATAGAATACTATGTCTTCTCCCCTTTACATAGACATTCTTCTCCCTCTACATGTAAGACATTCTTTCTCCCCCTACTTTACAAATGAAGACATGCTTTCTCCACCTTTATCATTTAAAAAAGGTGGGGGTATGAAGAGATAAGAAATACCACTTGTTAAAAGAAACAAGACAACAAAAGTTATATAGGAGAGTAGAAGAGCAAAACTAGGGTCTTGTCGAAGAACATATAATGAAAAGAAAGTTAAAGAATGCACTTGAACAACCCATAATGTAAATCTAGCAAAGATCAAGGCAAGATAAAGTACTGTAGAAAAATAATGAATCTCAATTTTAACCCAAAAGATGACGGAATTCACGCTAAAAGCGTTAGAGCTCATTGTAAAGAAATGATTCTTGCTCACCAGGTCATTTTTGCATAACAGTAAAATCTACATCAATTCCAAGGATGCTCCAAATTTCACATACAATGTAGCTCTATATATCATGCATCACAAGGCTATGCAAGCAACTAACTCAAGATAGTGTATATGCAAGTTGAAGGACAAGCTTGAGTATAAAATAAGATACAAGCATAGCATGTAGTTGAATACCACTTGATGAAGATCAAAATAAGGCTAGAACTACATGTAAAAGAACTATGAGTAGATGATATAACATGTTAGGATAACTAGTAGGATCTAGGTCATAGAAGAAAAATGCACAAGTTAAAGAGAAAGCTTTGAGTAGAAGTAGAGAAATATCCAAGCAAAGAGATATACAATTTCAGAAACAAGGAAGAATATAACTCGCTAGAACATATGCATCATTACCAAAAGATGATTACCACTAATAACCTCAAGGTTGTATCAAAACAAGATATAAAACTATATAGATGTAGCTAGTTTGAGCACATCGGAAACAATTTAAGACACAACCAAGGGATCCAAAGAGATCACCATTAAAATCTGCAAAGAAACTCAAAGAAAGTAATTGCAAGATATAGGAATACCATTTGTGGGATACCAAATTATAGCAATTAGAAATATAGAGTTGTATGCAAGATAGACAATTCAAAGCATGGCAATATGCATATATAAAGGTACTAAGGTAGTGCCAAAGAATAAGGCAATTGACTAAGAAAATCTAGTTGAGAGGGAGATTCTCATTCAATAAGCCAACTCTGTATTTTGTGCACAGTGCTCTTGGTCGAGTTACTGATAGGACAAACTCAACCAACAACAACTGTTGGCAACACCCATAGGTTCCTATCGGTCAAGTTTCTATCAGGACAAACTCGACCAAACATGTGTCAAAAAGAACATATTTCTAGAAAAACATATATAGATACTTAATAAAAATGTAAATCATATCCAACCATATGTAAGTGACACTGCCCTATTTTAGGGATCCACTTGTGCCATTTTGTACTTTATTCACGTCTAAACATTGTAGAATGCAAGTTAAATCCCCTAATGTGAGTATTATTATCAAATGCACTTATGGACGTTTTTTGCATTATTTTCAGGTACTTGAACCATGCTTTGAATGGATGAGAGATAAGGAAGGAGCTCTAGGGTTCCTTTGCTCATGGAGGGGTCCAAAGAAGACCCCAAAGCTCCCTCAACCTACCCCTAATGGCCAAGATTCGACATCAAGCAAAGAAGTCCATTGGTGATGAAGATTAAAGTTATTTTTGCCACTGAAGACCCAACATGACCGTGGGAATCCACCATGGTCGTGTGAATTATAGCCAATAATCATAGGGTCGTCGGTGTTTTTGCACCAAAAGCACCACAATCGTGGCCATCAGCACGATCGTGGCCAACTAAAGACATCATGGTCGTGGCCATCAGCATAATCATGACCAAAAGAAGACATCACGGTCGTGGCCTCCCGCAACGGTCGTTGGAATTATACACAGCGTTCCCCAAAATCAACAGAGAGGTGATCCATTTTTCACGTGAATGACCACAGTCGTGGCCATTCACCACGGTCGTGGCCCTTGAAGACTACATCACCCGTGGCGCTCCCCATGCCCATGGTGAACTAAAGACAAAGACGACATCCAAGATGCTTCGCTCATGGCCTCCTCCTCCAACATGGCCATGGTACCTAACCACGACTATGGTACCCCTTACCCAGCACGACTGTGGCACCCCGCCACTGCCGTTGCCACCACATATACTTAGCCTTTCCACTCCCTTTCACACCGCAGTTGTAAGGACCCTGACCCATGTTTCGGGTTAACCCTATTTGCTTTTCTTAATAAAGGTTCTTAGAACCTTAATCTAATCCCTCAAGATGTTTTGATATCATGTGACAAGCTTATGTTTCCAGTTTGGTCCCGTTTGGATGTTGTTTGAACAATGTTTGCTTGTTTTGGACCAAAGTGCAATTTACCCAAGGTAAGGGGTTATATTGCAATATGTCACATGTAGAGCATGCCTTTAGTTATCTAGCACCATTAGAAAGAGAATGATGTTGTGGGGTACCTTGTGGAGGGCCTATGTTCCAAGTTTGAGATTGGTTGGACGATACTTGTGCTTTATGTGCTAGTTTTGGTGCAAATTGCAAATTACCCAAAGTGGAGGGTCAATATGCAATTTATCTACTCTAGAGTTTTCTTTCTTCAGTTTGGCATCATCTAGGATGTGGATGTAGGTTTGGGCACCGTGTTTGGATATTATACGAGGAGTGACATCTCTATATAGTTTTAATGCCATATATGTCACATGTGCTATCTTGACCTTTAGTGAATTGAGTAGGAGCTTGGAGTGTGTATCGGTTTAGGGGGTGTGTCGCCCATGGAGGATGGTCAGCTGCACGATACACAACCTAGAGTGTATCACCAGGTCGTGCATGTGGAGTTTTGGTGGTTACAAGTGGCGTTAGAGCATGAGCAAGTGGCATCTAAGTTTATGTGGTTATGACACCTTTCTTTTGCTACCTCTCTCTTCCTTGGTGTATATAAATTCTTTACTCTTTACCCAAGTGATCCCTTTCATCCACCTCTTTCCCCTTCTTGTGTGGGGCGAGCTTGGGAGCTTTGGGAGCTGAAGGAAACCCACATGGAGCTTGGGAGGCTGAGTTCCTTGCCCATGGAGATTTCTTGCACAAGATCCGACCTTGGTGAGTCATGCTTCTTAGATAGCTTTCCCATGTGCTTTATTCTTCATCTCCTTCTTCCCCTCTTGACCATGGATGGACCCTTGATGAGAGTAGGCAAGTACGTGGTCCTCTCTCTCTTTTCTTCTTCTTGAGCTAACCATAACTATGGTGTCTTCTTCTTCTTCATCTTTTGTTTCTTGAGGTGATGATGGTGCCGAAGATAAGTTTGGAGCTTTGGATGGATGATCTTCATGGTGAGGAACGTGGGTTTGATGCTTGGATTAGGAAGCTGGATGTCTTTCTTAGAGATCCTCTTAAGGCGGGTTACATAACTCTCAATCATCTCTATTATTTTCACTCTTCATATGTGCTTAAATAGATTCTTGTCTTTAGATAGATACCTTTCCCTATGATAGTTGTTTATGTTGAATTTGAGATCTGATCTAATGGAAAGGATACATTTTATTACTGCCTTTACCTTGTTCTCCTTGTGTGGGATGGTGAGAGGTGTCTTGAGGTTGAAGATGACCAACCCAATATGCATAGGCTAACCGATCTAGTGTTTTCCTGATATAGTGCTTTGCCCGATAGGTCATGCTTTGGTTGATAGATCATGAGCAATAACCCTCTCTCATTTAGTTGAGAGGTGAGCTTAAGATCCAAGATTTATGTGGAAGTAGTGAGTCCTTGGGCAAAACCCCTCTCTCACCTTGTTGTTGAGAGGTGAGCCTATGCTCTAGATGGTAGGGTGACATGTTAGCTTGGCTGATAGAAGTGTTGATCTTAGTGTTGAGATGATGATCTACCCTAGTTGCATGATATATTCTTGGGGTTGAATCCTTGGTTGGTACCTTGGGCGATATGGGGTGGTTATGCCTTTGGAGATGGGTATCCATGTTTAGTATAGGGAACCACATAGGCTGATCCTTGGTGAGGGTGATACCCTTAGAGGTAGTGTTGCTTGATACCCTAGAAATCTTTGGGTAATATGGTGTTGTTGTGTTTGGGTGATATGTCTTTGATGTGCTTTGCATGATACCTTTAGATGAGAACCCTACCCTTGAGTAGACTCTTGAGAAATACTAAGTATGCTTGCCTGATATGTTTTGGTGAAGAACCCCAAACCTATCATCCATGCTAACCCGACACACCTTAGAGGCCTTAGCCAATACATCGGTCTTCATGAGGAGGATCTATGTTAAAAGAGGATACCTAGGTGCTGGTTGTTGGCTTGCCCAATATCATCAGCCCTATACCGACATGAGCATGATAGTGTACATGATTGCATGGACGATATTAGGTTGAGTGCTTGGTCGATACCCTATATGAAGATATGATACCTTAGCCGATATGCCCTTACATGATACTTGCTTCCTTTTTGGTTGGTTACCTGACACATAGAAAGGTATAGGCTTGTAGGTTTCTAAGCTTGGGCGATATGGTGTCTAGGACGACACATGTTGAGAAGATTTGGTGGTATGACGTTATATATGAGATACATGTACTCATCCTTATGTAAATATGCAGCCTAGGGTTTGAAGTTTTTGGCTTAGATAGTATGCATGATAATAATGATCATAGACGAGGTCAAAGGGAGTTGACCATGCTAGATTTGACCTAGAGAATACCTTAGTTGCTATAAGGTTATGTGGTTCTTGGCTGACATGGTTGCAAGATTGCCTAACCTGATATGAAGTGAGATGTGTTAGATACATGAGTTGCCTGATATCCCAGAAGATGGTCCCTTGACCAGGATGGGCAGAGGTGTGTTTGGACAATATGACCTTGGTGGCTTCTTTGCACGATATGCTTTGCCCAATACCAGGCATAGGTGGATCTTGTGGGTCTTACCCGATATGAATCTTGTCTGATATCACCTTGTGTTGTGGTGTTGAAGCTTTGTAGTTGATATCGACTTTTAGTGAGGGTTTGTTTGGTCTCCTCCTAGTTTTGGTGAGGGTAGGTGACACATTTAGTGAGGGTTGTACCGTAACCCGATAACCCTAAGTGTTATCTTGAGCCCTAGATGTTAGCATGCTTAACTTGTTACCTTGGGCACACATCTTTGATCATGATGGTGAGGTATGATGAATAGGTTGTGAACCTTAGTATGATGGTTACCTATGGTTGATGACAGGTGAACCTTTGATAATGGTTGATGATAGATCATGGTTGTATAATCCTTAAAGATGAATCCTTAGGGATGGCGTCCATTGTGACATGGGAAGTAGGGTATGGTGGGATACCCTTGGTATGGTGATAGTAATGTGTATTGTTTAATATACCGTTCAAGACATTATGCTCCATGTGTTCATGGTAATGGATAATGTTCCAAATCCTAATGATGTGATAATCATGATATGTTTCTTTATTAAGTTGTTGTTGGTGATTAAGTTATCTCTATTGTTGTACTATCTAACCATACAGGTGTTACTATTTGAAATACATAGCCAGGTAAGGGCTATGATGCTTATGTGAATATGTGTCTTGTGTGGCACCTGGTATATGTGAAATATCTGAGAAATGATAATGTTCCTTGTTGATGAGATAACATGTAACACTAGTATGATGTGAGAGGTCTTGTGACTTGATAAAGGCTAAGTGCCTGATTGAGGTGTTATCCTCTAGTTGTGATATGAGGGATTGCTATCCCATGATGATGTATGATGATGAAGCCTTGTTAGAGGCAGCGGCTCTTATGATGAAATGAGGGATTCATATCCCATGGCAAACTGATAGTGTTGATGGCATTGAGAATAACAGTAATAGTGTGACACAAAATAATGGAATCTATGTTGTGTACATGTTTATAACTCTTGTTTATGGTTTGCATAATACAACTTGGTTGACCCTTATAATCCACCTAAAATGTATTAATTTATTACAGATGAACCTTTCATGTAGTTTTCCCTGGCCATAGATCCATCATTGTCAGGAGTTGGTGATGGTGAAATGGGTTCTCCTACGGGTTAACCTGGAGCACATATTATTGAGTATGTGGGGGTTTCTCCTAGCTGAAAATAGGAGGAATAGAGTGCAACTTTGGTTGTAGACTCAGGATATGTATAAGAGCATGGTGAACAGGCCCATGGATCAGTATGATAGATAATGAATGCGTTCATGGCTCGAGAGCATGGTGAACAGGCCCATGGCTCAATGTATACTAGCACCGAGACCTGTACCGAGGCGGGCTAGAGGAAAGGGTAGCCTGCGGGAGCTAACCCTGTGACTGAGGTCACATAAGCAAGAGACCATTCTCCTACTTTGGATATCATGCACTGACCACGATGAGGCTGAGGTCATGGATTTCGGCTCTTCCATTTACCTTTTATGGCATCGACTTTGGGTTTTGCAACCGAAGGTTGGATTTGAATGGTATGGCTCAGTTCCTCAGGGCATGATAATAATAATTTGTAATCCATCATTGTAGCATATCTTGCTTAGGGCAAATACGGAACATTGGTTGACGCCTTAGATGATGTAAGCTTTCTCATATGCTCTTATATGGTCTTTGTATAAGTCTTCATATACATGTTCTTCATATTCCCCCTTATATAACTGGTTAGTGATTACCTGTTGTTTAGTTGAACTATCTGTTCAGTTGTCTGTGATAATAATAAATTTGGTAGAGGGTTATGTTTCTCGTTGGGACTGTGTGTCTCACCCCATTGGTTAATAACCTTTTTAGGTGGACGTGTCTGGTGAGATAAAGATCATGTAGCTGAGAATGATATGCAGAGGTATCATACCTGGTGGAATAGATAGTGTCTAGAAGTAGAGTCCTATGTTTCGTCCATGTACACTCATGTCTTCAGGAGAGTTTTCAATGTTTCTTATATGAGGATCGATGTATGGTTTTCGGCTTATGTACCTTGATGTAATAAATCAACATGTGGAATTGTTATTTCATGTAACGAAATGATGGGAAATTATGTTGTAGCACCTTGAAAATATGTTGTGAAAAGAAAGTGTTGGCTCAGATGTAATATGTCTCATCTTATGGTGCTTGTTGTAAATCAATTTTAATTTCCCATGGTTTTTGGTAATCCACTGGTTAGTATGTAATCATGTTTTGTTTGAGTTAGGATGTTTCAAGTTTTTGATATCAGAGCTCTAGGTTCACAGAGTCTACAGGGACACTAGGACTAGGAATAGGATGGTGTCTAAGGTTGAACCGTGACATAAAATATGGTGCATACTACCTAATCGCAGTACTTGTATGCCCTGTCTAGGTATTCAAATATTGAAGACAAAGGTAAGTGTGGAGCCTTAGATTGTTTCCTCTATGATTACTCTGATCAAGTAGTCATTCTAGAAAATTCTAAAGAGCATAACAAATCAGGAATATGATGCTAATACCTTCATCTTTCTATAAAAGAAGTAAATAAATGCACCATAACTCTTTAAACCTAAACGCTTGATAGTAAAAAGAGGACGTAACGGTTCTATGAAACCCAAATCCATGTAAGAATATGATGAGATAAGTTCTTGAAATCGTAATCTCAAGAGATATACATAGCAAAAGATAGATTAACATGTGATAATTGTAACATCCCTGACCTGGGTTATGAATTAAACCTAGATGTTTTTCCTAATAAGTCTGAGTAGATTCTTAATCTTACCTTGGGAAAAGTAATTAGGGCTCATGAGGAACTTATGTTTCAATTTTGGTCATGTTTGGACAATGTTGAAGCAATGTTTGCTTATTTTGGACTAAAGTGCAAATTGCCCAAAATGGAGGGGTTAAATTGCAAATGTTGCATGATAAGATGTTCCTCTGATGTTTTGACATCATAAGAATGAATATGATGTAGTGGTAAGGTTTCTACAAGTCTGGACACCAAGATAGAGCTTGTTGGACAATGTTGTGCATTAAAACCGAGTTTTGGTGTAAAGTGCAATTTACCCAAAACCTAGGGATCAATATGCAAATTACCACTTCAATAAGGTCCCTAATGTTTCTTGGCATCATGTAGAGCAAATAAAATGAGAGGGGCATCTCATTTGAATTAAGTTGGAGGAGAGAGAATCTTGATATTAAAATAATCAAGATTAATGCCTAATTGAAACCCTAATTTGATTTAGGGAAAAAATGAATAAAAATAATTGAAGGGCTTTCAACCAAAATGTTTTGGGTTGATTTTGAATAAGTATGGACGTCCCTTTGCCAAGATAAGGAACGAAAATATCCTAAGTAGGTGAAACTCCCCTCACCTTATTATAAAGGAAAGTAATTTCCACTCACATATGGGATATTATATTATAAGCATTAAGGTGCTTAATTTGCTTTTCTTTAAATTGAGGATAATGAAGGGGAATAAAAGGCAAAGGGATATTCCTCGTATCCATGGAGTTTAGGGGGAAGAGGCGGCCATAATATTTGGATTAATTGGATTTTTATAAGGCAATTTCTCTCTCATCAATTTCCTTATAAATGTGCCTTTTCCAAATTAATTGAAAGGTTTTTTCGTCCCTTTCTTCTTGCTTTGCTTTGGATGAGTTCAAGGGGACTTAGGAGCAACAGGAGGACGAGCCCCAACCTGTGGGTAAGCCCTTGACCTTCGTTCTCCTTGATTTCATGGTGGAAATCGAAAATAAATTATGGATTCCTTCTTATTTCGATCTCCTCTTCAACCCTAGCCAACTTTTTCATCCAAAAGCTTGAGGACTAGCCTAAGGGGAGTTGTAAGAGCTTCATCCACCATTAATGGCGTGAGCTTGGAGATTTGGAGATCAATTGGAGGCGGGTTTTATAACTCAAACCCTTAAACATTGCTATTGCATCAATTCTCTATGCTTTGGTGATTGATTTCTTCAATTTGATACACTCTTGTTTCTTTGCTGCAATTTCCATCAAGAACGGTTTCTGTTCTTGGTTGTTCGAAGGAAGGGGATGATGACATCATCCTAGATGCTTATCCAAAGAAAATTACCAAGCTAAATGGTTTTGATAGCTATTCCAAATCGTTTTAATTTGATTGGCTATGCGGTTTCAGCACACCGTTTAAGGTCAAACGGTTTGAAACCGTTTGGGAGAAAATGGTTTCAAGCCCGTTTGAGATGGTTCACCAAGCGTTGACCGTTTGGGCATCTTGTTCATAATTATGTATACTAATGACCCTCCAAATTTGAGGGGTTAACGCCAAAGGAATCGTGAGTTGAAGGCCAATCAATTAGGCAAATCAAATTGAATTAAATGCTGATTTTCAACCTGATTAACTGGACCTGTTTGGGAAACCGGTTTCAAAACCGTTTGAGATGGTTGACCAAGCGTTTACCGTTTTGGATTCCTGTTCCTAATGCTGTTTTTTAATAACCCTCCAAATTTTAGGGGTTAACTCCAAAGTAATTGTGAGTTGAAGCCTAATCAATTAGGGAAACCTAATTGGATTAAGTGCTGATTTTCAACCTGATTAACTTGACCTTTTTGGGGAAACGGTTTCAAGACCGTTTGGTGGAGTTGAACAAGCATTTACCGTTAGGGATTACTGTTCCTAATGATGTTGGTTAATGACTCACCAAATTTTATGGATTAATTCCAAACGAGTCATGAGTTGAAGGCCAATCAATTGGGCTAACCCTAATTGAAATCAGTGCTGAAATCACAATGAGCTAATTTGAGATTTTGGGTTGATTAGCCCAAACGGTCTCAAGACCATTTGGGGGATCATCCAAACGGTCTCAAGACCGTTTGGGGTCACCTCAAGACCGTTTGGAGGTCTGGGGTCAAGTATAGTTGACCAATTGAAGGTCCAAAGGTATCAAATCATATTGCAATTAAGTATTGATGTGCTGATCAACTCAATAGACCAAACCTTGATGAATTTTCACTAGAGTCCAAAGGTTGGATGGGAAAACGGTCTCAAGACCGTTTGGGACTCATCCAAACGGTCTCAAGACCGTTTTGTGGTCACCCAAGACCGTTTGGAGGTCTAGGGTTGAGTATGGTTAGGTGTTTGAAGGTCTAAAGGTACCAAGCTGCTATACAATGCAATGCTGATTTGGTGATCAATCCAATGATCCAAACCTTAATTGGATGGCTTGTATTTGAGTGATATGATGGGAAAACGGTATCAAGACCGTTTGGAGGTCATCCAAACGACCTCAAGACCGTTTGGGGTCAGGTCATACCCAATTTGGATAATGGTTCAATAGTTTCAAAGTAACCAATCTTGCATTGATGAGTGTTGTTGGATCTTCGATTCCAAACCCTAATTCAATTGAATCAAAACCTAATTGATGATCAATTAAGGGTCAATTGAGGGTCAAATAAGTTTAAAGTTGACCTATTAAACTCAATTGAATTATGAGTATAGGTCCAATTGATGATTGGTTCCATGAATTCAATGATTGAAGCAATCAACATTGGAAACCCTAATTCAATTGGACACCCCATGTTATTGAAGGTCCGATTGATCAAACCTTTTTGGAAACCTAATGTAATTAGGTGAGAGATACCCTTAATGGTACTAATCAATAATGCATAACAAATGCATGAATCCAATACATGATTAGTAAACCCTAGTTGAGGGTGTATCCTTATGAACCCTGGTTGAGGGTGTATCCTTGTGAAACCCTAGTTGAGGGTGTATCCTTGTGAAACCCTAGTTGAGTGTGTATCCTTATGAACCCTAGTTGAGGGTGTATCCTTGTGAAACCCTAGTTGAGGGTGTATCCTTATGAACCCTATTTGAGGGTGTATCCTTGTGAAACCCTAGTGGAGGGTGTATCATTGTGAACCCTGGTTAGGGTGTAACCTTGTGAAACCCTAGTGGAGGGTGTATCATTGTGAACCCTGGTTGAGGGTGTATCCTTGTGAAACCCTAGTTTAGGGTGTATCATTGAGATTGTTTATAGGAAACTTTATAATAAAGTTATGCCTTAAACTAAGATAAGTCCATATCATGTGAGATAGTTGGACAATTCTAATGTGTGGCCTATGCATTATATGCTAAGGGTGAGTATTCTGTGATGGAATGTATTAAGAGGGGAAATACCTTAATACAAGATAAAGTTGGTTAACTCAAGAGGGTCTAAATTAATGAGAAATGGGGAACCCTAACCCTAATGTTGGGAAAAGGGAATGATAAGCCCTGTTTGATAGTGAACCCTAATTCCTGGTTAAGGAATGATGGTGTTACTATTGTATCACATGATGTGATGAATATCTTGTATGACTGTTATCATGCCTAATAACCATGAAGGTATGATGAGATGATGGATATAGCCAAGTTTGGGTTGTGACATTTATATAATAAATGTTGATTGGCTTTTTGTGCGTTGATGTTGTTGTTGCTTAATAAAAGTAACAATGTGTACGGATTTTATGAACCATGTGAATAAGTTGTTGCCTAGTGAGAGGTGACAACATGTGAATGGCCTTATGAACCATGTGAATAAGTTGTTGCCTAGTGAGAGGTGACAAGATGTGAATGGCCTTATGAACCATGTGAATAAGTTGTTTCCTAGTGAGAGGTGACAAGATGTGAATGGCCTTGTGAGCCATGTGAATAAGGTGTTGCCTAGTGAGAGGTGACAAGATGTGAATGGCCTTGTGAGCCATGTGAATAAGTTGTTGCCTAGTGAGAGGTGACAAGATATGAATGGCCTTGTGAGCCATGTGTGATGCTTGGGTAACAAGTATCATGTTTATTTGTAGCATTTGTGTTAATAAGTTATGCTAGAGAACTTGGCTGATGTTACATTTCTGTTATATATCTATAGTTCATTGATGATTATTCATATCTCTTGTATTCATTACAAGTAGATGGATGAACATGAGTCTACCATGGGTAGATGCAATGCTCTTATTGGAAATGGAGATTTTCTTATTCTGTTCTATGAAGAATAATTCTGCCTATTAATGTAAAAGTAACCCATGCTCAGTTTAATTTCATAATCTGCTATAACAATGTTTCTGGCGGAGAGTTATATCTCTCACTGGGGCAATTTACAATTGTCTCACCCCCGTGGGAAACATTTTTAGGTATGCATGAAAGGTAGAGCAGAAACCCTAGAACAGGGAAAGAGCAGCAGCAACAGCAACAGCAGGGACAGCAATAAGATCTCAGGTGGAGATATTGTTTGTCTAGTCATATAGATAGTAGTCCTATGTGTCGTCTCTGTACTCTCAGGTCCTCGGAGTTTTTAATCAGTGTTTTTGATATATCAATCTGAGGTTTTGGCTTGATGCCTCAAGATTTGTAGGCTGCCTGCATATATGTTTATAAGGCAGCTGATGATGTAGTCTCTGGAAAAAAATGGTACAGGATATGTACGTTTGAAATAGAATGTATTGTTGGCTAAATTGACATCTATAAATCCCTTTGTTTTGATTATGACAAACATTTCATTCTTATTAATCTAACGAGCTACTTGAGTGTGCAGGATGACAAAGCAACAAGGGAAAATCTACAAGCTTACATATTTATATTTTCATGCAATGTAATAACTGTTGTAAAAACTTGTACAAAAATATAATGTACAAGTACTTAGAATTGCATGTAAATCAAGAGTTAGATTCTCCCTAGCTAAACACCACAGTTAGACAAGTCATCCCATTCAAAAAGGATTACTTTTGCACACTCACACACATAATTAGTGCCTAAATTGAAACCTTGAAACAGGATCAATCTCGGTCGACAAACTCCTCGACCGAGACACTCTCGGTCGACAATCTTCTCGACCGAGAAAGATCCAAAGTAGCCGTTAGACACAACAGACAAGTTAGTTGGCAGTTGGAGAAAGACATTGCAAATCACTTGTTCCAGAGAGCCTGTCGGTCGACAAACGTTTGACCGAGTAGGTGTCTCGGTCGACCATTTGTCGACCGAGATGGTCTCTGACAGCAACTGCAGAATTAATTAATTAGCCATTGTTAAAGCAAGAACTTTGTACCTAACGGCTAGTTAAGCACTTAGAAACCCCTAGAAGTTGTCTAGAATGTCCTTAAGCATCCTTAGGCCATTCCTATAAATAGGAAAAGCCATAGGACACCTAAACCCACTAGTTAACACTTGTTACACTTGAGAAATACTTGAGCACACTTGAGCAATCTGTTGTGAGCAAATTGAGCTTTGTGAACATTGGCTACTTCCTTCTTTAGCTCATAATTCGTGTCCTATAGGCTAGTATCTCCTACCCACTGCAATCACAAGTTCACATACTTGGTTAGGAGATCTATACATTTGATCTAGGCAAATCAAGCCTTGGGCTACAAAGGATAAGTTGTAATTTCTGTTTTCTTTCTTGTTCCCTATTATTGTTTGTACTCTCCTTGCTACTCCTAGGTTGGAGGCTGCGGATTGGAGAGGGTAAAGATCTTCTTGGCGAAGAAGGAGACTTTGAGCTACTTCAGAAGGCTGGTGCAATGGGAGATTACTTCTAGAGAGGAAGGCTACTTCAAGGGGGAGCTTGGAGTTACTTCATAGAAGGCTATCTCAAAGTTGGTGCACCTACTTCAAGTGAAGGTTGTTCAAAGGGTGTAAAGGAAAGTATTGTATTTTGTATAAATCCTCGAGAGGTAATAAAATAAATACTTTCAAATCCCGGTTGGGTAGGCAACCGGGTAGTGGACTGACAACTATAGTATTTGCTATAGTTGGAACCACTCTAAACACCTGTCTCTTTCTTCCAATCTCAATTGTGGTTGTTTGAATTCAATAAATTAATAAAATAATTCAAAAACTCTATTCACCCCCCCTCTAGTAGTTTTTCAATTGGTATCAGAGCAGGCTTCAAGGAACCCTAACAAGGTCTTGAAGAATGGAGGGTAATGGTGATTACAATCACAACAAAAGGTGTTGCTTGGACAAAACTAGTACATGTTGCAATTGGTGCTTAGGTACAAGCCACCCAACAACTGGATGCCCATGGAGATCTAAGAAGGAAGATGAGAACAAAGATTGTCTCATTGTTACAACTAGCGAGGAAGAAGAAGAAGAGGTAAGTCTTCTTGATTTATCAAAAGAAGAGCTAATTTCTAGTCTTGAAGAAACACATAATAAGTATATTGAGTGCAAGAAGAAATTAAAGAAATCTAATAAAACAAATGATGAGTTGAATGCTAGACTTCTTGCTCTTACATCTGAAAATGAAGATCTCAAAAAGGTTATTGAAGATCATGATATTAAGCTAAAATCTGTAGAAGCAAATTGCAATCTTCTTTCCCTAGAAAAGTTAAATTTGCAAACTCAAGTAAATGATCTTCAAAAACAACCTATTTTGTGTACACATCTAGATTATGATATTATTGTGAAAGAAAGAGATTCTTTATTATCTAATCTAGATCAAGCGAAGATGGATATAAGAAGAGAATGGATGAAATTGTTAAGTTACAACAAGAAATCAGTAGCTTGAGTAACAATGGTATTCTCGATAAAATCTTAAGTGATCCTTATCGTCAAATTGGAAGGAGAGGACTAGGTTATAAGCCTAAAGGAAAATCTCATCAAAAACCTAGTTGGAGAAGGACACAAGCACTAGAGAGTCAATCCATGTATGTACCTAGAGGCAAATATACATATGTACCAAAGAACAACCTAGAACAAAAACATAGAAAGAGACTTGAGGTTGATTCTATATGTTGCCATTATTGCTTACGTCTTGGACATTACTCCTTTTCATGCCCATACAAGAAAAAGGATGTTGAGTTGGTATGGGTTCCAAAACCTCCAAACTAAATGAACGAAATTAAGTTGAGATATGACCAAGGACCTTAGTTGCATATTTCTATGTCTATCTCAACTCAACATAATGGGATAATAAATTAATTCAAGTTTTTAAACATCTAACTTGGATATATACAAAATCTTTCAAATTGCAAAAATAAAATTTTGCCTTACTCATATCTAAATTGTTAATAAAGATTTGGATACAATTAGTTGGGATGTGATCTAAAAGTTCCTTTGACGTTCATAAAGTCTATCTCAACTAAACTGAGTCTTCAAATTGTTTAATTGAGTAAATAACCATTCATGATTTACTTATAAACAATTACTGAAAATGGTTCTGAAAACAATACAGAAACCTGATCGGTCGAGAAATCTTCGACCGAGCAGTCAGTCGGTCGAGAAATCATCGACCGAGCAGGTTACTGATGTCAGTCTGAAATAAGTCTGCTGAATAATTCTACAAAGGATCAATGTGCTATCTATTTGCTGTTAATAACTGTTTTACATGCACAAATTATGGAAATCATCTTTGGAACACTTATATGAGATCATTTTTATCTATGAATCATATTGGATTTAAGTTAAGGGAAAATTACTATTTTCATGGTAACCCTTGGAATATCTATACATGAACCATGTGTGTATTGAAATTTGTTTTAAATGATCATAATTATTGCATTTATATGCTGATCATTGTATATGCTTCAATTGTTCTATCATTACACCATGGATATGCTTCATCATGATCATTATGTTTCATTGGTTTGTCTAAAATAATCTTTGATTCATATATACAAACCATGAATGGATATTATTCTTGATCATTGTGATTCAGATAAATTGAAAATGCCATTAGCATAAAAGCATCTTGACATAATAAACAATGATTGTGGACATAGCTTGTGATAAAATAATGATGTTGCTATGACAATCCAAATGGTGCCTCTTAGAACAAAAATATTAATGTTTTTATCTATTTGTTTGTTCTAAGAAATCAAAAGCAAAAATCTTGACTTTAAGATATTAATCTTGCTTTCAAAATATATGTCTCTAAAGAATCTTATGATTAATATGAAAATAAGGGTATAAGAAGAAATGTGATTTAATATGTACCCATAGCAAAGCTTATGAAAACATCATTCACAATGAATGTAAAACATGCGTTCTAGAAAAATCAAGGACAAAGACTTCACTATGATGCCCATATTAAGTCTTCATAATAGGTATATCTTAATATGCTTCAAATAGATATTTATTTAAAGCTATCTGCAGAAATTATACTTCACATATGAATGTTTAAATTAGAAATCTGCAGAATTTGCCTCTTGGTTGAATTTAAAATTGACCAAGGGGCGCTATGGTCGTAGTCAAGGGCGACCTAAAATAAGCTTTGACAAAATGCTTATATTGACATCATTTTATTGTACTTAATCTTAGTATACGTTTGATAAAGGTCAAAATCAAAATTTAAAATGGACATCTTTTTCATTAGATTTGATGGGACATCTAATTAAGGGGGAGTTTTTATTCTTAAACGGTTATCTTTTTGAAATGACAAAGGGGGAGAGATAAATATAAAACTAAAACTTAGTAATTATGTAAAACTCAATTAATGAGTTTCATAAATAAACTCTTGGCTTTACATTGAAAGTTGCTATATTCCCAAGTGATCTGGATTTCATGTTCCATAATTCATGGGAATAATAAGCACACATTTTATACACAAGAGAAAAAGCTACAAAAGGTAATCTAAAGGTATGAAACTCATATGTTTTATATTTCCTTTATTTATTTTTTGGAAATGTTTGTCATCTTCAAAAAGGGGGAGATTGTTGGCTAAATGGACATCTATAAATCCCTTTGTTTTGATTATGACAAACATTTCATTCTTATTAATCTAACGAGCTACTTGAGTGTGCAGGATGACAAAGCAACAAGGGAAAATCTACAAGCTTACATATTTATATTTTCATGCAATGTAATAACTGTTGTAAAAACTTGTACAAAAATATAATGTACAAGTACTTAGAATTGCATGTAAATCAAGTGTTAGATTCTCCCTAGCTAAACACCACAGTTAGACAAGTCATCCCATTCAAATAGGATTACTTTTGCACACTCACACACATAATTAGTGCCTAAATTGAAACCTTGAAACAGGATCAATCTCAGTCGACAAACTCCTCGACCGAGACACTCTCGGTCGACAATCTTCTCGACCGAGAAAGATCCAAAGTAGCCGTTAGACACAACAGACAAGTTAGTTGGCAGTTGGAGAAAGACGTTGCAAATCACTTGTTCCAGAGAGCCTGTCGGTCGACAAAAGTTCGACCGAGTAGGTGTCTCGGTCGACCATTTGTCGACCAAGATGGTCTCTGACAGCAACTGCAGAATTAATTAATTAGCCGTTGTTAAAGCAACAACTTTGTACCTAACGGCTAGTTAAGCACTTAGAAACCCCTAGAAGTTGTCTAGAACGTCCTTAAGCATCCTTAGGCCATTCCTATAAATAGGACAAGCCATAGGACACCTAAACCCACTAGTTTACACTTGTTACACTTGAGAAATACTTGAGCACACTTGAGCAATCTGTTGTGAGCAAATTGAGCTTTGTGAACATTGGCTACTTCCTTCTTTAGCTCATAATTCGTGTCCTATAGGCTAGTATCTCCTACCCAATGCAATCACAAGTTCACATACTTGGTTAGGAGATCTATACGCTTGATCTAGGCAAATCAAGCCTTGGGCTACAAAGGATAAGTTGTAATTTCTGTTTTCTTTCTTGTTCCCTATTATTGTTTGTACTCTCCTTGCTACTCCTAGGTTGGAGGCTGCGGATTGGAGAGGGTAAAGATCTTCTTGGCGAAGAAGGAGACTTTGAGCTACTTCAGAAGGCTGGTGCAACGGGAGATTACTTCTAGAGAGGAAGGCTACTTCAAGGGGGAGCTTGGAGTTACTTCATAGAAGGCTATCTCAAAGTTGGTGCACCTACTTCAAGTGAAGGCTGTTCAAAGGGTGTAAAGGAAAGTATTGTATTTTGTATAAATCCTCGAGAGGTAATAAAATAAATACTTTCAAATCCCGGTTGGGTAAGCAACCGGGTAGTGGACTGACAACTATAGTATTTGCTATAGTTGGAACCACTCTAAACACCTGTCTCTTTCTTCCAATCTCAATTGTGGTTGTTTGAATTCAATAAATTAATAAAATAATTCAAAAACTCTATTCACCCCCCCTCTAGTAGTTTTTCATGTATATGATATACAATGGCATTTGTTGGAAAAGATTTCCTATGTGTGGATCTCTTTGCAAAAAGTTTTAATTTTTAGTGATTTTTGCTAATCTGCTGCTTGATGAACGCTTCCACATTAGTTAATCTTGTTTTCGCAAGACGGTCGTGACAAATAAGTGGTATCAGAGCTCTAGGTTCGCTGAGTCTACAGAGGCATAGGACTAAGGTAGTAGAGTTTGTTCTGGTGTCATCCAGTGTATCTGAAAGTGCCTTCTACTCGTATAAGAGAAGGAGAACTTAAAGATGACTAGGTCACATGAGGAGGTTGTTGCAGGAAGAAGCAATGTTGCACTAGGAAAAGGTGCATGGGAGCAGGCAAGAGAGAGATATAGAAATGATGCCTAAAGAAAATCTAGAGATGGAAAATCCTGTGTGTATAATGGTATGAAAAGTGAGTAATATGATAGTAAATAAAGTGCATACTACCTAATCTCAATACTTATATACCCTGGCCAGGTATATGTCTATTGAAGATAAGGCAAGTATGGAACTCATTAGATTGATATCTTTTTGATTGCCCTGATCAAGCAGTCATTCTGATACAATTAAATGAGTATCATGAAATAAGAAATATGCAATCAATAAAGGAAGATGCTTTATGCAATTCCAACCCTAAACAAAAGAGGGAAAGCTATGTGACATCCCCAACAAAAAACTTAGTGAACATGCTATGTGGATATTCTCAACAAACTTAGTGAACATGCTATGTGGATATTCTCAACAAACTTAGTGAACATGCTATGGGGATATTCTCAACAAACTTAGTGAACATGCTATGTGGATATTCTCAACAAACTTAGTGAACATGCTATGTGGATATTCTTAACAAACTTAGTGAACTTGCTCTGTGAATACTTAGTGAACTTGCTCCGTGAATACTTAGTGAACTTGCTCCGTGAATACTTAGTGAACTTTCTCCGTGAATACTTAGTGAACTTGCTCCGTGAATACTTAGTGAACTTGCTCCGTGAATACTTAGTGAACTTGCTCCGTGAATACTTAGTGAACTTTCTCCGCGAATACTTAGTGAACTTGCTCCGTGAATACTTAGTGAACTTGCTCCGTGAATACTTAATGAACTTTCTCTGTGAATACTTAGTGAACTTTCTCCGTAAATACTTAGTGAACTTGCTCCGTGAATACTTAGTGAACTTGCTCCGTGAATACTTAGTGAACTTGCTCCGTGAATACTTAGTGAACTTGCTCCGTGAATACTTGGTGAACTTGCTCCGTGAATACTTAGTGAACTTGCTCCGTGAATACTTAGTGAACTTGCTCTGTGAATACTTAGTGAACTTGCTCTGTGAATACTTAGTGAACTTGCTCCGTGAATACTTAGTGAACTTGCTCCGTGGATAATTAATGAACTTTATCCGTGAATACTTAGTGAACTTGCTCCGTGAATACTTAGTGAACTTGCTCCGTGAATACTTAGTGAACTTGCTCTGTGGATAATTAGTGAACTTTCTCTGTGAATACTTAGTGAACTTGCTCTGTGGATACTTAGTGAACTTACTCAGTGGATTGCCGAATGAATTATCTCTATTAGATATATATGTTTCTCTTTTAGTAAATATTCCTGGGTGATGATAGAAGTATGCTATTTTATGCTTCTTCTTTTCAATGATATGAACATCATATGATAGGGGTTTATGCCTTGCATAAACAATAAACATTGATGAGGTTGAATTAATGAAAGGAGCTTTGTATGGAATCACAGAGTTCATGATATCTCCATGATATTAAGATGATATGTGGAGACTTGAGGGCATGATTAATGAATAATATGTCCCTCCTTTTCCTGGGATTTCGAGGACGAAATCTTTGTTAGGGGTTTATAATTTGTAACATCCCTGACCTGGGTTATGAATTAAACCTAGATGTTTTGCCTAATATGGCTGAGTAGATTCTTAGTCTTACCTTGGGAAAAGTAATTAGGGCTCATGAGGAACTTATGTTTCAATTTTGGTCCTGTTTGGACAATGTTGAAGCAATGTTTGCTTATTTTGGACTAAAGTGCAAATTGCCCAAATTGGAGGGGTTAAATTGCAAATGTTGCATGATAAGATGTTCCTCTGATGTTGTGACATCATAAGAATGAATATGATGTAGTGGTAAGGTTTCTACAAGTCTGGACACCAAGATAGAGCTTGTTGGACAATGTTGTGCATTAAAACCCAGTTTTTGTGTAAAGTGCAATTTACCCAAAACCTAGGGATCAATATGCAAATTATCACTTAAATAAGGTCCCTAATGTTTCTTGGCATCATGTAGAGCAAAGAAAATGAGAGGGGCATCTCATTTGAATTAAGTTGGAGGAGAGAGAATCTTGATATTAAAATAATCAAGATTAATGCCTAATTGAAACCCTAATTTGATTTAGGGCAAAAATGAATAAAAATAATTGAAGGGATTTCAACCAAAATGTTTTGGGTTGATTTTGAATAAGGATGGACGTCCCTTTTCAAAGATAAGGAACGAAAATATCCTAAGTAGGTGAAACTCCACTCACCTTATTATAAAGGAAAGTAATTTCCACTCACATATGGGATATTATATTATAAGCATTAAGGTGCTTAATTTGCTTTTCTTTAAATTGAGTATAATGAAGGGGAATAAAAGGCAAAGGGAGCTGCCTCGTATCCATGGAGTTGAGGGGAAAGAGGCGGCCATAATATTTGGATTAATTGGATTTTTATAAGGCATTTTCTCTCTCATCAATTTCCTTATAAAAGTGCCTTTTCCAAATTAATTGAAAGGTTTTTTCGGCCCTTTCTTCTTCCTTTGCTTTGGATGAGTTCAAGGGGACTTAGGAGAAACAGGAGGACGAGCCCCAACCTGTGGGTAAGCCCTTGACCTTCGTTCTCCTTGATTTCATGGTGGAAATCGAAAATAAATTATGGATTCCTTCTTATTTCGATCTCCTCTTCAACCCTAGCCAACTTTTTCATCCAAAAGCTTGAGGACGAGCCTAAGGGGATTTGTAAGAGCTTCATCCACCATTAATGGCGTGAGCTTGGATCTTTGGAGATCAATTGGAGGTGGGTTTTATAACTCAAACCCTTAAACATTGCTATTGCATCAATTCTCTATGCTTTGTTGATTGATTTCTTCAATTTGATACACTCTTGTTTCTTTGCTGCAATTTCCATCAAGAACGGTTGCTGTTCTTGGTTGTTCGAAGGAAGGGGATGATTACATCATCCTATATGCTTATCCAAAGAAAATTACCAAGCCAAATGGTTTTGATTGCTATTCCAAATCGTTTTAATTTGATTGGCTATGCGGTTTCAGCAAACCGTTTAAGGGCAAACGGTTTGAAACCGTTTGGGAGAAAACGGTTTCAAGCCCGTTTGAGATGGTTGACCAAGCATTTACCGTTTGGGAATATTGTTTCTAATTATGTAGACTAATGACCCTCCAAATTTTAGGGGTTAACTCCAAAGGAATCGTGAGTTGAAGGCCAATCAATTAGGCAAATCAAATTGAATAAAATGTTGATTTTCAACCTGATTAACTGGACCTATTTGGGAAAACGGTTTCAAAACCGTTTGAGATGGTTGACCAAGCGTTGACCGTTTTGTATTCCTGTTCCTAATGATGTTGGTTAATAACCCTCCAAATTTTAGGGGTTAACTCCAAAGGAATTGTGAGTTGAATCCTAATCAATTAGAGAAACCTAATTGGATTAAGTGCTGATTTTCAACCTGATTAACTTGACCTTTTTGGACAAACGGTTTCAAGACCGTTTCGTGGAGTTGACCAAGCATTTAACGTTTACTATTACTGTTCCTAATGATGTTGGTTAATGACTCACCAAATTTGATGGATTAATTCCAAACGAGTCATGAGTTGAAGGCTAATCAATTGGGCTAACCCTAATTGAAATCAGTGCTGAAATCACAATGAGCTAATTTGAGATTTTGGGTTGATTAGCCCAAACGGTCTCAAGACCGTTTGGGGGATCCTCCAAACGGTCTCAAGACCGTTTGGGGTCACCTCAAGACCGTTTGGAGGTCTGGGGTCAAGTATAGTTGACCAATTGAAGATCCAAAGGTACCAAATCATATTGCAATTAAGTATTGATGTGCTGATCAACTCAATAGACCAAACCTTGATGAATTTTCACTAGAGTCCAAAGGTTGGATGGGCAAACGGTCTCAAGACCATTTGGGACTCATCCAAACGGTCTCAAGACCGTTTGGTGGTCACCCAAGACCGTTTGGAGGTCTAGGGTTGAGTATGGTTAGGTGTTTGAAGGTCTAAAGGTACCAAGTTGTTATACAATGCAATGCTAATTTGGTGATCAATCCAATGATCCAAACCTTAATTGGATGGCTTGTATTTGAGTGATATGATGGGAAAACGGTCTCAAGACCGTTTGGAGGTCATCCAAACGACCTCAAGACCGTTTGGGGTCAGGTCATACCCAATTTGGATAATGGTTCAATAGTTTCAAAGTAACCAATCTTGCATTGATGAGTGTTGTTGGATCTTCGATTCCAAACCCTAATTCTATTGAATCAAACCCTAATTGATGATCAATTGAGGGTCAATTGAGGGTCAAATAAGTTTAAGGTTGACCTATTAAACTCAATTGAAGTATGAGTATAGGTCCAATTGATGATTGGTTCCATGAATTCAATGATTGAAGCAATCAACATTGGAAACCCTAATTCAATTGGACACCCCATGTTATTGAAGGTCTGATTGATCAAACCTTTTTGGAAACCTAATGTAATTAGGTGAGAGATACCCTTAATGGTACTAATCAATAATGCATAACAAATGCATGAATCCAATACATGATTAGTAAACCCTAGTTGAGGGTGTATCCTTATGAACCCTGGTTGAGAGTGTATCCTTGTGAAACCCTAGTTGAGGGTGTATCCTTATGAACCCTGGTTGAGGGTGTATCCTTGTGAAACCCTAGTTGAGGGTGTATCCTTATGAACCTTGGTTGAGGGTGTATCCTTGTGAAACCCTAGTTGAGGGTGTATCCTTATGAACCCTGGTTGAGGGTGTATCTTTGTGAAACCCTAGTGGAGGGTGTATCATTGTGAACCCTGGTTGAGGGTGTAACCTTGTGAAACCCTAGTGGAGGGTGTATCATTGTGAACCCTGGTTGAGGGTGTATCCTTGTGAAACCCTAATTGAGGGTGTATCATTGTGATTGTTTATAGGCAACTTTATAATAAAGTTATGCCTTAAACTAAGATAAGTCCATATCATGTGAGATAGCTGGACAATTCTAATGTGTGGCCTATGCATTATATGCTAAGGGTGAGTATTCTGTGATGGAATGTATTAAGAGGGGAAATACCTTAATACAAGATAAAGTTGGTTAACTCAAGAGGGTCTGAATTAATGAGAAATGGGGAACCCTAACCCTAATTTGGGGGAAGGGAATGATAAGCCCTATTTGATAGTGAACCCTAATTCCTGGTTAAGGAATGATGGTGTTACTATTGTATCACATGATGTGATGAATATCTTGTATCACTGTTATCATGACTAATAACCATGCAGGTATGATGAGATGATGGATATAGCCATGTTTGGGTTGTGAAATTTATATAATAAATGTTGATTCACTTTTTGTGCGTTGATGTTGTTGTTGCTTAATAAAAGTAACAATGTGTACGGATTTTATGAACCATGTGAATAAGTTGTTGCCTAGTGAGAGGTGACAACATGTGAATGGCCTTATGAACCATGTGAATAAGTTGTTTCCTAGTGAGAGGTGACAAGATGTGAATGGCCTTATGAACCATGTGAATAAGTTGTTGCCTAGTGAGAGGTGACAAGATGTGAATGGCCTTGTAAGCCATGTGAATAAGTTGTTGCCTAGTGAGAGGTGACAAGATGTGAATGGCCTTGTGAGCCATGTGAATAAGTTGTTGCCTAGTGAGAGGTGACAAGATATGAATGGCCTTATGAGCCATGTGTGATGCTTGGGTAACAAGTATCATGTTTCTTTGTAGCATTTGTGTTAATAATTTATGCTAGAGAACTTGGCTGATGTTACATTTCTGTTATATATCTATAGTTCATTGATGATTATTCATATCTGTTGTATTCATTACAAGTAGATGGATGAACTATGAGTCTACCATGGGTAGATGCAATGCTCTTATTGGAAATGGAGGTTTTCTTATTCTGTTCTATGAAGAATAATTCTGCCTATTAATGTAAAAGTAACCCATGCTCAGTTTAATTTCATAATCTGCTATAACAATGTTTATGGCGGAGAGTTATATCTCTCGCTGGGGCAATTTACAATTGTCTCACCCCCGTGGGAAACATTTTTAGGTATGCATGAAAGGCAGAGCAGAAACCCTAGAACAGGGAAAGAGTAGTAGCAACAGCAACAGCAGGGACAACAATAAGATCTCAGGTGGAGATATTGTCTGTCTAGTCATATAGATAGTAGTCCTATGTGTCATCTCTGTACTCTCAGGTCCTCGGAGTTTTTAGTCAGTGTTTTTGATATATCAGTCTGAGGTTTTGGCTTGATGCCTCGAGATTTGTAGGCTGCCTGCATATATGTTTATAAGGCAGCTGATGATGTAGTCTCTGGAAAAAAATGGTACATGATATGTACGTTTGAAATAGAATGTATATGATATACAATGGCATTTGTTGGAAAAGATTTCCTATGTGTGGATCTCTTTACAAAAAGTTTTAATTTTTAGTGATTTTCGCTAATCCGCTGCTTGATGAACGCTTCCACATTAGTTAATCTTGTTTTTGCGAGACGGTCGTGACAATAACAAGGTAAGTTAAAGCATAAAGTTTAGACAAGATGAAGAAAATGCCTAAAAACCAAGATAAGGTTAGAAGAAAGAGAAGAACAAGTGATGAGTAAATAAGATGGAACCTGAGTTAATCTCAGACCAACCAATGAACATAAGCAAAAATAAGAAAGTATAAAGTGCAAATTCATGATAAGTAAAGAATATGTGAAGAGTAACGCTCTTTTTCACAAAAAGAAAGTGGACTCACGGTACAATCAGGAAATAATCATGAAAATGATAAAACGATAACAAGGGAAAAAGTGTACTGACATGTAATTGTCTTGATTCCTGTGTTGATTGAAAGGAAACCAAGAAGAAGCAAGATTAAACCAAATGGAACAAAGTTTAATGATTCATAAACAGTTGAAAACTCTTGTAAGGATCAAAGAAATTGATAATTTCCTCCCCTTGGTATAAAACCATAGGTGTTGATGGGGTGATAGGAGGAGTTTGTTCCCTTATGTTCCTTCCTTCTGAGGGAGTAGTCGTCAAGAGGACCTTGTGTTACTTGATATGTATGCTTTTGAAGTGATATTTGGTTGGATACTTTGAAAAGTATCAGTTGATCTTGGGCTTCAGTTTCTAAGATGGAGATACCTGTGATAGATGATGTTTTGAGATGATGATAGGATCCTCTTGACGTGTTTTGGTCTGATGACGATGATAGAATATGGATGTGATCATACCATAAGTGATGAGTTTTAACTCATGAGATGGATACCAAGGTAAGGAATCCTAGTATATGAGAATTACCAAGTGTATGAGAAGGTGAGAACATGTCATCTGGTAAGAGAGTTAAGATTCAAGAGACTTGGATCGTGGAGGTATGGTGATGGACCATCTTGATAGATCATCCTTGACCTTGAAACCATAAGCTTGAAGCTTGTTTTGGAGTCTGGATCTATGAGGTGACCCTTGAGGCAGCAGTTCAGCAACACAGGGGAACATTGATGAGGATAAGGAAGTGAGGACTGGATAGCCTGACCAGGGAGCAGAGGGCAATAGGAAACAGTTAGATCTAGTGAGATGAGTTAGCCAGAATGGTAGGTTAGCCTGCATGTTTGTTGGCAGGTCGGATGGAGTCACTCCTTTCCGCTTTGTCTTCTTCTTGCCTCTTATCTACTCTAGTTGATCTAGTCTAGGATGTACCCTCCTTTGAATGCATATAGGATGTGTGGCAGATGTTTCCTTCTTGTTAGCCAGAAGAGAGATAGCCTATTGTCGAATGCCTTGTTGGATGACCAAGTTGTGTTGGATGAAGTATATCCTTCTCGTGTCCTTCCCTTTTCAGGACAGGACAGTCAAGTGAACCTCTTTCCACATGACATGTTGAGGATCAAGATAATCCTGGGAATGGATATCCTTCGAAAGGTGTGAAGTGGTCCCAGATGGAGAAGTTGACTTTGGTCGAATTGGCTAAGTGCTTATAGTATGGCTATCACATGTTAGGGGTTTATACTCTACATAAATATGATGAAGGAAGGTATGCACCCAAGGAAAAGAACTATTGTAAGATCATCTTGGGAAAAGTTCATCAAGTTAAGCTTGATTCCTTAGAATACTCCTAGCTAAGTCTCAATTAAAGGAAGGTCCATGAAGGATGTGCATCGGTTAGAGACGGATGAACAAGGTTTGTGATTCTTATCCAGATCAGTTGAGATAGTGCATATATGTTACCACCTGAGTTGATGCTTGTTGTGCCCTTGGAAACCGATATGAAGTTGTGGAAGCCCTAAATCCAAGATGATGTGGCATACCTTATTCTGTTGTTGTTAACCTGAGATGTTTAGTTCCTTGGTTGACCGATAGCTCCTTTTGTGTTAATCCTTAAGCGATACATAGTGTAGTGCCTTATGAGCTCTGTTATGTGTATACATGTGTTTGGTAGAATATGTATCTTGTGATAATCTCGTCTAAGATATATTTTCCCTTGGATTAGAGACATCCTTTGTAGCAGAAGAAGGAACAGTTGATACATAATAGAAAGATAGTGATACGAGTCATGTGAAGCTTAAGTGTTGAGCTTGTAATATCAGAGTAGCACAATGGAAGTGTATCAAGGAATGTGATATATCAAGTAAAGGAATTGATACCTGAGAGATACAAGTTGCAAGTGATGTTCCAGTATCTAAAGAGTGTTACTAGACAAAGGATGATGAGATGGAGGGTTGAGCCTATGACCAATACAAGAAACCTGTGTTGGCTTTGGAAGAAGAGCAAGTATGTTAGTCATAGATCTATGACGCCCATGATCTTTATGGAGTAGTATGATGTGATGTGTGAGTAACACCCATCTTCTCTCCACTTGGGATTTCGGGGACGAAATCCTTATTAGGGGTTTATGACTTGTAAGGACACTAACCCATGTTTTGGGCTAACCCTATTTTCTTTTCTTAAGAAAGGTGCTTAGAACCTTAATCTAATCCATCAAGATGTTTTGATATCATGTGACAAGCTTATGTTTCCAGTTTGGTCCCGTTTGGATGCTGTTTGAACAATGTTTGCTTATTTTGGACCAAAGTGCAATTTACCCAAGGTAAGGGATTATATTGCAATATGTCACATGTAGAGAATGTCTTTAGTTCTCTATCACCATTAGAAATAGAATGATGTTGTGGGGTGCCTTGTGGAGGGACTATATTCCAATTTTGAGCTCGGTTGGATGATGCTTGTGCTTTATGTGCTAGTTTTGATGCAAATTGCAAATTACCCAAAGTGGAGGGTCAATATGAAATTTATCTTCTCTAGAGTTTTCTTGCTTCAGTTTGGCATCATTTAGGACGTGGATGCAAGTTTGGGCACCATGTTTGGATATTATATGAGGAGTGACATCTCTATATAGTTTTAATGTCATATATGTCACATGTGCTATCTTGACCTTTAGTTTATCGAGTAGGAGCTTGGAGTGTGTATCAGTTTAGGGGGGGTGTCACCCACGGAGGATGGGCAGATGCACAATACACAGACTAGAGTGTATCACCAGGCTATGCATGTGGAGTTTGGGTGGTTACAAGTGGCGCTAGGGCATAAGCAAGTGGCATCTAAGTTTATGTAGTTATGACACCGTTCCTTTTCTACCTCTCTCTTCCTTGGTGTATATAACTCCTTTCCTCTTTACCCAAGTGATCCCTTTCATCAACCTCTTTCCCCTTCTTGTGTGGGGCGATCTTGGGAGATTTGGGAGCTTAAGGAAACCCCCATGGAACTTGGGAGGCCGAGTTCCTTGCCCATAGAGATTTCTTGCTCAAGATCCGACCTTGGTGAGTCATGCTTCTTAGATAGCTTTCCCTTGTGCTTTATTCTTCATCTCCTTCTTTCCCTCTTGGCCATGGATGGACCCTTGATGAGAGTATCCAAGGCGGTGGTCCTCTCTCTCTCTCTTTTCTTCTTCTTGAGCTAAGCATAACCATGGTGTCTTCTTCTTCTTCATCTTTTGTTTCTTGAGGTGATGATGGTGCCGAAGACAAGTTTGGATCTTTGGATGGATGATCTTCATGGTGAGGAACGTGGGTTTGATGCTTGGATCAGGAAGCTTTATTTATTTCATGGAGATCCTCTTAAGGCAGGTTACATAACTCTCAATCATCTCTATTATTTTCACTCTTCATATGCGCTTAAATAGATTCTTGTTTTTAGATCGATACCTTTCCCTATGATAGTTGTTTATGTTGAACTTGAGATCTGATCTAATGGAAATGTTACATTTTATTACTTCCTTTACCTTTTTCTCCTTGTGCAGGATGGTGAGAGGTATCTTGAGGTTGAAGATGACCAACCTGATATGGATAGGCTACCCGATATAGTGTTTTCCTGATATAGTGCTTTGCCCGATAGGTCATGCTTTGGTTAATGGATCATGAGAAATACCCCTCTCTCATTTAGTTGAGAGGTGAGCTTAAGGTCTGAGATGTATGTGGAAGTAGTGAGTCCTTGGGCAAAACCCCTCTCTCACCTTGTTGTTGAGAGGTGAGCCTATGCTCTAGATGGTAGGATGACATGTTAGCTTGGCCGATAGAAGTGTTGATCTTAGTGTTGAGATGATGATCTACCCTAGTTGCATGATATATTCTTGGGTTTAAACCCTTGGTTGGTACCTTGGGCGATATGGGGTGGTTATGCCTTTGGCAATGGGTATCCCTGTTTGGCATAGGGAACCCGATAGGCTAATCCTTGGTGAGGGTGATACACTTAGAGGTAGTGTTTCCCGATACCCTAGAAATCTTTGGGTAATATGGTGTTGTTGTATTTGGGCGATATGGCTTTGATGTGATTTGCACGATATCATTAGATGAGAACCCTACCCTTGAGTAGACTCTTGAGCAATACTAAGCATCCTTGCCCAAGATGTTTTGGTGAAGAACCCCAAACCTGACATCCATGCTAACCTGACACACCTTAGAGGCCTTATCCGATACATCAGTCTTCATGAGGAGGAACTATGTTAAAAGAGGACACCTAGGTGTAGGTTGTTGGCTTGCCCGATATCATCATCCCTATCCCGATATGAGCATGATTGTGTACATGATGGCATTGGAGATATTAGGTTGAGTGCTTGGCCGATACCCTATATGAAGATATGATACCTTGGCCGATATGTCATTGCATGATACATGCTTCCTTTTGGTTGGTTACCTGACACATAGAAAGGTATAGGCTGGTAGGTTTCTAAGCTTGGGCGATATGGTGTCTAGGACAACACATGTTGAGAAGCTTTGGTGGTATGGTGTTATATATGATATCCATGTACTCATCCTTATGTAAATATGCAACCTAGGGTTTGAAGTTTGTTGTCTTAGATAGTATGCATGATAATAATGATCATGGATGAGGTAAAAGGGAGTTGAACATTCTAGGGCTGACCTAGAGAATACCTTAGTTGCTATGAGGTTATGTGGTTCTTGGCCGACATGGTTGCAAGGTTGCCTAACCCGATATGAAGTGAGATGTGTTAGATACATGAGTTGCCCAATATCCCAGAAGATGGTCCCTTGACCAGGATGGGCTGAGGTGTGTTTGGACTATATGACCTTGGTGGCTTCTTTGCATGACATGCTTTGCCCCATACCAGGCATACGTGGAGCTTGTGGGTCTTACTCGATATGAATCTTGTCTGATATCACCTTGTGTTTTGGTGTTGAAGCTTTGTAGCTGATACCGACTTTTAGTGAGGTTTTGTTTGGTCTCTTCCTAGTTTTAATGAGGGTAGGCGACACCTTTAGTGAGGTTTGTACCCTAACTCGATAACCCTAAGTGTTATCTTGAGCCCTAGATGTTAGTATGCTTAACTTGTTACCTTAGGCCCATATCTTTGATCATGATGGTGAGGTATGGCGAATAGGTTGTGAACCTTAGTATGATGGTTACCTATGGTTGATGATAGGTGAACCATTGATAAAGGTTGATGATAGATCATGGTTGTATAATCATTAAAGATGAATCCTTAGGGATGGTGTCCATTGTGACATGGGAAGTAGGGTATGGTGGGATAGCCTTGGTATGGTGATAGTAATTGTTGGCTAAATGGACATATGTAAATCCCTTTGTTTTGATAATGACAAACATTTCATTCTTGTTGATCTAACGTGCTACTTGAGTGTTGCAGGAATAAGGTGGATGACAAAGCACTAGGGAATCTATATGCTTGAGTGATTGTAAATGTTATGAAATGTAATCAATTGTAAACTTGTACAAATATATAATGTACAAGTACTTAGACTTCATGTAAATCAAGCGTTAGATCTTCCCTAGCTAAACACCACATTTAGATAGGACATCCCCTTCAATAGTGTCACATATGCACACTCATACACACACTTAATGTCTTCATTTGAAACATTGAAACAGGGTCCATCTCGGTCGACAATCTTCTCGACCGAGAAAGACCCAAGTAGCCGTTAGACACAGCTGACAAGGTATTTGGCAGTTGGAGATAAACGTTGCAAACACTTGATCCAGAGAGCCTGTCGGTCGACAAAACTTCGACCGAGTAGGTGTCTCGGTCGACCATTTCTCGACCGAGATGGACTCTGACAGCAACTGTAGAATTAATTAACTAGTCGTTGTTAAAGCAACTAACTTATATCTAACGGCTAGTTAAGCACTTAGAAACCCCTAGAAAGTGTCTAGAACGTCCTTAAGCACTTGTAGGATATTCCTATAAATAGGACTTGCCTTAGGACACCTAAACTTACTTGATTCCACACTTGAGCAATCTTTGAGCATACATTGAGCAATCTGTTTGTGAGCAATTAAGCATATTGGCAACTGGCTAATTCCTCTCCTAGCTCAAATTTAGTGTCCTATAGGCTATCATCTCCTAATCCACAGCAATCACAATTCCATACACATTGGTTAGGAGATCTACACGCTTGATCTAGGCAAATCAAGCCTTGTGCTTCAAAGGATAAGTTGTAATTTCCATTTTCCTTTCTCGTTCACTATTATTGTTTGTACTCTCCTTGCTACTCCTAGGTTGGAGGTTGCGGATTGGAGAGGTTGGAAGATCTTCTTGGTGAAGAAGGGGACCTTGAACTACTTCAAGAAGGCTGGTGCAACGGGAGGTTACTTCTAAAGAGGAAGGCTACTTCAAGGGGGAGCTTGGAGTTACTTCAAGAAGGCTACCTCGGGTTGGTGCATCTACTTCAAGTGAAGGTTGTTCAAGGGGTGTAAGAAAGTATTGTATTTTGTGTAAATCCTTGTGAAGGTAATAAAATTGATACTTTCAAAATCCCGGTTGGGTAAGCAACCAGGTAGTGGACTGACAATCTTAGTATTTGCTAAGATTGGAACCACTCTAAACACTTGTCTCCTTCTTCCATTTTCAATTGTGGTTGTTTGAGTTAAATAATTGTTAAAATAATTTAAAAACTCTATTCACCCCCCCTCTAGTGTTTTTCAATTGGTATCAGAGCGGGCTTCAAGGAACCCTAACAAGGTCTTGAAGAATGGGTGACGGGGTGCTTAACAACCTTAACCTTGAAGGGACACTTGTTGCTAGACCTCCAGCGTTTGATGGAACAAACTACACATATTGGAAGAGAAGGATGCAGTTCTACTTCCAAGGCATAAATTGGGACTTATGGAGGATGGTGTCAACCCCATACGAGCTTCCTCAAACACAATATGCATAGTGGGATGCAAATACGGTAAAGTTGGCTCAAATGAATGCCAAAGCTGTAAGCATTTTATATTGTTCAATTTCAGTAGGAGAATTTAATAGGATATCAAACTGTGACACAGCCTATGACATTTGGCATAGACTGTCCATAACTTATGAAGGTACAGTTCAAGTCAAGAATTCTAAGATTAGCATGCTTAAACAAAAGTTTGAACACTTCCGTATGGATCCAAATGAATCTATTAGTGAAATATTTGCAAAATTCTCTTCTATTGTTAATGGTTTAAATGCCCTAGGAAAAACTGTTCTTGAAGAAGATCAGGTATCAAAAATCCTTCGATCACTTCCTCCTAAATACAAGCCAAAGGTGACAGCCATTGAAGAAGCTAATGACCTCACTCGACTGAAAATGGAGCAACTCATTGGAAATCTAGAAGCTCATGAAGCAACCCTAGAAGAGGAAGAAAGAAGAGAACGTGAACTTCAGCAAGGAAAGAAGAAGGATGTGGCTCTAAAAGCTTCAAAGATAATCACACCAGAAAGTGAGGAGTCAAGTGAAGAAGAAGAAGGAGAAGAAGCCTTGATTGTCAATGGTAAGAAATATAAAAGATTTAAATCTAACAAAATTTCTAGTTCTTCTTCTTCTACTCCTAGGTGCTTTGAGTGTGGAAAGAAAGGACATTTCAAAAATGAATGTCCTGAAGCAAAGAAAGGAAAGAAAAACTCACATAAGAAGAGGGGAGAAAAAGCCTATAAAGCTGCATGGGATGAGTCAAGTGAAAGTAAAAGCGGAGAAGAAAAGGTGGAATGTCTAATGGTAAGAGAAGATGATGAAGACTCTCAAGAGGTAAGCCTACTTGATCTTCCTAAAGAAGAGTTAATTACTAGTCTACAAGAAACTCATGATAAGTATGTTGATGTCAAAAAGAAACTAAAGAAGGTTATCAAAACAAATGATGAGCTATATGCTAAATTAAATGATCTCTCTTATGAAAAGAACAACATTGATTTTGAGAATTTGTCTTTAAAAACATCTTTAAATGACTGCACTAAAAAGCTACTCACTCTAGAAACAAACGTTGATCTTCTCTCTCAAGAAAAGACTGAATTGTTAGCTAAACTAAAAGATTTTCAGACTCAACCAATTCTGTGTAACCATCTAGACTATGACAATGTTGTAAAAGAAAGAAACTCCCTATTATCTGATTTAGATCAAGCAAGAAAAGATTTACACAAGAAGATGGATGGCATTGCTAAGCTACAAAGAAACCTACATGAGTTAAGAAGAAACGATATCCTTGACAACATTCTAAAAGCCTCCTCTAGTTTCAATGGAAGAAAAGGTTTTGGATATGCTCCAAAGAAAAATCAACCCAAAAGAACTCGGACTATGTTTGTACCTAAAAACACAATTCCTAGAAAGAGAAATGAAGTTGACTCTATTACTTGTCATTTTTGTCTACGTCTTGGACATTATTCATTTTCATGCCCTTATAAGACCAAGGATTCCTACTTAGTTTGGGTCCCAAAACCCCAAACTTAGTAGAGTCGAATGCAATTCAGTTGAGATATGATCAAAAGCTCAATTTTGCAATTCATATTGTCTTATCTCAACTTAATAAAAGGTTTCATGCATTATGGTAATTTTCTGAACTGCTGTACTGAAACAGAAACTTAGTCGGTCGAAGTATTATCGACCGAAAATATAATCGGTCGAACTTTTTTCGACCGACCAGATGCCTGTAACAAATCAAAATCAACAACAACTATTTCGGTCGAAAATTGGTCAACCGAGCAGAATTTTTGTTTTTCTTTGTTCTTAATTTGCAATACAGCAACCTTCTCGATCGACGATTAGTCGACCGAGAAAGATGTCGGTCGAACAATTATTGACCGACTGAAGTTCTGAATCGGAATTGTTATACAGTATGTACTTAAATGCTTCTAACCATATCGGACCATCACATGGGTACCAAAACCTACATTTTAATGCAGGATTGGGTGGTCGACAGTGGATGTTCCAAACACATGACCGGAAACAAGGATGCATTTCAAACTTTTGAAGAAAAGAAGAGTGGAACAGTCACTTTTGGAGATAATGGTAAAGGTAAAATCGTTGGAATAGGTAACATTGGTACAAACCTCTAAATAAAGAATGTTCTACTCGTTGATGGTTTGCACCATAACTTAATAAGTGTGAGTCAATTATGTGATAGTGGCTATGATGTTTTATTTAACAAAACCTGCTGCAAATTATTAATAGAAAACACTACAAATGTTGTCTATGAAGGAAAAAGAGTTGGAAATCTTTATATTCTTAGACCTAACTCTATGAAATCTGTAGTAGGAAAATGCTTGCTTGCAAATGAAAATACTTTACAACTATGGCATAAAAAGCTAGGACATGCTAGTTCACATGTTATCAAAAAGTTAGTGAAATATGATCTTGTTCGTGGTTTGCCTACTTTATCCTTTGATAAAGTTGAAAATTGTGAACCATGTACATTGGGAAAGCAAACAAAAACCTATTTTAAACCTAAACATGTACTTAGAACCAGTAGATCTTTAGAATTAATTCATATGGATTTATTTGGACCCATGAGGACACAATCTATTGGTGGCAAAAGATATTGTTTTGTTATTGTTGATGATTATAGTAGATATACATGGGTACATTTTATTGCAACCAAAGATGATACTATTCATGTTTTTATAAAATTTTGTTCCATGATTGAAAATCTATTACAAAGCAAAATATGTACCATTAGAAGTGATCATGGTGGAGAACTTGAAAATCATGTATTTGAAGAATTTTGCACATCTCAAGGGTACACTCACAATTTTTCTGCTCCACGCACTCCACAACAAAATGGTATAGTTGAAAGGAAAAATCGATCACTACAAGAAATGGCTAGAACTATGATGCTCGAACATAACACACCCAAAACCTTTTGGGCTGAAGCTGTAAACACCGCATGCTATGTGTTAAATAGAGTAACTGTTCACTCTCATTTGAAGAAAACTCCATATGAAATAATACATTCTAAGAAACCTAGAGTTGACTATTTTCATACCTTTGGATCTACATGCTATATCTTAAATACCAAAGATGATAGAGATAAGTTTGATTCTAAATCACACAAAGCATTCTTTTTGGGATATTCTACCTCTAGCAAAGCATTTAGAGTCTACAACACTATCTCTAGAAAAGTTGAGGAATCTATTCATGTCTCTTTTCATGAAGAGTCCAAATCAGAAAATCTAGAAATAATTGATCTTACTAATCAATTCGAAAACTTAAACATACCAAATGATAGTGAGAAAGATACTACAAACAATAACCAAGCTGAAACACAACCTATACCTAGACTTATTAAGGATCATCCTCAAGAATTAATTATTGGAGATCCAAATGATAAAGTAAAAACTCGGTCGTCCTTTAAGGATGTCGCAAACATGGCTTTTGTTTCTATCATTGAACTTAAGAAGATATCTGAAGCTCTTAAAGATGATTATTGGATAATAGCAATGCAAGAAGAATTAAACCAATTCACAAAAAATGATGTATGGGAGTTAGTTCCTAAACCACAAGATAAAACCATCATTGGAACTAAATGGGTTTTTAGGAATAAGCTAAATGAAGCAGGAGAAGTAATAAGGAATAAAGCTCGGTTAGTAGCACAAGGATATAATCAACAAGAAGGAATAGACTTTGATGAAACGTATGCACCAGTAGCTAGACTTGAAGCTATTAGAATGTTACTAGCTAGTGCTGCACATAAAAACATCAAACTCTACCAAATGGATGTAAGAAGTGCATTTCTAAATGGAATCATTCAAGAAGAAGTATATGTTGCCCAACCACCTGGTTTTGAAATACCAAAAAAAGGTGACTATGTTTATAAACTTAAGAAAGCACTTTATGGTTTAAAACAAGCACCTAGGAACTGGTATGAAAGGCTCAAGACATATCTTTTTGATAATGGTTTTTCTATTGGAAATTCAGATTCTACTTTATTTTTCAAAACATATACATCTAATTTTCTAGTTGTTCAAATATATGTTGATGACATTATTTTTGGAGCTTCAAATGAATCATTGTGCACACAATTTAGTGACATTATGCAAAAAGAATTTGAAATGAGCCTCATGGGTGAACTAACTTTCTTTCTTGGTTTCCAAATTAAACAAACGTCTGCCGAGATTTTTATAAGCCAAGAAAAGTATACTAAAGAACTCTTAAAAAGTTTTGGGATGGATCAGTGCAAACATGCTACAACTCCTATGGCCACTTCTATTAAAATTGATAAGGATGAAAATGGGGAACCTATTGATGATTCCTTATATAGAGCCATGATTGGTAGTTTGCTTTACTTAACTGCTTCTAGACCGGACATCATGTTTTCCGTTGGTCTTTGTGCTAGATTTCAATCACAACCTATGCACTCTCATTTTCAAGCAGTTAAACAAATTCTTCGATACTTAGCCGGCACTACATGTTTTGGTTTATGGTATCCAAAAGGACAATCCTTGGATTTTAAAGCTTATACTGATGCTGATTATGCTGGTTGTCGACTTGATCGCAAGAGCACTAGTGGTGGTTGTTTCTTGTTAGGGAGAGCTTTAGTATCTTGGTTTAGCAAGAAACAAAACACGGTTGCCCTTTCTACAACTGAAGCTGAATATATGGCAGCCAGATCTTGTTGTGCTCAAGTGCTTTATATGCAACAAGTATTAAACGATTATGGTTTTACTCTTTCATCTACACCTATCTTTTGTGACAACACAAGCGCTATAAACTTAGCACACAATCCTATTTTACACAGCAGAGCTAAACATATTGAAATCCGTCATCACTTTTTAAGGGATCATATTTCTAAAAATCATGTTTCCCTTCATCATGTTGATACGGAAGATCAATTGGATGATATTTTTACAAAACCGCTTCCACTAGACCAATTCAACAAAATAAGGAAGCAATTGCTTATCACTCCTTTGGAAGATGTTTTCTTTGATATTTGTGCTTCTTAACAACGTCGTTTATTTGCATCATTTTGGCTTTTAATGGACATTTTTGTCATTGAATTTGTTGGGACATCTAATTAAGGGGGAGTTTTATTTTTAACGGATTTTTTTTTGAAATGACAAAGGGGGAGAAATAAATATAAAACTTCGTAATTGTGCAAAACTCAATCAATGAGTTTCATAAACTCTTGGCTTTACATTGAAAGTTGCTATATTCCCTAAAGAATTGGATTTCATGTTCCATAATTCATGGGGAATAATAAGCACACATTTTATAAACAAGAGAAGAAATTCACAAAGGTAATCTTCAGGTATGAAACTCACATGTTTTATATTTTCTTATTTTATATTTAGGAAATGTTTGTCATCTTCAAAAAGGGGGAGATTGTTGGCTAAATTGACATCTGTAAATCCCTTTGTTTTGATAATGACAAACATTTCATTCTTGTTGATCTAACGTGCTATTGAGTGTTGCAGGAATAAGGTGGATGATAAAGCACTAGGGAATCTATATGCTTGAATGATTGTAAATGTCATGAAATGTAATCAATTGTAAACTTGTACAAATATATAATGTACAAGTACTTAGACTTCATGTAAATCAAGTGTTAGATCTTCCCTAGCTAAACACCACATTTAGATAGGTCATCCCCTTCAATAGTGTCACATATGCACACTCATACACACACTTAATGTCTTAATTTGAAACATTGAAACAGGGTCCATCTCGGTCGACAAAATCCTCAACCGAGACACTCTCAGTCGACAATCTTCTCGACCGAGAAAGACCCAAGTAGCCGTTAGACACAGCTGACAAGGTAGTTGGCAGTTGGAGATAAACGTTGCAAACACTTGATCCAGAGAGCCTGTCGGTCGACAAAACTTCGACCGAGTAGGTGTCACGGTCGACCATTTCTCGACCAAGATGGACTCTGACAGCAACTGTAGAATTAATTAACTAGCTGTTATTAAAGCAACTAACTTATATCTAACGGCTAGTTAAGCACTTAGAAACCCATAGAAAGTGTCTAGAACGTCCTTAAGCACTTGTAGGATATTCCTATAAATAGGACTTGCCTTAGGACACCTAAACTTACTTGATTCCACACTTGAGCAATCTTTGAGCATACATTGAGCAATCTGTTTGTGAGCAATTAAGCATATTGGAAACTGGCTAATTCCTCTCCTAACTAAAATTTCGTGTCCTATAGGCTATCATCTCCTAATCCACAGCAATCACAATTCCATACACATTGGTTAGGAGATCTACACGCTTGATCTAGGCAAATCAAGCCTTGTGCTTCAAAGGATAAGTTGTAATTTCCATTTTCCTTTCTCGTTCACTATTATTGTTTGTACTCTCCTTGCTACTCCTAGGTTGGAGGATGCGGATTGGAGAGGTTGGAAGATCTTCTTGGTGAAGAAGGGGACCTTGAACTACTTCAAGAAGGCTGGTGCAACGGGAGGTTACTTCTAAAGAGGAAGGCTACTTCAAGGGGGGGCTTGGAGTTACTTCAAGAAGGCTACCTCAGGTTGGTGCATCTACTTCAAGTGAAGGTTGTTCAAGGGGTGTAAGAAAGTATTGTATTTTGTGTAAATCCTTGTGAAGGTAATAAAATTGATACTTTCAAAATCCCGGTTGGGTAAGCAACCGGGTAGTGGACTGACAATCTTAGTATTTGCTAAGATTGGAACCACTCTAAACACTTGTCTCCTTCTTCCATTTTCAATTGTGGTTGTTTGAGTTAAATAATTGTTAAAATAATTTAAAAACTCTATTCACCCCCCTCTAGTGTTTTTCAGTAATGTGTATTGTTTAGTATACCATTCAAGACATTATGCTCCATGTGTTCATGGTAATGGATGATGTTCTAAATCCTAATGATGTGAAATCATGATATGTTTCTTTAATAAGTTGTTGTTGTTGATTAAGTTATCTCTATTGTTGTGCAATCTAACCATGCAGGTGTTACTATTTGAAATACATAGCCATGCAAGGACTATGATGCTTATGTGAATATGTGTCTTGTGTGGCACCTGGTATATGTGAAATATCTGATAAATGATAATGTTCCTTGTTGATGAGATAACATGTAACACTAGTATGATGTGAGAGGTCTTGTGACCTGATAAAGGCTAAGTGCCTGATTGAGGTGTTATCCTCTAGTTGTGATATGAGGGATTGCTATCCTATGATGATGTATGATGATGAAGCCTTGTGAGAGGCAGTGGCTCTATGTGATGAAATGAGGGATTGATATCCCATGGCAAACTGATAGTGTTGATGGCATTGAGAATAACAGTAATAGTGTGACACAAAATAATGGAATCTATGTTATGTACATGTTTATAACTCTTGTTTATGGTTTGCATAATACAACTTGGTTGACCCTTATAAACCACATAAAATGTATTAATTAATTACAGATGAACCTTTCATGTAGTTTGCCTTGGCCATAGATCCATCATCTTCAGGAGATGGTGATGGTGAAATGGGTTCTCCTATGGGTTAACCTAGAGTGCATATTGTTGAGTATGTGGGGGTTCTTCTAGCCGAAAATAGGAGGAATAGAGTGCAACTTTGGTTGTAGACTCATGATATGTATAAGAGCTTGGTGAATAGGCACATGGCTTAGTGTGATAGAGCATGAATGCGTTCATGGCCTGTGAGCATGGTAAACAGACTCGTGGATCAATGTATACTAGCGCCAAGACCTATACCAAGGTGGGCTAGAGGAAAGGGTAGCCTGCGGGAGATAACCCTGTGACTGAGGTCACTTAAGCAAGAGACTGCGGTCCTACTTTGGATATCATGAACTGAATACGATGAGGCCGTGGTCGTGGAGTCCGGCTCTTCCATTGACCTTGTATGGCATCGACTTTGGGTTTTGCAACCGAAGGTTGGATTTGAGCGGTACGACTCACTTCCTCAGGGCATAATAATAATAAGTCATAATCCATCCATGTAGCATATCTTGCTTAGGGCAAATATGGAACATTGGTTGAGGCCTTGGATGATGTAATCTTTCTCATATGCTCTTATATGGTCTTTGTATAAGTCTTCATATACATGTTCTTCATATCCCCCCTTATATAACTGGTTAGTGATTACTTGTTGTTTAGTTGAACTATCTGTTCAGTTAACTGTGATAATAATAAAGTTGGTAGAGGGTTATGTTTCTCGCTAGGACTGTGTGTCTCACCCCATTGGTTAATAACCTTTTTAGGTGGACGTTCCTAGAAAGAAAAAGATCATGTAGCTGAGAATGATAAGCAGAGGTATCATACCTAGTGGAATATATAGTGTCTAGCAGTAGAGTCCTATGTGTCGTACCTGTACACTCAGGTCTTCGGGAGAGTTTTCAATGTTTCTTATACGAGGATCGATGTATGGTGTTTGGCTTATGTACCTTGATGTAATAAATCAGCATGTAGAATTGTTATTTCATGTAATGAGATGATGGTAAATTATGTTGTAGCACCTTAAAAATATGTTATGAAAAGAAGGTGTTGGCTCAGATGTAATATGTCTCATCTTATGGTGCTTGTTGTAAATCAGTTTTAATTTCCCATGGTTTTTGGTAATCTGCTGGTTAGTATGTAATCGTGTTTTGTTTGAGTTGGGATGTTTCATCGGCGATGTCCCCATACTACGGTCATACCACCTTACCCCTATCACGGCTGTGTTGATCACTCAACCCTACTATTTGTTTACACTACTTTTCCTATTCTACCCCTACTTAACCTAGTGCTTCCCCACCACCTATATATACATAGGTGGAAGTTGGATCATGAAGGTTACACTCCCCCTAGCTTCCAGTAGTCCTCCTCACCCTCTCTTGAGCATTCATTGCATTCCTTTTGCATTAATGCTCTCCACCCCCCGTTTCCACAATAGAAACCTAATTTTATAGGTTTTCTACCATAACCCCCTCCATTCTCATGCTCATCAGCCATCTTGGAGGAAGGAGGATGCCCCACAACAGTTAGGAGGTGAATAAGGAGGATCTACTTCGAGCTCCATGGAGTCATATCCCCTTTTTCTCAATTCTTTTTCCTTTTCTTTGGTTATGTCTAGCTAAGCCCCTAGTGGTGGGATGTTTGGGGTAAAAATGTGACTTTGATACCATGTTGGGGGATAATAATTTGTAATGAACATAATTTCAATCTATGATGATTTCCTTTTCTTCTATCTCATTTCCCATTATATTGCATGTGGTTTTTGCTCTTAAACTTAAATGGCTTGCTTTGTGATGTTTGATGACACTTAGCTTCTACGAGGAATCTGGAGTGTAGGTAGTAATCTTAGTAATGGTTCCTAGGTCTAATTATTGGATCCTTAGCTAGCCCCCTTTGTTCCTACATACATATCCCTCCTTCTACAAGTGAGTGTGAGATCTAAGTGAGTACTGTAAGTGTGATTAGTGCAATTTCTTAGAGCTTTCTAAAGGCTAGGTGGCTAGTAGCATGAGGTGAAAAACCCTCATATCTACTCCCATTCCTACCCTTGGCTCTCAATTACCCTAATACCACTTACCCTAGAGACCTAGACTTGACAAGTCCTACTAGAATTACACCAAACCCTAGTTCTCTAACTAGTAGTATAGGGTACATTCTAATGACACTTGCATTGTTGTTTGGTTTGGTAATCTAGAGTGAATTGTGATAATTGCATGCCATGTTGACACCCCCAACTAATATCAAATAACATTCCCAAATGGCCCACCTACCTAATTTATTACTTGAAACCCATCTTAACCTTCTTGCTTGTTAATGCTAGTGTAGCTTAATTGTCTTTGCATCTTTTAGTTAATTGCTTAGTTTTTCTAGTTAGTGTTAACTTAGAATCTTGCTTTCTTTAGTGGTTAACTTAGTTCTTAGTTGGTAATTTCTATGATAGAGTAGAGTACATCATCATGCTCTTGCTCAATTGATTTCTTAATCTAGCTTCTTAGATACAACTTGCTTAGGATAACCTAGTTTTTGGTAATCTAGTTTCATATAGCCTTTACTCGCTTGTTGCATTGTGTAATCAAACCAAAACCGCTTTTAAACCCTTCAACCCAAGTCTCCACTCTAGGAACATAGCCAATGCTAACTTAGCTCTAGTTCCCCCTCTGTCCCTGAGGATCGACCCCTATATTTTCCTCTTATCTTTACTACAATAATACCCCGTGCACTTGCGGGTGACCTGTTTAGTATTGTTACCAAGTCTCTTCAGGGTTTCTATAAATATCTAAAGATCCCAAGTGTGTTCGAGTTCTGTGGGGTGCATCTAATCAAACCCAATTGGTTAGTGTGTGCACCTCTGGCTCGAAAGCACCAAGCTTTCTGGCATTGTTGTTGGGGATAGAGGCACTCGACCTAGCTAGTTAGTGTAGCTTAGCCTTTCCTATTATCCTCACCATTTCTATTCTTTATTCTTTGTTCACTTTTGCATATTGTCATTCTAACTTTGTTTCTTGTTGTTTGTTTGTGTATTGTGTAGGTGACAGTTGTACATGCACCATACACGTTCTACTTGTACCAACTTGGTGTTGTACGACCCTGAGATAGGTAGAAGGAGATGCCAAAGCCGCCACAACCAAAACTAAGAAACTGAGATGGGTGACCACATGGTAGACAATAGCCCTCATGGAAAAGCTCAACAACTATCCCTGCCTCAACCCAACAACCCCTCCACAATAATTTCACCTCGAAAAACTACAATTATCCCATTGCCACCCTTTTTGACCAAATGACGGGTCAATTGTTCTACATTCCACCCACACTCCTTGGACTCCTCCCTACCTACTATGGGATGGAGAATGAAAATCCCTACCATCATATTGATGTCTTCCTTGAGACTTGTTCCACCTTCCGCACCCCCACTGCCACCGATGACTCCATCTCGAGGACTCACTTCTCGTTCTCTTTAAGGAAAAGGCTAAAGAATGGTACATTTCAAAACCATAGCTAGTGACTTGGAATGCGATCAAAAATGAGTTTCCCAAGAAGTTCTTTCCAATTGCCAAGCTGAATCACATGAGAAGATGTATCACCACCTTTGCCTAAAGGAAAATGAACATTTCCATGAGGCGTGGGAAAGGTTCCAAAAGCTCCTTTACGACTGCCCCCATCACGAGGTGCCATTGTGGTAGCTAGTCCAAGCCTTCTACATTGGGCTTGAAGAGTTAAACCAAAACAATGTTGACTCATCATGTGGAGGCACATTCATGGTGAAGCCACCCGAGGAGTCATGGACATTGTTTGAACACCTTGCTAAAAATTTCTGCCATTGAGTTTCTACTAAAGGGGAACATTGCAACTGGAACTACATCCCTCCACCTCCTCTCATAGCTCCATCCCGCACTGTTTCCAACCCCAAAATGATGAAGATGATGGCAGACATGATGAACATGATGAAGAACCAACCTGGTGGTTCTTCTAGTCAATCCACCATGGCGGTTGAAGCCTAAGAAAAGGAAGTTCATGCTTTGCACTTTTTTGGCAACCGGAACAATCAAGGTCCTATGTCCATCACTTACACTCCCGAGTTGAGAAACCATCCTAATTTTTCATGAAAAAAACAAAATGAAGATGGTCAAGGGCAAGGGCAGCCAAGGTCAAGGTATAGCTCGAAATTTGAAGGTGAAGTTCTTGGGAGATTGAGGAGTTTGGATGAGGTAAAGAAAGATGTATCCTAACATGGACACTCCATCAGCTTTCTTGAGCAAAGATTGGACCAAATATCTCTTTCCCTTGCTAGGAGGGAGGAAGGAAGACTCCCATCCCGACCAATACCAAATCCAAACAATGATGGCACTTTCCCAGGAAACACTAAAAGTTCATATGCTCCACCTTCATATCAAGCACCACCAAATCTCTATGCTCCACCACCTCCTCAAGCTTCTCTAAACTATCAATATGCTCCACCTCCACCTCACTCATACAAAAATACACCTCTGCAATACCACCCCCATCGAAAACAACCACAACCACCAAAAGAACCACAACCACAATTCATCCTTCAAATCCCAACTCACCCCACCAAAGACCACCACCATTTCAACATTCACAACCAAATCGACAAGCTTACTCTTCCTCTATGCATGAGCATGTGAAGGCAGTGATGGTTTTGAGGAGTGGGCGGACTTTGGAGCAGCCCCGTGATACTATTGTTGTTGAAAGAGTAGCCAGTGAGGATAGAGGTGATATTGTGATTAGACAGGTTGATACATAAATATAGCTTGATGATACTGGTGATGAGAGATCGAGTTGATACTATGACACCGGGCAATGATAATGTGATACCGAGTCGTGATACTGTGAATGCAGTTGATGATTCTGTTGATCTGAGCCGTTTGGGTGCCCAACTTTTCCCATTTCCCAATGTTGTAAAGGAGCCTTCTGCTGAGAGAAGAAAGAAGAAACATACTAAAGATATCATGGAAACCTTCAAACAAGTGAAGATAAACATTCCTTTTCTTAATGCGGTCATACAAATCCCTTCCTACACTAAGTTTTTGAAAGATTTGTACACTTTTAAAAGAAAGACAATGGGAGAACACCCAAGAAAGTCAAGCTCACCGAGTAAGTGAGCTCAATTCTATAGCACCCCATGCCAAGAAAGAAGGAAAACCTTGGTGCTCATCATTTCATGCTGCATTAGGGCACATCACATAGACCAATCCCTTCTAGACTTGGGTTCTAGAATTAACTTGATGTCGTATGATGTGTTTGCCGAGATCCAAATGGGAAAATTAAGTCTAGCTCATTGTACTTTGTAGTTGGCCGACCGATCAGTGAATATGCCTAAAGGGTTGTTGATGATGTGCTAGTTAGACTTGATGATGAGACTTCAACTTTCTTCCCCATTGAATTCATTGTTTTATACATGGAAAAGGATACAAGAAGAGTACCTATCATCTTGGGAAGGCCATTCCTAGCTACACCTGATGTATTGATTCATGTGAGAACTGGGACTATGTATGTGACATTCATGCACATGAAGATCCGATTGAACATCTTTAAATCTTCAGCCACTGTCGAGGTGATAGGAGCCACTTAAGAAGATTTCTATTGTGGAGGAGTGTCTACCTACGTGGATTCAGACTGCCACTCAAGGTAGAGGTTTAGAGACAATAGTTGAGTTCCCTGATGATGATGATGATGAGGACGAAGTGAATGAGCTAGCCTTGGAGGTTTCAAGTAAAGACCTCCCATCAATTTATAAACCATTAAAGAACTCTCTTGAAGAACCTCCAACTCTTGAGCTAAAGTCACTCCCAGAAGGATTGAAGTATGATTTTCTAGGCTCCAATGACACCCTCCCAGTGATCATTTCTTCCATTCTTTCTCCGGAACAAGAAGAGGCATTGATGAAAGTCTTGAAGAAGAACATCTAGACCATTGGATGGTTGATTGCTGATTTGAGGGGTATTGACTCCTCCATTTGTGTACACATGATCTATTTGGAGGATGATGCAAGGCTGACCCGCCAAATGCAAAGTCAGTTGAATCCAAAACTGAAGGAAGTTGTAACTCAAGAGGTTGTGAAGTTGCTAGATGTTGGGATTATATATCCAATTTCTAATAGCACGTGGGTGAGTCCCATCCTGGTTCTACATAAGAAGGGTGGGATCAAAGTGGCAGAGAACATGGATAGTGAGCTAATGCCTGTTAGAAAACAATCAAAATGGAGAATGTGTGTTAACTACAGGAAGCTCAATGAGAAGACCAAGAAGGACCACTATCCTCTCAAATTTCTTGACCAGATTCTAGAGAGGCTAGCGGGGAAAAGCTTCTATAATTTTCTTGATGGATACTCTGGATACTTCCAAATTGTTGTGCATCTTCCGGACCAAGAAAAGACGACATTCACTTTCCCAAGTGGTACATTTGCTTACCAGAGAATGCCATTTGTGTTGTGTAGTACCCCTTCTACTTTTCAGAGATGCGTGACCTCTATCTTTGCTGATATGCTTGATTCATCGTTTGAAGTATTTATGGATGATTTCTCAGTTTTTAGTAAAATCTTTGATGAGTGCTTGATCCATTTGCCTATTGTCTTGAGAGATGTGTCAAGGTTCACCTAGTGCTATCTTGGGAGAAGAGCCATTTCATGATACTTTAAGGCATCGTTCTGGGCTACCGAGTTTCAAAAGACGAGATCGAACTTGATAGGGACAAGGTGGGCCTCATTTCTATACTTACCATTCCTTCTACCGTAATACATGTCTGGTCTTTCTTGGGACATGTAGGCTTCTACCACCTCTTCATCAAAGATTTTAGTAAGATCTTGAGACCTCTATGTCACTTGCTAGAGAAAGATGTTGAGTTTCATTTTGATGACAATTTTGTTGAAGCCTTCAACCACTTGAAGGAAAAGCTAGTTTTTGCTCCTATAATGCAACCCCCAAACTTCTCTTTGTCATTTGAGATCATGATTAATGCATCTGACATGGCAATGGGGGATGTGCTGGGCCAAAGAGTTGGCTAGATTCCGCATGCTATCTACTATGCCAGCAAGGCTCTAGATGAAGCTCAAAGAAAATACACGACTACTGAGAAAGAGTTGCTTGCAGTTATCTTTTCTCTCGATAAGTTTAGATCATGTCTACTGCAAAACAAGGTGATTATATACACAGACCATGCTGCTTTGAAATATCTAATGGCAAAGAAAGACTCCAAGCCGAGGTTGATTTGTTGGATATTGTTGTTTCAAGAGTTCGATATTGATATTGTAGACAAGATGGGAGTAGAAAATTTTGTCACCGACCATCTCTCCTGAACTGAAGCACCTTTCGATGATACACGTAGAATCAAAGAGACAATTCCACATGAGCAGATGTTCCTACTCTTATCCACTCAAAGGCCATGGCATAGACACATAGCTTACGTCTTAGCTAGTGGAAGGATACCAACCAATTGGATGAGATAGGAAAGCAAAATGTTGTTTGATATGGACAAAAATTATGTTTGGGATGATCTTCACTTATTCAAGTATTGCCTCGACCAACTTATTCAGAGATGTGTTCCAGACATGGAGCAACAAGAAATTCTATGTATGTGCCATTCTGGAGTTTGTGGGGGTCATTTTGGTGGAAAAAGTATTGCGGCCAAGATTCTCCAAAGCAGATTCTATTGTCCCTCCTTGTTCAAAGACTCTCATGAATTTTGCAAGTGTTATTTGAAGTGCCAAAAGGTGGGCACTATCTCTAAGAGAGACATGATGCCTCTATCACCCATTCTTGTGGTGGAGGTGTTTGACGTTTGGGGTATTGACTTTATCGGTCCTTTTCCCCCTCTTTTGGATATGTCTACATTTTTATAGCCATTGATTATGTGTCAAAGTGGATTGAGGCTGTTGCAAGAAGAACAAATGATCACAAAGTGGTGTGTGACTTCGTGAAATCCAATACCTTTAGCCAGTTTGGTATTCCAAGATCTATGATTAGTGATGGGGGAAGTCATTTCATCCATCACACCTTCTAAGTCTTGCTTAAGAAACACAGAGTCAACCATGGTGTGGCTACTCCTTACCACCCCCAAAAAAGTTGTCAAGTTGAGTTGGCCAATCAGGAGATAAAGCTCATTCTAGAAAAGACGATGAGATTGGACCACAAGGATTGGTTACTATGTCTCAATGAGGCTTTATGGGTGTATAGGACTACATAAAAAGCCCTAATTGTCACCACACTGTTCAAACTTGTGTATGGAAAAAGCTGCCATTTGCCGGTTGAGATGCAACACAAGGCATTATGGGCTTTGACGGCCATGTACTTTTATGGAGAGAATGTCAGAATGAAAAGAAAGTTCCAACTGAATGAATTAGAGGAGATGCGCCATGAAGCTTATGAAACTTCCAAGTCCTACAAGGAGAGGACAAAGTTTCTACAAGACAAAATGATCAAGAAGAAAGACTTTGAGCTTGGAAAGTGGGTATGGCTGTATAACTCAAGGATGAAGTTCTTTCCCAAAAAACTTCGGTCTAGATGGGAAGGGCCTTATCTCATCAAAAAGGTGTATCCATCCGGAGCTATGTTGATTTGTGAGAAAGAAGGAGCTAAAGAATTCACCATGAATGGTCAAAGATTGAAATCCATTGTGGAAGTAGGTTCGGACAAAGCAAATCAAAGTTTTGATATAGTGATGCTAGTGGAAGAACATCAGGTTGATGAAGAGATGTGCTTGAATGCACATGAAAGAGACATTTAATTCAAAGATGCTTTGGGAATCCCATGGACATGAATGAAGTCTAGAATCAATAAGCTCGGCTCAAGGCATAAAATTTAGCACTAGTGGGAGGCAACCCATTGGGAGCTTTTTCACCCAACCTTCTCTTTGTGATACTTTTGCTTTGTTTTCCACAAAATACACACAGACATGTGTGTTTAATAGTTTTCTTTGAGTTTTGATGACATGAAAGGTGTTAGGCACTAAAGAGATAGGAATTAGAGGTGAATCATGGCCACTAAGATCAATTTGTGGGAAAATCTTAAAGAAAAACAAAGTTCTTGAATTTGAGCTAAAAATTTGAAGAAATGTCCCCCACCACGGCCATGGAGCTCGCCACAGACATGGCAGCAACAGTCCAACACGGTCGTGGTCACCCGCCATAATCGTTGGAATTATTTGTCTAAGAAGTCAGACTGATCAGGTTGATTGGCCAAGTTGTACATGAATGGCCACGACCGTGGCCAACCTCCATGGCCATGTCAAGGACAGATGGCCATGATCATGGCAGGAGACCACGACCGTGGCGAGGTCAGGTGGGTGTGTTCTTCATCGAAAACACAACCATGGCGCTGACCACAAATATGCTACTAAGCCCTCACCACGACTGTGGCCACCCACCACGGTCGTGGCGCAGCTCGACCCCACAAAAAATATAACTAAAACTCCTCTCCAACCTGACCCTCCCCTCATTCTATCATTATCCTTCACAAGAGCACGACCGTGGCGGTGCTCCCCGACTTCCAGCTCCTCTAAGATCCACCTCCAAGCCCCCAAATCACCTCTAATCCACCACCAATCACTCCTTAATCACCCCTCTACCATTACCGTTCCATTTCCACACCAAATCATCCATCAATTCACCCTCCACCACCACTTTCACCTCCATTTCATCCTACAACCACACCTACCCAAAACCTCCATTTCTCATCCACACTAAAAACTAACCATTCAACCACCATATAAACCTCCATATCCTTCCATTCCACCCCTTAATCCACCTCCATCTCATTCTCTATCCACAAATCCGAATTTCACAGCCCTACCACCTCCTCCACAACCAAAAAAATGAAGGGGATCACTAAGGCAATGAAGAAAGGGGCTCAAAAGAGCCTTGAGGTGATCACCGGAGGCAAGGTGTGCACCAAAAAAGCCTCCTCCCAGGTCTCCATGCCTTCACACACCCCTCACCATCCAATTATGTTTCCCAATCACTCCACCGCTTGATGTCTGTGAGTACATCCCACACACGGTCATCTAACAGCCATCACATCACTGACAAGACATATAGGGGAGAGGATGAGGAGGCATCTGAGGACAACATTGATGACTTGATCGATGAGGTCAAGTCGACAGTTGCAAAAAGAAGCCAAACATCCAAAGCAGCCCCGTCCTCATCAAAGTGTCCGCCGAATCCCGCTCTGGCCTGCCATTCGACATCTTCCATGGAAGAGGGGCATGGGCAGTAGCCACACACAACGTGGCAATTACATCCAGAAGAAGAGCAATTTGCATAGTGGTATCCTGAACAACGGGTACCACTTAGTCTTGATACATGTTCTGGGTCCCGATCATACATGATGGATGAAGAATATGATGACAGTAATGATGAAGAGATGGAATTGTCAACTGAGGCAGACAATATACTGGTACAACTGGAGGATGACAGATTGAAAGCCTTGGGAAAGGCTCCTGCTGGAGTGTCCTTTGGAAGAGGACACAGGCAAAGAAAAATTGCCCTCACATACCCCAAATGCATGACAAGGAGATTCGACTCCACCAGGTATGGATGTGAGTAGGTCATTGATGAGTTGGGAATCAAGGTGATTGTGGAGGGTAGTTTGAAGAAAATTGGGTTGTGGAACATTCTTTTCACACCCCCAAACAACTTATACCGCGTTGACTCAAAAATTCTTTGCCACACTTGAAAAGACAAAGGTGAGAAGTAATGACGCAATCAAATTTTCCATGATGGAAAAAATGCACACTCTCACGACAGCTGAATTGAATTGCATATTTGTTGTCAACCCCGAAGAGGCCAAGAAAATGGATGACGGCCTACTTGAAAGAGAGGTGGATTTTAATTATGTAAATTTCTGGTACCTCTTGACAGGAAGCAAGGACTATTATGTAGGGAGGTCAAAAACTTCAGATATAAGCAATCCCCTATTCTGTTATGTGCAGAAGGTTTTGGCCAACACCATTGTTGGCATATATGATAATCAAGGCATGATTTCTCAGAAAGAATTGTTCATCTTGATGGAAATGCACCACAAATTGTATATTGACCTTGAAGTGCATTTGATTGATCATATGAGTTTCATACCCTCCAAAAGTAAAACACCTTTTGTCATGGGAGGGTTTGTAACCTCAATTGCTACCAGCTATGGGGTATGATGTTTCTGGGTTTGAAGACACAGATGAAGCTCACTTTGTTGACTTGAACTATCTTACTTTCTCCAACACTATCACAATCAAGAACCAAAGAATGATGTATCATGCAAGTAGTGTGTCAAAGATTGATCTTGAGCTGCCATACCATGGTGTGCCACTTCTCTCTGTGTTGAGGATCCCCCCATAAATTGGAGGCAAAATTACATGAATGGCAGTAGAACAACCCAAGTGAACATATCCCAGGGGAGCCACTTCCGCACAAGAAGAAATTGCTGAGTCCAATGTGGGTAGGAGAAAGAAGCTGAAAGAGAAAGGAAGTCCCAAAAGTCAAGAAGAAGGGATGAAGGAACATCCCAGCTGCAACATCCCTCAACAAATGCCTATGATATGTCTTCCATCCAGGCACAACTTGAGAGCATTCTCCAGACATAGCACGACATGTAGCTGATACAATAGTACATGTGGCAGGACCAACAGATGCACCACTAGGTCAACTGCATGTACCATTACCACCATGCCCAAGCAGCAAGAAACCCAGAATGGGGTGGAGAATTTTGGAATGGTATTGCGGGATATTCAAAGACGTACCCTCCACTCCAGGACGACTACTATGGGCACTACTACCAACATCCTCCCTCAGGATCAGCACCTCCTTTAGGCTCAGCTCCTCCTTAGGATCATCCTCATTCATCTGACCAGCTACCACAACATCCACGACACTTCCCCTATCTACCCTAAGCTATAGTTTCATGTTGAGGACAACATGATTCTAAAGTTTGGGTGGGTAGGAAGGTATGCACCACCCTATCTCTATCTCTTTGTGATATTTGTTCCACATCTACTATGCCATGAGTATCTACCTTAGTTTTTCTTGTTCTTACTTTTGTTTGCATCCATGCATAGCATGTAGTTACTTTCATGCATTTTTGTGTAATTTTCAAAAATTTTGCTCTTTTTGCCATGCATTGCATATCATGTAGATTTTTGGTAAATTTTGCATGTTTTTAGCTAGGATTTGCTTATATACTATTTTAAGTTCAATAATATAGACGTAGATGTGATTGAAGGCAACTTGGCACCGTTTTGGCCAATTTTGCCCAAATTTGATATTTCTTATCTAAAAGTGTGTTTCAACCCAATCTCTACTGTTTGGATTAAAAATGATAACCTTTGAAAAATGTAAGTGAATTATTATTGTTTATTACTAAATGGTATAAATTCTTAACTTTTTACATGTGCTTCACCTCTCTTGGTTTTGTGAATGTTTTGGTTGAATTGTGACTTTAGCAAGCTATGAGCGCTTAGTGCCTATGAAATCACTTGATTGAAGTATCAATTTTAGGTTGTTCATTCATGTGGTGTGACATTGTTGGATGAAGTGTTGGATTAATTTTCATGCAGGATACCTTATGTTGAGAATCACACCAATGGCCCCTCTTTGACCCGACTATTCACTCACCATCTTCTTACCCCTCCGCCTCATGAAAGGATGCCAAAGTGCACATATCATATGTGGCCACCTCCAAAAGTTTGGGTGGTCACATCTTCATCTCACCGCTTCATTCTCATCACCATATGCCCTATCTACTCCAAGGGCAAAGAAAAAGAAAAAAATGCAAAAAGAAAGTAAAAGGTTCTCCTATTTAAGAGCATCTAAATAATGAAAAGATGAGTGCTCTATGTAATAGCAAGTTAAAATCTTACCACAATCCTTTTTTCCATTTTCATACCCATTGAGCTAGGAAACATCAAACCTAGCTCATTTTGCCCTTTTCTGAAGCCACATAGGTCATTTGGTGTGATTTGAAACATAAGGTTGAAAGCATGAAGGTGAAATAGCACTCCTAGTCATCCTTGATTAACGCCATCATGAAACGGTATATCTAGAATGGCATGAAAGAAATATGGATATCTTGTGTGTTTTATGCACTATATTTAAAGTTCATATGTTTTGTGCTCTTTTCATGATTGATTTGTGAAAGTAGGATAGGAGAGAGGTGGAATGCATGTACTTAGTCACTTTTGATCCCATTCAGTAATAATCATCCTTTGCATTGCATTTGTTGTTTCTTGATTGTTGAAAAATTATAGAGAGATTGAGTTGGAGCATACTTGAGGACAAGTATATTTCAAGTTTGGGGTGGTGATGCAGCCCTATTTTAGGGCTCCATCTTGTTCCATTTTGTACTTCATTCAAATCTAAACATAGTAGAATACAATTTAAATCCCCCAATGTGAGTATTATTATCAAATGTACTTATGGACGTTCTTTGCATTATTTTTAGGTACTTGGACCATGCTTTGGATGGATGGGAGAAAAGGAAGGAGTTCTAGGGTTCCTACACTCATGGAGGGGTCCAAAGAAGGCCCCACAACTCCCTCAACCTACCCCTAATGGACAAGATACAACATCAAGAAAAGAAGTCCATTGATGATGAAGATTGAAGTTATTTTTTCCACTGAAGACCCCAGCACGACCGTGGGCATCGACCACGGTCATGTGAATTATAGCCAAGAATCATAGGGATGTCAGTGTTTTTGCACCGAAAGCACCACGACCATGAACATCAGCACGACCGTGGCCAACTGAAGACATCACGACCATGGTCATTAGCACAGATGTGGCCAACAGAAGACATCTTGACAATGGCCTCCCACAACGACCGTTGGAATTATACACAACGTTCCCAAAAATCAACAGAGAGGTGGTCCATTTTTCACGTGAATGACCACGGTCGTGGCCCTTGTGGACTGCCTCGACCGTGGAGCTCCCCATGCCTGTGATGAACTAAATACAAAGATGACCTCCAAGCTGCCTCGCTCGTGGCGTCCTCCTCCAACACGATCGTTGTACCTCACCACGGTCATGGTACTCCTTACCTAGCATGAATGTGGCACCCCTCCACGGCCATGTGCACCACCTATACTTAGCCTTTCCACTAGATTTCACACGTCGACCATGTCCCCACGCCATGGTCATGCCACCTTACCCCCGAAAGGGCCGTGGCCACCCACCACAGCTGTGTTGATCACTCAACCCTACTATTTTTTTGCACTACTTTTCCTATTCTGCCCCTACTTACCCTAGTACTTCTCCACCACATATATATACATAGGTGGCAGATGGATCACGAAGGTTACACTCCCCCTGATTGCCATTACTCCTCGTCACCCTCTCTTGAGCATTCATTGAATTCCTCTTGAAGTAATGCTCTCCACCCCCTATTTCCACCATAGAAAGCTAGTTTTCTAGGTTTTCTACCATAACCCCCTCCATTCTCATGCCCATCATCCATATTGGAGGAAGGAGGATGCCCCACATCAGTTAGGAAGTGAAGAAGGAGGATCTACTTCGATCTCCATGGAGTCATATCCCCTTCTTCTTATTTCTTTTGCCTTTTTCTTTGATTATGTCTAGCTAAGCCCTAGTGGTGGGCTATTTGAGGTAAAAATGTAACTTTGATACCATGTTGGGGGAGAATAATTTTAATGAACATAATTTCATTCTATGATGATTGCCTTTGCTTCTATCTCATTTCCCATTATATTGCATGTGGTTTTTTCTCTTAAACTTAAATGGCTTGCTTTGTGATGTTTGATGACACTTAGCTTCTAGGAGGAGCTGGAGTGTAGGTAGCAATCTTAGGAATGGCTCCTAGGTCCAATTAGTGGATCCCTATCTAGCCCCCTTTGTTCCTACATACATATCCCTCCTTCTACAAGTGAGTGTGAGATATAAGTGACTAGTGTAAGTGTGATTAGTGCAATTGCCTAGAGCTTTCTAAAGGCTAGGTGGCTAGTAGCATGAGGTAAAAAACCCTCATCTCTACTCCCATTCCTACCCTTGTCACTCAATTACCCTAATACCACTTACCCTAGAGACCTAGACTTGACAAGTCCTACTAGAATTACACCTAACCCTAATTCTCTAACTAGTATTATAGGGTAAATTCTAATAGCACTTGCCTTGTTGTTTGCTTTGGTAATCTAGAGTGAATTGTGATAATTGCATGCCATGTTTACACCCCCCAACTAATATCAAAGCACATGCCCAAATGTCCCACCATCCTAATCCATTTCTTGAAACCCATCTTAACCTTCTTGCTTGTTAATGCTAGTGTAGCTTAATTGGCATTGCTTCTTCTAGCTAATTGCTTAGTTTTTTTGGTTAGGGTTAACTTAGATTCTTGCTTGCTTTAGTGGTTAACTTAGTTCTTAATTGGTAATTTCTTTGCTAGAGTAGATTATATCATCTTGCTCTTACTTAGTTGATTACTTAATCTAGCTTCTTAGATCCAACTTGGTTAGGATAACCTAGTTTTTGGTAATTTAGTTTCATATTGCCTTTACTTGCTTGTTGCATAGTGTAATCAAACCAAAACACCTTTTAAACCCTTCAACCCTAGTCTCCACTCTAGGAACATAGCCAATGCTAACTTAGCTCTAGTGCCCCCTCTGTCCCTGAGGATCGACCCCTATATTTTCCTCTTATCTTTACTACAATAGTACACTGTGCACTTGCGGGTGACCTATTTAGCATTGTGATTGAGTCTCTTTAGGGTTTCCATAAATATCAAAAGATCCCAAGTGTGTTCGAGTTCTGTGGGGAGCATCTAATTAAACCCAATTGGTTAGTGTGCCCACCTCTGGATGAGAAGTACCAGTAAGAAAATTAGTAATGCACTACAAAATCATTAGAAACAATTTTTGAGCAAGAGTGAGAAGAGAATCACAAAATATCACTTTTGACTCAAAAACCATATGCATGGTGCACAGTAACTTGATAGAAACAAGTTAGGATTAGATATGAGCAAGAGAACCTTTACCTCTTTTCTTACCATTCCTTTTCCACTTGTTTCCACCCCATGCACATCACACCTTTCTTCTTTCATGTAGATTGAGAAGTAAATTCAATTCAAATAGCTCATGTCACAATCCACTAGCAAGTGACCTGTAAGAAGAAAGATGAAATGGTCCCAACTCATGTTTTTGGGTCCAAAGGGGTTAGCTTAGCAACCCAAGACCTATTTCTCTTGCGTGCTTTTCTAAAAGGACAACAAGTAGAATAATGACCAATTTCATTGCAATAGTTACATGCGCCCATAGCCTTGGAACTAGAGGATTCTCCATGGAAGATTGTAGGCCCTTTACTTTTTTTGTTCCTTTGGATACCATCATACCCTAAACCACGTCTACCAATTTGTTTAGTAGTATGATGTAGGATATCATTAAGATTCTTTTTACCAACTAAAAATCTTTGCAAAGAAGATATCAAACTATGATTATCATGCATAAGAGAAGTAATAGAGAAGACAAATGATTTATATTATCTCTAGCATGCAAAATATCATTTTCTAGTCAAAGAGATTTTGTCAAATAAGAATCTCTATGAATATGAAGAGCAACTCCATTATTCCTCTACTAATAGAACTAGAATATGATTCAAGCACATTTATTTCGGCAAGCAAGGAAGCATTTTCATTTTCAAACATAGCAATCTTAGAACTATAGATCCTGTTTTCAGATTCTAAACCTTTCAAAGCCAAAACTTTGTTCTTGTTTTTAGTTTTAAGAACATCTATATCATACATGAGAGAATCATAAAAGTTACTATGACCTGCATTATAACTATAGGCAAGAGGTTGAGCTTCTAGAAATCTAATATTTTCAAGCAAATTAGCATTTTCAAGTTTAAGAGAATCTACTTGACTAAGACAAGAATTTTTTATCATCGAGCAAGCAAGTATTAGCATGTTCACAATCATCTATTTCAACATGCAAATTATCAACAATTCTAGCAAACTTTTTCTTTTTCTTTTTAGAAGACTTGAGAGAAGCACGAGTAGAATCAATGATAGAAAATAAAGGTTCTTTATATAAAGAGTTTAGATTTACCTCATTTGAGCCTTCATTTGTTGAATCCATGAGATAAAAATGGCATTCTCCTTCATCAGTAGAGCTTGAGCTAGATCCTCCACTTGATTCTTCACCTGGGATTGAGTTGGAGTCACTTGAGCTTGATTTGAAAGAGTCACTTGAGCTTTTGTGACATTTCTCCTTCTTCTTGTATTTCTCTTTTCTTCTCTTGTGATGATGGGTCTTTATTCCTTGTAGACAATTAATCTATCTTGAAGTGACCTTTCTTTCCATACTTGAGGCACCAGATGGAGGAGGAAGGCTTTCCTTTATAGAGTCTACCCTTGGATCACATGGCATCTTCTTCAACTTGAGAGGATGGAGAGGATTGACCCATAATAGATTTAATTTGATCCTTGATTTCAACATTCTTGATTATCTTTATCTCTTTGTCCTCTTGTCTTTCAGCTTCTTCTCTCTAGTCAAGTGTGACTTCATGGACTTGTACATTTCCAATGAGCTCTTCAATAGGAATATCACCTACAAAATTTACTTCTTCAATGGATGTCACCTTGGGTTCCCACCTCTTAGGGAGATTTCTAAGGATGAGTTGATATCTCGTCTACTCATAGGATGACCTAGAACACAAAGACCATTCACAATGGCCTTGAGCCTTGGGTACATGTTGGCTATCTTCACCTCCTTTCCCATCTTGAAGTTCTAAAGCAGTCCTTTGAGGATATATACTTTGCTTTCCTTCAGTTGAGTTCTCCCCTCATAAGTGACACACATATTTCTTCACACCTCATAGGCCATCTCACAAGAAGAAATCTGGTTGAACTTGGTGAGAGTCACTATGCCATAGAGGATGCTGATTGTTCTTGCATTCAAGGTGGATTTGTTCATGGTAGCTTCATCCCATTCTTCCATTCTTTTCTTTGGAAGCTTGTATGGATGGTCCACCATTTTCCATAGCTCAAGAGTTTTTTCATTGGATGTGGAATTGAAGCCTTCTCTTCTAATAGAGGAAGTTACTCCCATCAAAGATTGGAAGTTTGACGAAGTATCTCCCATCTTTGTAATCTTCCATCTTCTCCTACTTGTGGAAGTATGCTTGGAGAAGACTCACTCTGATACCAATTGTTAGATCCTAGGATGGTGATTGGATGTTCTAGAGAGGGGGGGTGAATAAAGCTGAATGCACTTAAAAAAAATTCATTAGACCTTCAAGATATATTACAAGAAAAGGTTGCTAATATAAGAATTTGAGTGCAACTAAAACATACATAACAAGGATGAGAAAGATTGAACATGCACCAGTTGACAAGCTCTGTAGAGTGGTTCCATACTACAAACTAGAAGTATGTAAGTCCACTACCTAGAGAGGTCAACCTCTAGGATTTTTTAAGAATGTCTACTCCTTATATTCACTTATAAGATTTAGAACATATGACCTTCCTTTTCCGGGACAAGGAATCCTACCAAAGGACTTACCTATCCAACCAAGAGTCTTCTACCTCATTAAGGACTTATCCGCTTTGCAATGAGTCTTCTGCCTTTGTCAAGGACTTACCCATTCTTTCACAAGTCTTCAGCCTTTGAGGAATTACCCACTCTTCTTGGATTTTTAGCCTTTGAATTCACCTTTGCCAAGAAGAATCTTTCACCAATGACTTACCCACTTGAGCAGGGAGTCTTCTACCTTCACTAAGGGCTTACCCACTCTTTCTTCAAGTCTTCAGCCTTAAATCTTTTCACCAAGGGACTCCTTCCATTTTTCTTCTTCACTCTCTTAGCTAAGAGAGAGAACCTTCATCTTTATGGTTGAATGAGAGATTGGGAGATGGAGGAAGTGAGAGCCTTACATGACATACATGTAGGACTAGCTCTCTTAAAAATATCCTACTCACTCTAATGGATGTAGCAAGTGTTTAAGATTAGAGAGAGAGAGAAGGATGTAGGATCACTCAACTATAGAATAGGGACCTCATAGTGCTTGTCTAAATATGGGATGAAGCCCAAGGGGTCCTATTTATAGTTGGGGATGCCTAGAAGACTTTGGGAACACTTAAGGATGAATACTAGCCATTTGGGATGTTTCAACAAATATTTTTTTGAGTTTCACAAAGTTCCAATGTCTAGAAACATTTTTCTGCACTTCTCCATATAGTGCGATTGGTCGAGTTTCTATAAAGGTAACTCGACCGAATTCACTATGAAATAAAGCTAATTAGACCAATCGATCGAGTTTGTCCTGGTAGGAACTCGACTGATAGATTAATTCAGTTTTGTTTCAGTGCAGTAGTTGGCCGAGTTCTGAGTATAGGAATCTCGATCGATCAACAACATTATCAAAATCCATCAAGGATTGGTTGATTTGTAATTCGACCAATAAACAACCTGTAATGATTTTTGGGAAATTTCATTAAAGTGCTTAAATATTCGATTTAAGTGCTTCTGATTTTTTCTAAGCTTAATTACAAGTCATACAATCATTACAAATCATTTACAACATGATTCTAATGTATTTACACCATATTTCAAAAATGTGCACTTGTATTGACTTTGACTTGTCTTTTCTCCAAGTTAGGATGCACAATTTTGGGCATTTGGAGTGTGTTTATACCTAATATAAAGTCACTCAAGTAGAGACATTAGATACAAATAATTGGAATGGTTTAGTCATCATCAAAACAACGGTTTAGTCAACTTAGACCTAGAGTCAACAAATTCTAGTTTAGAAATCTGAGGATAACCCGATGAATTGTTTGTATGAATATATTGATCCATCTTTTGAATTTGGTTGACCATTTTAGTTCTCTTTTTGACCATAGGGATTGTTTTTGTTTGGCTGTCATAAATAATGATACATATGAAATTTTCAATATGACAAGAGATTGAGTTTAGTTCAATGTCATGGGAAAGAGTGGTGAATACCAAACAAAAGTGAATGAAATATTCATTGTCATATAATATGACTAAGATTTAGGTTTAGATTGTATGAAGTAAAAACAAGAATAGTTTTATCTACCTCAATAATAGGTAATGTTGTAAATCATTCACTTTGACTACATACCAAAATAACCATACCACACACCGAATTCACCTAGTTAGGAAATTACACAAGGAACCATGTGACACCGTATCCTGCATAAGATATCTAGTTTTCTAAGTAGAATGGATAATAGTCAAAAGAGAATTTATGAAATTTTATCATTGGCTAAATCAAGATTATGTGGAATCATTAGTTTATTCAAGTTTTATGCATATATGATGGCAAAAGTCAATGTTTGAACCTCTTTACTTATTGGCATACACTATTTTGTTAATTCCTAAGCTAGGTTTTAAATATGTTATTAGGATAAAATTCATTACAAACAATCTTTGATATATACATCTACCTATCTTAACTATGACTTGGTCAGGTAAACTTTGCTTCTTCCACTTCATTGATCAATAATCATGTTGTAACTTTTGGAGTTTCATTATAATTAGGCTCAAAGATAAAAACTATATTTTCAAATCTGCTGACGTTGAAGGGAAAAATACAACACTTTATAGGTATTATATTTTTTATTGTTTTCCATAATACCTTAATTTACTTGGACTACTCCTCCAAGTTATGAAACCATCAACCAAATTGACCTCCTACCCTAATCCAACTATGTGAATGTAGCCTGTAGCTAACCCGAAATCATCAATTAAGGTCATGAATTTATATGCAGATCACTTCATTATGGAATATCATTTAGGTGAAACAATACTTAGACAACTCTCCGGATGTATAGATAAATTAGAATTAGTCATGTAAATGGATATCTAGAATCCACACATTTGGTCCAGATTCGAGTCCGAAATTTTGAAAAAAAATCCGACATCTGCATAATTTGTATTGGATTTAGGATATCAAATTTCATGTCCAAAAATTTCGGATAGTATTTCAAATATGGCTATATCCGCTCAAAAAAAAATTGAAATCCAACAAATATATACATATATTATCAAATATATATAATCAATATATAAAATATATATATATATATATATATATATATTATCATATACATTCATAGTGATATCAACGTTTTTTATATATAATGTATTAATAACAATACATTTATAACTTTTGGTTCGAAGCAGATATTTATCTGAATTTGGATATTATTTGTCGGATTAGATTCGAATATTATCACATGATATCTATCGGATATCGAGTTGGATATTGGATTGGATTTTTTTTTTGGATTCAGATATCAGATATAGTTGTATGCGCTCCGTATTCGATCTGTTTACATGTCTAAGATTTAAAGATTGGATAAAAAACCAATTACAATTTTATATATAATCCCATTCAATATATACACAAACATCAAATTTTGGAACAACTAAGAAGCCACATTATCACGGTTAGTAAAAATGAGCACGTGATGGTAGGGTTTGGCTCTAGGGGTCGAGGCAGCAAAGGTTGGGGTGTCCAGGGAGGCTTGGGTGGCCATGGCCATCATCCACCCGATGATTGGGGACCAAAGAAGGATGGAACAGGAGGAAGTGGAAGATAATCTACGATCAACATGGAGTCTGATGGCTTAAATAGTTCTGGTGTGCCTCAAAGAGACACCAGGAATGCGGAGTCGGGCAACCCTAGAGGCATCTCAGAAGTGCTTCAGAGCATGGGACTGAATCTTAACATGCCACCTACGCAGAACAACATATTGGCCCTACACGGAACCAGGAGGCATCTATTGAGGTTGATGGGGCAAACCTACAGACAGAGGAATTTCCAGATCTCTGAGGACCGCCATTGGTTGGTACGTCCCAAAGACAAACCGTGAGACAGCAAGTATCGTATAACAATGTTGTTGGAGGGGGAAGCCGATCGATCCTGGGTTTTGAGGATATAGAGGTGCAAATATCCTCTGCTGACATCCAGGTCGTGGATCACGATGGTACACCCAAATTCCATATCATAGAAGAGAAGTTTGAGGAGTTAATGAGGCCATGGTTCTATACAGTTATTATCAAGGTTCTCAGGAAAGAGGTTGGATTCATGACCCTTTTGACTCCGATCAAAACGATGTGGAAATCTACTGACAACATGCATTTGATTGACCTAGAAAATAACTACTATCTTGTACAACTTCTGTGTGAAGATGATTCCATACATGCGCTCACCGAGGGACCTTGGCCGATGATGGGGTCCTACTTGTCAGTGCAACCATGGGATCTGTGCTTTATTCCTTCGGATGAAAATCCTTGCAACATTGTTGCATGGGTTTGCATACCCAAACTTCCCATATTTCTGTATCAATGGAGAATCCTAGAGGAAATTGGGGACTATCTAGGTACAATGGTGAAGGTAGACTCCAACACGGTGTTAAAACACTGAGGAAAGTTTGCAAGGGTGGCTGTGAAGCTTGACATGACAAAACCCCTCATCCCGGCCATTACAATCCAAGGGGGAAGATATAACCTTGAATATGAGAATTTGTCGACCATCTGTAAGTTATGTGGTAGGATCGGACATAGAGAGGATGTGTATAAGGTACGGGTCGATGTATAGGCAGCAGCCAACACCAAGCCTACCAATGATGTTGCTATGACGGGACAAGTCCATGTTGCTTCGACGGGGGAGTTCACAGAAGCAATGCATGCGCACCCGACCGTGCGTCGCCTACGAAAACCAAATCCAACTATAAATCAAGGAGGAGTCACAACATGGAATAGATATGGACATCTAGACCAGGAAGAGCCAAGCGAGATAAACCAGGTGGAGCAACATGCGATGGTTGATCAAATTACTGGTATAGACTGGAGAGTACAGAAGGAGGCTACTAATAAAAGCAACCAGTAGAATAAGGACTTGCAAAGACCACCTATGAGAAGCTTCCATGTTCTGGTGAACACCAAAATTACTGATAGATGCACTAGTAATAGCAACACGGGCCAGGGGAACTACCATTCTGCAACAACCATCAATGAAGAGGACATTGTCGTGGTTACCGGAGCGGCGAGCAATATCCCACCCATGACATTCTATTTTTGGGAAAGTCTTCAATCATCCTAATAGGAAGGATAGTCACACTATGACTCGTCTGCAAGGAGGAGGTTCTATAGGTGTCCATCTATGCAACTGGAATGTTTACACTTCATCCAAATTGGTGAGATCGGGCACCAGGAAATGAGGTAAACAACAACATGTAGAAGTAGTACCTACGGCGAATGAGGGCCAGATAAACCCCTTTGTCATGACACCCCCTATTTAAATGATATGTGCCTCATGGAATGTCTAAGGCATAGGTAAGGGGGAAATTCAGAATGCCATTAGACATTATGCAAGTAGCCTTAATATTAATATTATGGCGGTTGTGGAGCCTAGAATAAGTGGATAGAATGCAGACCACATTGTATGGAGACTTAATTTTGACGAATCTCATCATGTGGAGGCTCAAGGATTTTCCAGTGGGATATGGGTCATGTGGAAAAGGAGGATTGGAATAGTGGACATACTGGCTTTGCACCGCCAGTTTATCCACTATTTAATCAATAAAACACAACTCATCACATTCGTCTACGTGAGACCCTAGCCCACAGGGTGCTATTTACTATGGAATCATGTAAACACAATCACGGTGGCGTCTAACCTGTTATAGTTGGTTTTAAGTGATTTTAACACCACCTTGTCGGTCGATGAGAAGAGTGGAAGTAATATAGTACTGATCTCAAGTTACAAGGAGTTTCCAGAGGCACTAGCAGATGTCGGGCTAGAGGACCTAGGAGTGTTAGGTATGAAAATGACGTTCAAAAGAGAATGTTTACAAGAGCGGCTTAACAAAGTGCTGTCTAACCGGTCCTGGGTTGATTCCTATCCTGATACAACAGTTGAAGTTCTGGCTAGAGTGGCCTCAGATCACTCCCCTATTCTTGTGAGATCCAATCAAGCCAGGATAGTAGCACAACCCCACCTAAAAACAAACAATAGATGGTATGCTAGACCCACGTTTTCTAATTTTATCCAACAAGCTTGGGTGCCAGATGATAATTATACTAAGGCCACAAAGAAGTTCATGGATGCAGCTAAAAGTTGGGAATGAGAGGAGCAGAAGAAAGAAGGAAAACATAAAGTCAGGCTCCAAAAACCGATAGCAAGGAAATAAGGAGAGTTGAACTCCAATTACTCGGAGGAACTGGATAAGGAGATCTCAACACTTCAAATTCAATATATGGAGGTCCTTGCGTTGGAAGAAGCAGAGTGGCAACAGAAAGCTAGGTGTGATTGGATTAAGCTTGGAGATGCCAATACATCTTACTTCCATGCCATGGTCAAATCTAAATAGTGACGTAATGCTATTACTAAACTTATGAGATCCACTAGGGAATGGTTTGATGATGAGAGAGAGATGATGCATCTTGTTTTGAAGCTACTTCTAGGAGTTGTTCTCAGACGAGCGTGTTGCAACCTAGAGGAATAGGACCATCCTTTATCCAGGTGCATTCTCGAGATGGTCTTAGGAGAAAACTCACCACGTTGCCAGAACCCCTACATAGACGGAGATCTTCGACACTCTGGAGAGGATGAATCCTCTGAAAGCGTCGGGACCTGATAGGATTGATGTCGGCTTCTTGAGGACAAATTGGAGTCATCTCTGAAACTCTTTAAAACTAATAATAACTCAGTGTTTTGTAGGACATGAAATCTCTTAGCCCATGGTGAAATCCACTCTGGTGCTCATACCAAAGAACAACACTCTAGAGAGTTGCAACCACCTACGGCCTATTGCTTTGAATAATGTAAGCTTGAAAGTCCTATCTAAAATCATTGTGGAGAGAATCAAACCCCATCTGGACACTTGGATATCTCCCTATCAAACAAGATTCTTTTCCAGGAAGGCGTATTTCAGACAACACCATCCTAATGCAGGAAGTGGTACATTCTATGAGAATACACACCTCTGGACAACAATGCATGGTACTAAAGTTGGATTTGGCTAATGTATATGACCATATGAGGTGGGATTATATACTTGATACACTCTAATGAACCCCTATTCCGCCGGAACTTATAATAGTGATTATGAACATAATTACTAGTGGTGATATTGCAATCTACTGGAAAGGCTCGCTACTAGAGCCTTTTAAGGCTTCTCGTGGGGTCAAACAGGGAGACCCACTTTCTCCATACATCTTTTTCATGTGCTTAGAAAGGTTGAGCTAATCATAGCGCAACTTGAAGCTACAAGCCAGTGTAAGCCACTCCTTGTCACTAGGCGGGGACTGAAACTAACACATTTGTGTTTCTCCGACGATATTCTCCTGTTCGGAGAAGCTAATGTTAGACAAGCCCGAACTATCAATAAATGTATTGCGGAGTTCAGCAAGGCATCCAGTCAGGTATTGTTAAAAGAAAAATCATCAGTATATTTCTCAAAGAAAACTGATAGATTGATGAAGAGGAGAATTAGTCGGGAACTCCATATGTCAGAGACTCATGACCTGGATCATCATCTAGGTGTTCCTATTCTGCATGGATGCACTAATAAAGCCTTGCATGTCAATATAATTCACTCCATTGATGCACATATCAACTCATGGACCAAAAAAATGTTGGGTTTTAGGGGAGACAAAGAAGGCACAGGAAACAAAAATTTTCTTCTCCCAAACTCAGAGTAAAGGAATCGCGTCAACGTCTATACAATAGGAAGGATGGTTTGTGGAGGCGTACCTTGTCCCGAGGCTTTCCCAGCAACATTACCTCGCGGCTTGTCCAGTCTTCACCTCTGGTCTTGGACAGTGTCTGTACAACTCCTGCTCATATCGGGACTGGCACCTCCTGGTCTCTCCGGGTCTGTCAGGATTGACAGCTGTCCTCTGAGCGGAAGAAGTCTCCCGCCTCTGTAGTAGTCCACACGGACCACCTGGAACTCCAATCTCCTTGTCCCACAAGGAATCGGAAGGAGTCACACCCTCCTATCAGCGTACTAGTCATCGACACACTCTCCTGCCACCAGTCGCTTTTTGCAATTGTCTTTCCCTTGATGTGCCTCCCTTATTGGGTAGCACTTGCTCGGGCTCTCTCTCGGTTACTAAAACCAGAGAGAACGACAACTTTATAGAGCAACTGGTGCATTGATTTGTTGTTCTGAGAAGCCTTCACTACCCCTATATATAGGAGGGTCATGGGATAGGGTTCTCTACCCCGGGCAATGCCGGATTAATGCAGGAGTAGAAGGGTTTGGGATTTTCCACAAAACAACCAACTTTGCCACCTGAACCGATCGTTTCATGCATGAAACGGTCGGTTGGGGAGTTGAGTCGATCGGTTCACACCCCAACCGATCGGTTGGGGCACCTGAGTCGATCGGTTCACTTTTGAGCCGATCGGTTCGTGGTCTTGATCCAACTCAAATTGACTTAAAAATTTGTCTCCGATTAATCAAATATTAATCCTTATCCAAATCAAATTTGTACAAGTGAAACAAATTGTATTTGCAAAATTGACTTTCCAAATGATCTCGGTTGGTCACATGAGCCGAAAAGTTCAACATTTGAGCCGATCAGTTCATTGCACATGAGCCGATCATCTCACCTATTGAGCCGATCGGTTCACCAAACTGAGCCGATCGGTTCATCTCATGAGCCGATCGGTTGGGGCAGCAGACTTGTGCAAATCCGTCAATCGCAGTTTCAATCAATCTGATACTCTAATCAATCGATCTAACACCTTGAATACTATGATTTTGAGCTATCAATTGATTGAGTGTTTAATTGAACTACTAAAATCCTTTATTAATCAATCTAAACATCTTTTGTGGATAAACTCCTCTTCCAAGTTAAATCCTATGTGTGTGACCCTGTAGGTCCATTTCACGTTGGCAGTGAAAGTCCATAACACTTATGACTTCACAAGCAAAGAGAGGTGCCTATTCGGACATCAGTGCTACCCAAGTGAAATAGAAAGTTGGAGAACAACTTTCAATTCTACAATCCGTGAATGGTGTTATAGTGAATGTATAATTCCTTTGTCACTGATATCCCGAATGAACTCAAGGCATGGAACAGTCATCCTGTCAACGTTCATTCACTTTCTTGATCTCAAAGTAGATTGGAGGAGATATGTATGACATCAATATCACATACTGATTCACACATGCGTGTGCACGCCTATCTCAATCCTACTCATCAAGTGGCCATGGATATCAAACTCCCTCAGGAGGGACAAATCCCATATCTATCACTCACCCCTCAATAGCCCCATGTGTCAAAGCCACCCAATCATCACCTTTATAGCAACAAATTGTTTCAGGAATGCGTTTGATGATGTCAAAGTGTACTCAACGACATGTGTTGAGTGTAGTGATTTTAGGTCTAAGAATCACACTCACCACCATCACTGTGAGAACTGACTGTGACTACCATGCCATGGTTCCATGTATCAAACTCACGGTGGGTCTGTCCGGTAAACTTGTTCTCTAACAAGTACCTATGTGTTTGGTTTGATATATCCATATCATGACTAATGAGATTCTGTCATCAACCAACACCACAATCTAGTCTTATGTGTCATTGTTGTCTATCTACCTTCCACAATGACATCCGACTAGGGACATAACAAGAATGTACAAACTCTTAGCATCTATATGATCTCATCGTTCAGGTCCTTAACCTGAAAGCATACGTCATTGAGTACTATCATTCTTTAGACATTCAATATGTTCTATCACTATCTCATATGACTGAACCAGAAAGAATCGAAAGCTTGCCTTGATGTTTATCAAATCAATCTTAATGTATCACACCAATCATCCCATGATTGGCTCTCAGGGCATACATACCAACACAGAACCCTCTCGCTGGTGGGAAGGGTGACCTTGGCCCACTCAGTTCTCAACTCAGTACCAACCAATATCATGCAATTTTCTTGGCTTCCAGCATCAGTGTGTGATAACATTGATAGGCTGGTTAGGAGATTTATTTGGGGAGGTTCATCAGAACACAGGGGCATCAGTCTCATTTCTTGGAAGAAGCTGGTGGTTGCTAAGAAAGATGGTGGTTTAGGAATTAAACCGGCAAGACTACAAAATGAAGCAATATTGTCAAAGTCTGCTTGGGATTACTACACTCATAGAAAATGCTAATGGCGGGAGGCAATGTACCAAAAGTATGAGCACATGGCCGATCAGGGCAGAGCATTGGGTTCTTGGTTGTGGAAGTTCATTGCAAGTCACTCATAGCACATGAAAACTATGATGGCAAGAGTGGTGGTCAACAATAAGGATACCTTAGCATGGAATGATAGGTGGGTGTTGTCTAGGCTTATTCCATATACCCGGCCTGAACGAACCATACCATAAGAGTTACTGGACCTGAAGGTTCAGTCAATGGCACACAATGACGTCTGGGATGCCCAATTTATCAACTATTGGTTTACTGACTCTACAAGTAAGAAAATCATGAGCATGATACCACCACAGGAACATGATGATGAAGACAAATGGTGCTTTGTGAACGACCCTCATGGGGTCTATCGTACCTAGCAATATTACAAATAGTAACTCTGGTCGTACCGTATTCATTCCCTTGGGCGATGGATGACGATTTGGAAAGTGTAGGTGCCACAAAGAGTGTGTATGTTTCTTTGGAAAGCCATGCACGAAGGTCTTATGAAAAATGTGCAGTGGCTCAAAAGGTCCTTCGTAGCCAATGCTTAATGTCCGTGGTGCGGTGAAGCAAGTGAGACTACTCTCCATGTTCTAAAGAACTGCGGCTACGCTAGGAAGATCAGGAAAGGTGTTGCCCAACAACATAAGATTGTTTTTGCTGGTGGACAATCTATACATGAATGGTTCTCACATAACCTCAAAAATTTCAAGAAAGGGCGGATTTGGTCAGTTTGGTTTGCGACCATCACTGAAGCCATCTGGCGGTGGCAGAATGATCTAATATTCAATAACAGATGTCCACTTCCTGAGTAGGCTATTAAAATGATCACAATACAAGAAACAACTATTCTACAAGCTTTCTCTCACGGACCCATAGTGCAAGGCATTCCTGATCCACCTATATGGACCCCCCGATGGGTGGGCAGATTAAGGTCAATGTTGATGGTGTGGTGGTTAAACGGAAGGGTAAAGAAGCTACAAGTTTCGTGTGTAGAGATGAGAATGGGAAATGTCTCATAGGTGGAGCTAGTACTAGTAAGAGTATGGATGTGTTGGAAACTGAACTCCTAGCCATTTGCAGAGGAATTGAAGCGGTGGCAGACATGCATCCTCAAATTTTGGTGGAATCCGACTGTGAGATGGCATGCAACCTCCTCCTAAACAACGAGAAATCTATGCCCAAATACAAGAGCCTTAGAAGTAAGTTTCATACCTTAACTTCAAGCTACCCAAACATACAATTTAAGCATTCACCTAGGAGTACAAACGTTGTGGCGGATGGCATCGCCAAATGGGCTTCTAAGCACCTAGGTAATTCTATTACTTGGGATTTTTGCCATGGATTCCTCATAGCTTGTTACAGTGAGGAACACATGGCACACCAGCATGCTAATATTCTTGCTAGTTTGCCTGCTGCCCGAGAGCAGGATGAATAAGAATCTCGTGGAAACCCCACACCCCCCCCCAAAAAAAAGGCCATTATCAATGAAAACATACAATAAAGGAATGGGTCCTAGAGGGATGGATGAGGATGGGTAATTTCTTTTGGTGCATGTTAATTATTTGACATAATCTAGGAGGTGTTTGGTTGTTGTAGCATCTCTACGAGGCAAACAACAACGTTTGTGAGTTTGAGGTGTTTGGTATGTACAAAAAGGGGAAAATGGTTCACAAATGACGTTAGCATTTATCTTCCAATTATGGCTTGAAAACAAGGATTCTTAAAATAACATGCACATATGGAAGGGCAACGGGCGACCAAAAACATATGTAGTCTCGATCGGCTGATCAACAATATATATGTTAATTAGTGTTTCGGTGCACATGTGTAATTGCCTTGTGGCGGTGGGGTGGGGATGCCAGTATGTTATTTTATTCGTCGCACTATTCCTTACAAGCTCAGAAAGTAAGTATGTAAAAGAAATCTTTGTTAGAGCAGTAGTGGCATTTGGATGATTATTTGGAGCTATATTAATTTGAGATAATTTTATTGTATAAATACCCTTACCGTTACATAACCAACAAAACATCAAATAGAAATGAGTAATTATAGCCAAAGTACTCTCTCAACCGCTGGCATACCCAGAATATAGGGAAAAGTAAAATTTATTGCATGATCAGAGATATTCCACTCACAGCCATTATTGCCCCATGCAATGTCAGTATTGTCCATGCAACAGTTATGGAAAGGCATACAAACTGTAGTTATTACATCCATTTTCTAAATAATAGCTAGGGCTGTCAATGGATAAGGATAAACTCATTTACCCTTTACCCATACCCTGTAGGGGAAGGGTAAGGGTAAAGGATTTTCTTACCCTTTACCTGCCTACCTGCTACCCTCTAACCCGCTACCTTAGTGGGTAAGGGTAAGGGTAAGCCATTACCCATACCCTCTAACCCACTACCCACTAATATTTATGTATAATATATTGAATGTATGGTCATATGCTGTTTGAATCTATGTAATATTTAATTTTATTGGGTCATCATTTTAAATAATACATGATATTCTTTTCTACTTCTTATATAGTTAACTTGGTTGTGTATGCAACACATTTTTGGAGGTGCAAGACACATGTATATATGTAGTCTATGTTCCATTAAATTATTCGTGGTGTAAGGCAAACATGTATATAATAACAAGATTTAATCTTTAATGCATCATTTAATACATATGTGAGGTAGTGTTATCTATTTTATTTGTGCTTTATTTTTTTGTATGCTACAACATTTTAGAGGGTATAAGATATGCATCTTTCTAAGAATAACTCTCTATGACATATTGTCCTTTAATATCATTTTAACGTAGAAGTCTTAATCTACTAGAAATAATTTATTTTTTCACACACCAATGTTAGGGTACTACCATTTGTACATGCATTCAATACAACAATTGTAGAATATTACTTAGACACATTTTGGATATTTAAAATTCATTATGGAACATCTTGATATTTCACCCAAATAAATTAATGAATGTACTAGCTAGACCATTATTGTTAATATTACCACAAATTTGAAGATGACATATGAATTCCCCACTTAACCCTTATTCTCCCCATTTACCGGGGTGTAGCCAGTGGGGGGGGCTGCCACGGCTGTAGCCCTCCCTCCTAAAAAAATCAAAAACCACATGTTAGAGAACTTGTATATATACAATGTTTGCGGTTGTAAAAGAAGCATGAATCCATTGGTGGAGTGGTAAAGGAAGGAGGTATATGGTAAGTAGCCCCGGGTTCAAATCCCCATTGTGGCGTTTTTGACATAAAAAGATTATGTTCATTACATTCAGTCCCCTCCATTCCAAATAATAGTCATTAATTGCAATTCAGCCCCCCCCCCCCCCCAGTTGTGAAATTCTGGTTCCGCTCTGGGTAAGAGGGTAAGGGTAAGGGTAAGGGGAGGGTAAGGATATTGGTGGAGTGGGGAATTACCCATACCCTTACCCTCCCCATTGACAGCCCTAATAATAACACTTGTGATATCTTAACTCCACTACAGAATATAAAAATATATAGAATTATTTTTTTTCCGTTTCCAATTCCCTTCAGCTCACGTACCTTAAACGCATGTACTTTACAAACAATTGTTGACATTTTTTATTGTAACTTATTTGATATGTTGCGTCTGATACCCTTACATACACAACAATATAACTTTTAAATTTAATCATACATACAATATTTAAGAAAATATTACATATTGTCATAATTTCTCATACATAATAATTATTATTTTACACAAATGTGTGCATACTGTACGTACACTTACTGATTTTTTTTTATAATTTATTTCATATGTTACATTTAATACTATTATATATATACATCAATACAGATTCAAAATATTAATCATATATACATTATTTTACACAACATTGCATATTGTAATATTTGCACATGAATAATTATTGTCATTTTTAACTCAAATTTAATACAGTATAAGATGTACAGTACGAAACATACATTACTAATGTTACTACTAAAATATTTATAAATTATATAATTAGTTTTGTACGTCATGTACTGTACGTCTTGTACTATAATGTTGTATAAATAATAAAATGTCCACAACACATGTAAAATGTGTTGTTAATATTGTACATCTTGTATTTTATGTCTCATACTGTACGTTTTGTACTTTAATGTTATATTTGTTATATTGTACATCTTGTCTTTCAAAATGTGGTTGTTAGTCTAGTATAATGTATTTATTAGTATTTTACTTCTTGTACACAATTTTGTCAAACACTACTTTTTGAATGTATGAAAAATTGATTTATTGTACTTCATGTACAATTTGATTGAAAGTACTGTACGTTTATAAGTATTTTACAAATCAAATATGTAATTGTGTATTGTAGTGGTGCAGAAATACGGGGCAGGAATGGAGCTGGAAAATAGTTGCAAAAGAAAATATAAAATTTTGAATTTGGGAGTGGAAAGAGGAGTGGAAAGAGCACTTTAAGACTCTTTCATTTTTACATGGAGTAGTTGGTGTGGAGTTAATCTGCATGAGAGATAATGTTGAGACTAGCCTTTTGTGGAGTCCCGAGAATCGAGTATGTTGACGAGTGTAGAGGTTATTGTGGGTAGCGTTACTCATAGAAATTGATTTATTGTACTTCATATACAATTTGATTGAAAGTATTGTATGTTTACAAGTATTTTACAAATCAAATATGTAATTATGTAATGTAGTGGTGCAGAAATACGGGGCAGGAATGGAGCTGGAAAGAGAGTTGCAAAAGAAAATATAAATTTTTGAATTTGGGAGTGGAAAGAGGAGTGGAGAGAGAACTTTAAGACTCTTTCATTTCTGCATGGAGTAGTTGGCGTGGAGTTAATCGGCATGAGAGATAATGTTGAGACTAGCCTTTTGTGGAGTCCCGATAATCGGATATGTTGACGGGTGTAGAAGTTATTGTGGGTAGCGTTACTCACAGAAATCGATGCTTCGTACAGTTGACCCTATGCTTAGTATTCTGAACCAAAAGTAATTTGAAGCTGAACAACGATAAAAAGAATAAAAAAAATATAAGTAAGAAAAAAGATGTAGTCTCGATCGACTGATCAACAATATATATGTTAATTAGTGTTTCGGTGCACATGTATAATTGCCTTGTGGCTGTGGGGTGGGGATGCCAGTATGTTATTTTATTCTTCGCACTATTCCTTGCAAGCCCACAAAGTAAGTATGTAAAAGAAATCTTTGTTTAAGTACTAGTGGCATTTGCATGATTATTTGGAGCTATATTAATTTGAAATAATTTTATTGTATAAATACCCTTACGGTTACATAACCAACAAAACATCAATCAGAAATGAGTAATTCTAGCCAAAGTCACTCTCCCACCCGCCGACATACCCGGAATATAGGGAAAAGTAAAATTTATTGCATGACCAGAGATATTCCACTCGCATCCATTATTGCCCCATACAATGTCAGTATTGTCCATGCAACAGTTATGGAAAGGCATACAAATTGTAGTCATTACATCCATTATCTAAATAATAGCACTTGTGATATCTTAACTCCACTACAAATTATAAAAATATATAGAATTAAATTTTTGTTCGTTTCTAATTCCGTCTAGCTCACATACTTTAAACGCACATACTGTACAGACAATTGTTGACAGTTTTTATTGTAACTTATTTGATATGTTGCGTCTAATACCCTTACATACACAACAATATAGCTTTTAAATTTAATCATATATACAATATTTAAGAAAATGTTACATATTGCCATACTTTCTCATACATAATAATTATTATTTAACACAAATGTGTACGTAGTGTACGTACACTTACTGATTTTTTTTATAATTTATTTCATATGTTACATTTAATACTGTTATATATATACATCAATACAGTTTCAAAATATTAATCATATATACATTATTTTACACAACATTACATATTGTAATATTTGCGCATGAATAATTATTGTCATTTTTAACTCAAATTTCACGTACAGTACAAGATGCACAATACGAAATATACATTACTAATGGTACTACTAAAATATTTATAAATTATATAATTACTTTTGTACGTCATGTACTGTACGTCTTGTACTATAATGTTGTGTAAATAATAAAATGTCCACAACACATGTAAAATGTGTTGTTAGTATTGTACATCTTGTATTGTATGTCTCGTACTGTACATTTTATACTATAATGTAATATTTGTTATATTGTACATCATGTCTTTCAAAATGTGGTTGTTAGTCTAGTATAATGTATCTATTAGTATTTTACTTCTTGTACACAATTTTGTCAAACGCTACTTTTTGAATGTATGAAAAATTGATTTATTGTACTTCATGTACAATTTGATTGAAAGTACTATACGTTTACAAGTGTTTTACAAATCAAATATGTAATTGTGTACTATACTGGTGCAGAAATACGTGGCAGGAATGGAACTGGAAAGACAGTTGTAAAATAAAATATAAATTTTTGAATTTGGGAGTGGAAAGAGGAGTGGAGTGAGCACTTTAAGATTCTTTCATTTCTGAATGAAGTAGTTGGCGTGAAGTTAATCTGCATGAGAGATAATGATGAGACTAGCGTTTTGTGGAGTCCCGAGAATCGAGTATGTGGATGGGTGTAGAGGTTATTGTGGGTAGCGTTACTCACAAAATCGATGCTGAGAAAAAATAGTTTATTAACCAGCAAACGAGAGCCCCGCAGAATTGCAGAAACTCGACGTCGGGTCTAGCATTACCCTATATGCGCATAACAAGCCGATGCCCGGACAAAATCCTTTCTTTAATTCTCACTCAAGGAATAGCATCGTATAAATGCAGATATAACACGTGGTTAGAGTGTGAACATTGAGCGCTTTGAAACCCATATTGTAGAACATACATTGCACTTTGCCCTGCTTTATGAATTATGTACAACAACGCAACAAAATGCTTGTTCAATTTTACTTCTACCGGCTTATGTATGTTTAAAAAGAGATAACTAATTTGGTTGTTGCATGCATGCATCGACTGACTTTTCAACTGGATGCCGCTGCCCATAGGTTTATTACCTGATTCCACTAGTGGTTTATGTATAGGACGATAATAAACACCTACTTGCTTAACCGACCAAAAGAGCAAACTAAATTAAAGAGAAAATGACATGGGTCATTAGCTCAATTGTGGATTAACTATAATCAGCTCCACATTGTTAAAGTTCGGTGACATCACTATAACAGGACGAACCTTACCAAGTTTATGGGACAAGGAAAGAAACCTGTAGTCCTAGATTTAACAAGAACCAAATTTAGGTCCTGGCCCGTACAGATCCGTTAATGAATGTCAGAGTCGGCATCAGGTCTGATTTCCTTGCCCTGAAGTTGCTTGTAAACGAGATTCACTATCAATTAACGTCGTCGCGTATCGAAGGGCGTATGCATGAATCTTTGACACGGTTAGCTCAGTTCCTCTTGGATTGCGCTTCCCCAATTTGTTAAGTTCATGGCACACAGGTTTCGGCAGAGGAAGCAAACCACATGAAAGTGACGAACTGGGGGGTGTACCGCCCGCCCACTGGATCGGCGGTTTAGTTCCGACGGCGCCACTCGATCGTTGTCAATGACATGGGGCAAAAAGGTGGCAACGCCAAGTTTAGTCCCTTTCTTGTTGGTTTTTCTATTTCGAGAATTTCTTGTTAGTTAAAAATTTGTTTGTTTTGACCACATTGTTACAAGCGACAATTGTACAGTTGGGTAAGTTGGATAACCCAGAAAATTACTTCCGGAGTTTTTGTCCGGACTTCTATAAAGTCATTTATGTAAAGTCTTTCTGGTTCAGATTGACTGTATGACTTATTTGAGCAATAAATTTTGAGTGTTTATCTAGTTGTTAGTTAACGTAGTGTAATCTTTGGTTTTCTTCTTTGCTATTATAACTTCTCTGTGGGCGAAGAGCAGCAATATCTGCCTCATGGACCAGTCGGTTAAATTTTCCACCGATGTTAGCTAATTTTAGTAATTGCTGCTCTTTTCTTGTGGGATGAAAGTGGGAGCCGCATGATGTAGCTACAATAGCATGCTGTAACGACGATTGTCGATGCAAGAGCAATCCTTGAAATTGTTTCCCTTGAAGCGAAGTTCAAGTTTTGATTGTCGCCATGATACATAATTAGTAAAAGGCAGTTGGAGGTCGTTAAATTTTGCGTGTTGTTCAATATGTATTTTCTTTTTAAAGGTATCCAATCGTTCAACTAAGGGCATGTTTGATTCATGGGATTTAGAAGGATTTTGAAGATTACTGGATTTTCGTCATCCTGTATTAATTAGTTGCTGGGTTTCAGAAATACAGTAAAGTAGAAGTTTAGGTTTGTCTCATGTGGATGGTACTTTTTCTTTCCTCATAGGTGGAGCCACAACGCAACAGGCGGTACGTAGCAAATTGCTACGGAGGTCATGGCGTGGTTCGCTGTTCACACTGCTCGATTGTCCTTTCCTTTGCTGGATTGCGGCGTTCGGCCTATTTGAACTGTAAACCATTCTCCAGCAACTACTGTAAGCGCGAGACAAGCAGGATTCCTATCTTTTCCAGCTCCAGCAAATCAAACACAAACTTTCTGGTCATGGATTTATAAATGCGAACCAATCCAGCTGTATCCGGTAAAGCAAACGTCCCCTAAGTGGATCCCAACTTCCTTATTTCTTGCAGTCCTAAAAGTTCCAAAATAGCATTATACTTAAAATATCACTTCCAACTATATTCCTTTGGAATATAAGTTTTCAGACCAAACATGTATATCCCTTCTTGCAGGACGTTTTACCGCTCGAGGGAGCAAAATATATCTCGAGGGAAGTATTGGTTGCTCTAAGAGGGACCAAATTTACTGTTACAAGTCATTGTGACAAATCATGTGACAAGTAAATCTTGTCCATGCATTCAATTTGTAGTGATGGTTTACTTCCCTCTACTCGTAGAGTAAATGGTTGAGATATAGCTGGGAAGGCCCGGAACAACATATTTGGAACATGGAAACTAGATCCGCTCTTTGATACTATACTCGATTGATGGTGCAATGACTACAAAACCTAGAGTCAATCAGTTAGGTTGATGCCAAATTGGCGTAATGTGTTCCTACACTACTCCTTTTATAATATTTTTTTTTTGGGGGGAGGGGGCTCTTGTTAGTCTAAATCATTCTCCCAAGTCAAATTTTATCTCGCTCTTTGGTTTTCCATAGCTCTATTTTCTGTTAGAGTCTACTTCTAGTGCTCAGTTTTCTTCATTTTTTTACTAAGAGTCTCTTTGTATTGATCGTGCAATTCTATTTAGTATATGTTCAAAATAAAAGAACTAAAATTTTATATTCTTTGTATTTCATACTGATAGTTATGTCTTAGCAATGATATTTAATATTCATTATGTAACAAAAAAAGAAAATGAACCACCCCGATGAAGGCTAGTACCGGAAAATAATACATGTTATACTTTCAAGCTTGGGTCTGTGACTCCCGCGAATAAGGTTATCCACCCCGGTGCCCCCGGTGACGGCCCTAATGAGGTTCCAATATTCCAATTTCTCCCCCTCTCCCTTCCCACCCCACCTCCGGTTCCACCATTTCTGCGTTTCCCTATGATGTTGGCAGTAGTTTCCCCCATGACGTCTGAGTTCATTGGTGGCAATCCTCTCTCACCTCCACACTCCCTAGCATTCTCCCTTGCGTCCCTCCACCACGAGGAGATTTCGGCACAGAATAGAGGACGAACACCCTCTCTCACCATGCATCGTGTTTTCGTGAAGAAAAGACCGACTTTCTCTTCCTCTAGGGTTGATATAGAGGAGTTCCGTTTGAATGTAAACAAGATGTTCTCTATGAATGAGACCTTAGAACAACATCACTAGGATGACGAGCCTCAATCATGTCTATCTGGCTAGTCCAAGATGATACAAGTGGAAGGGATCCACTTAAAAGACGTGCAGACTAAGTGCTTGGAGTAAGCTCCAACTACTCATAGTTAATTCTGGGTGACTTCACCTGATAAAAGTAGATGATTAGATTGACAGTTCCTTTAGAACTTTTAATGCCCTAGGTCTTGACCCATATCAAGCAAAAGGCACTCTTTCTCTCCAACCCATGGATACCCACCATAGTTCTTGTGATGAGGGGATTGGTAGGCCCAGTGTCGCACACCGAGTTGTTTCTGATTGTCTAGTGGTCCAGGCAACCTAGGGGGCAACTGCCTTGACCCCCAGTAGAACCATCAGATGTATGGGTGTTCTTCTATTATGCCAAACCTACTATTAAAGAGGGCCCATATCCAACAAGATGAAGGTGATTCTTCCAAGTTGCTTGCCACCTCCACCCTTTAAAGGGTTGTGGTAGCTAGTTGCACATATGATGGCCCTTGTTTGGAATTTTCTTATTTTCTAAATAGCATCCTTTTCTCAGGGTATATAGAGCTTGATGAATAGGAAGGGTTTGGTATTCCTCCCATCAGAGGAGGAAATGGGTAACCTAGTTGAGGAAATGCTACCACGTCTACAGGGTGTGAATATCTCTCTCAAGAGAGTGACCCATGTTGCTTTGGGCCGACAAAGAGAAGAAGCGCAGTATTAGACAAAGGATATTCCATTTGTTTAGGTGCCTTCTCTTCCTCTGGTGTCAGTTCTAGAGAAGCATACTTGACTGTCTCGATAACTTCCTCTTCCTGACTCAGATCTTTTTCGTCTTGATTTAGGTAGTCAAGGATCTCAGCAACCTCAGGGTCTTCGATTTCAGAATCATGATTGTTTAACGCCCTCATAAGAGGGTTTGCTACTGCTGTATCTTCTTCTACTTCTTCACAATATTAGTTGTAGCTATCCATGAAGTAAGCAGATTCGAGCAGGGATGGTCCCTTCATGGCGTCTTTTACCTTGAAATCAACATGGTCGTTTCTGACCCTCAGAGTTATGATGCCTTCAGTGACATCAATCAGTGCCCTCCCAGTCACCAAGAAAGGACATCCGAAGATGATAGGGAATTTAGGGTCTTTAATAGTGTCAATGACAACAATATCACACGGGATGAAAAATCTTCCCACGTGAATCAGAACATCTTCAACTACTCCCATGGTCCTTTTGAAGGTATGGTCTGCCAACTCGATTCTCATATTGGTCGTGACCATATCAGTCAGTCCCAATCGTTGTGCGAGGCTTAAAGGCATAAGAATGATGCTAGCCCCCAATTCAACGAGACCTTTCCTTTCGATGTTATACCCTACAACAAAAGGTATAGTAAAGGCTCCAGGGTCCTTCTTGGTAGGTAATTTCACCTTTATGAAAGCAGTTGACATACTGACAAGGTGCACTATTTCAATCCTTCCTCCTCTTCTTTTCTTTGTGATTAGGTCCTTCAAAAACTTGGCATATGTTGGCATTTCTTCTAAAGCATCCAGAAATGGCACATCGAGGTGGAGCTTTTTCGCCGACTCCATAAACTTTTCATACCTCTTTTTGAGATGTGCCTTTATGAGTTTGTACAGAAATGGCAATCTCGGGGAGTATTGACTCCGTTTGGCTAATATGTCCTCCACAGGTTCTGGTTCTCTAACTTGAGCTTGTTGGTTTTTTCCTTCGGATGATTTCTCTATAATAATCTCTGGCTCCAGTTCTTCAAGTCTTGTCACCTTAGGGCGCTCTACCGTCCTTCCAGATCTATGGACCTCCATCTTGGCAGACTCAGTGTTAGATGGTATCTTCCCTGAAGGGTTCTTCACCAACTCGACCAACTAAGTGAGTTGTTGGTCTATCTAGCGTTGATGTGTTTGCATATCCGCCATTTGGACCTGCATCGTATTCAGGACGCTAGAGTTGGACAGTGCACTTTGTGCTAGTTGATTATTTATCGTGTCATGTCTCTGGACGAAATCAAATAGTTGGCCCACTAAGTCAGGTTGCCTATTGTTCCTTGCCTGACTCTGTCCTTGAGATTGTCCTTGTCCTTGACTTGTACTTGCATCTTGGCAATTTTGATACTTCCCTTAACCTTGATAGTGGGTTTTGTTTGTCTGGAAAGTACTTGTTTTGGTGTACTGACCTTGTCACTACTACAGAACCTACCTTTAGTGTCGGTTATTTAAGGCCTTTAGTGTCGGTTTCCGAGCGACGCCTATGTGGGCGACACTAAAAGGTCACCCATTACGCGTCGGTTCCAGGACCGACACCCAAACTCTTCACGCGCGACCAAAAACGCGCCATCAGGCGACTATAGGCGTCGGTTATTAGATAAGAAACCGACGCCCAAGCCCTTCGCGCCACAGAAAGGGCGCCATCTTGGGCGCTATCAGTGTCGGTTATAAGCCAACAACCGATGAAATATGTCTTCGCGCCAAAAGAATATGTGTCGGTTACATTTAAATAACCGACACTGTAATGTTATGTGTCGGTTGTTTACAACTACCAACGCCTGTTATTGGCGCCATCTTGGGCACTATCAGTGTCGGTTTGTAGTAAGAAACCGACACCATATATGTTCGCGCCACAGGAAATAGGCGCCGGTTATATCTAAAAAACCGACATTACATCATTGTGTGTCGGTTTTTTACAAATAACCGACGCCTATTTTTTTTTTTTTTACAGACCTGCAGACCTGCTGTGGCTGGTCGCAGGATGAGAAACCTGCAGTTCAGTTAACTGAACTGCAGGTTTTACGACATCCATTGATATCATCCAACAACAGGCCACAAACCTGCAAATTTAACAACAAAAATATTCACACATGCATTTAGCAATACAACCTGCAGTTCCATTTTATTTTCACACATTTAGAAACATTCATGTAGCTAGCAATCTGTAGTTCCATTCATTCACATTCACACATGTAGAACCATTCATATAGTAACCAACACTTTCATTCATTTTTACTCAGACACATGTAGAAACATCTAGACATGTAGAAACATTCACACATATTATAATTCAGAAATTCATTTACAAAATCCCCACTATTTGTATGGTTGTTGCCCATTCTTCTCTTACTTCATTTAATTCTCCCATCGTATATGGAGCATGTATATCTGGTAAGTCCGTTCCTGTAGTGGGGTCAGCTTTAAACACCTGTAAAGAGAATGATGTATATATATAATTAATGAGCTATAAATAAGATTGATATATTTCATATTATCTAATGAGACTATATAATACCTGAGCAATACAATCGATGTCCATACAACATGACATACTAACACATATATAGTACATAACAACAGCAGCATCGAATTTACATACAACACTAGCTTAGTACATATATAGTGGGACTTATAAGGTGACGACCCCACCTGGTAAAACAGGTTACCGACAACTACATGTTACTACTGGGAGGCCGTGATTCAGCAACAGATGCATTAGCAGGAGGACAAACAGATCACCATATGTTTGTCCTCATATGGTGATCTGTTTGTCCTCCTGCTAATGCATACGTTGCTGAATCACAACCTCCCAGTCGTAACATGTAGTTGGTAACCTGTTTTAGCAGGTGGTATCGTCACCTTAGTCCACTATATATGTACTAAGTTAGTGTTGTATGTAAATTCGGAGATGCTGTTGTTATGCACTATATATGTGTTAGTCTGTCATGTTGTTATATGAATCTGAACCACTTGTGTGTGCTGCACTTTATGTATTGTATCTGTATCCTGCTTCTCTTCATTGGGGCTTCTTCCTGCATATCCTGCATATCCTGCATAGCTATGTCATGTCCGTCCTGCATAGCCTTCTTCCTATATTTATTTTTCAAAGAGAATACATCAAATCAGAAAATGATATTGAAACATCAAATCAGAAAATGATATTGATATTAAAAAAGTAAACATTTAGCTTCAATAAAAAAATATAAACATGCATGCCTCTAAAATTGTGATCTTTTATCAATTAACAATCCTTCATTGTGATCTCCGCGCACTTATAAGTCATCATTAGCTTCAATATTTTCTGGAGTTGGCAACCCAACTGAGAATGGACTGGAGTCATCATATTTATCATAGTACTCTTCTTCATCTATAGGATCTTCAATGAACTGTCTTTTACCATGAAGAACAACCGACCATTTATCATTTGCAGGATCATCGATATAAAATACTTGTTTCGCCTGTGATGCCAATATGAATGGTTCAGCCTTCTCTCCAATCTTTTCAAAGTTCACTAAAGTGAAACCCAATTCATCCACTATAACTCCTTTGGTGTTATCAACCCAATTACATTTGAAGAGAGGAATTCTGAAATCTATGTAGTCAAATTCCCATATCTCTTCAATGACACCGTAATATGACATTTTAGCTTCACGTGGACTCTTATCCTTTGCACTTGCAAAAAACATAGTCGATGCTTGAAGGGTGACCCCACTGTTTTGGACGACACTCTTATCATCTTGGCGCTTTGTGTAATATGTGAATCCATTAATGTCATACCCTTCATAAGACATAACAGTCAACTTTGGTTTAAAGGCGAGGCATTTGATAGTTTTAGTAATATCATCTGGTGTTTGAGATAGTTGATGTAAGACTTTATCTTCAAACCACTTAATAAAAGTCTTGTTATGCTCTCTAGCAAGCCACATTGTATTGGCTCGAGGATATTGTCTTTTGATGAAATTGGTATGTTCCTCGATATAAATGTTCACTTCGTCCATGTTGTGTAAAATATACAAATGACCTTGTTCCAACTGCTCACGGCTGATTACTTTCACACATGATCCCAAAATTCCTTTGCCAAATAGCTCATCAATATTCTTGTCATTATCAGGAGTGTCATTACCACTGAGAAAGTCATTGCAGAAATCCATAACCTCTCTCGCCACATAACCTTCAATAATACTCCCTTCAGGCCGATAACGGTTTCGAACATCACCTTTAAAAACGCTCATGTATCGTTCAAAGGGATACATCCAATGCAAGAAAACCGGGCCCAAGATTTTCACTTCCGTAGTCAAGTGGACAACAAGATGTACCATGATATCAAAGAACGAAGGAGGGAAATACATCTCAAGCTGACATAGGGTAACAACCACTTCTCTTTGCAAATTATTGAGAGTCTCAGGGTCAATAACTTTGCTGCAGAGACTGTTGAAAAAGAAACAAAGTCTGGTGATTGCAAACCTTACATGCTTCGGCAATATAGATCGAATTTCCACAGGCAATATTTGTTGCATTAGAGTGTGACAATCATGAGATTTAAGTCCTATCAACTTTAGATCTTTCATTGATACCAATCTACAGATGTTGGATGAGTAACCATTTGGCACCTTAACATTTATCAAGCATTCACAAAAAGCTTTCTTCTCTTTTCTAGACAATGTGTAACATGTGGGAGGTAAGTATGTTCTTTTACTACCCATTTCACGTATTTCTGTTAATTCTGACCTTATTCCCATTTCACGTAGGTCCAGTCTGGATTTTATCCCATCTTTAGTCTTACCTGGTATATTTAACAGAGTACCAATGATGCTATCACAGACATTTTTCTCAACGTGCATTACATCGATACAATGTCTGATTGTCAAAGAACTCCAATAAGGAAGATCCCAAAATATTGACTTCTTCTTGAATGAAGAATTGTCACTCCGTGTAGTACCTTGTGACCTCTTACCAAATTCATTGACAAAGTCTTTTATTATTTCATAAACAACCTCCCCTGGTATAGGTTTAGGTGCACTGCGTTCCTCATTCAATCCATTGAATGCTTCGCGCTTCCTACGATACGGATGGAATTTTGGAAGAAACCTTCGATGACCGACATATACATTCTTACCGCCATGTTTTAGTCTTGTTAAATCAGTGTTCTCTTCACATATAGGACACACTTTAGCTCCTTTGACACTATATCCAGACAAATTCCCATATGCTAGAAAGTCATTAATAGTGCAAAACAACATAGCATGCAAACGAAATGTCTCTCTTCGTGAATCATCATAGGTCATCACACCTTCACCCCAGAGTTTCTTTAAGTCATCAATTAGAGGTTCAAGATAAACATCGATGTCATTTCCAGGTTGTTTAGGGCCCGATATCAACAACGACAACATTACGTACTTATTTTTCATACACAGCCAAGGAGGAAGATTGTATATAACAAGCATGACTGGCCAAGTGCTATGTTGGCTGCTCAATTTCCCATACGGATTCATCCCGTCTGTACAAAGCCCAAGTCTTAGATTCCAGACTTCTTCACCAAATTCAGGGTACAATACATCAATCTTCTTCCACTGTGGGGAATCAGACGCATGTCGTAGGATCCCATCATTATTTTTCTTAACATCTGCATGCCACCTCAAATTCTTCGCATCTATCGGATTGGCAAACAAGCGTTGAAACTGTGATATTATAGGTAGATACCACATCACCTTGGTAGGAGAACCAGTTTTGGACTCCCCCGAAGTCGTCAATTTATACCGTGACGCACCTCATTTTGGACAATCTTTCAAATCTGCATAGTCCTTTTGAAATAATACACAATCATTAGGGCATGCGTGTATCTTCTTGGCATCCATTCCCATTGGGAACAAAAATTTCTTTACCTGGTATGTTGAGATTGGCAGCTCGTTTCCTTCAGGAAGCATTTCTTTCAACAAAGACAACAATGACGTGAAGCTTTTGTCGCTCCATCTATTGTTAGCTTTCAACTTATACAATCTCAACACAGCGTTAAGCTTCGTAAACTTAGTACAACCTGTGTATAATGGCATCTCAGCATCATGCACAATGTTTCTAAAAATGGGAGGTGGATCGGTGTGCTCTACCCCACAACTATCCAACATCGCATCAACGATGTCTACTGGAACTGGTTCATTCACATCTACGTCATCGTAGGAAATTTCTTCTTCCATACAAGCACTGCTATCGACATCCACTGGTTTCGGGTTTGAAATCTCTCCATGCCAGTGCCATTCTGTATAGCCTTGTATAATCTCGTTGCACATGATATGAGTCATGATTTCGTCACCAGTGTTGACTTTCAAGTTGTTACCGCAATGTCTACATGGATAGTATAACCTATCTCCAGGTTGTTTCCTATGTTCCTCGGCAAATTTAATGAACTGGTGAAGACCAGAAATAAACTCTGGGGTGCAGCGATTGTGAATGGACATCCATGATTTATCCATTCTATGATCAAAGAGAAAACAAGTATATATTAGGACAAGATTAGGGTCTAGGGTTAACAAATACATGTGATTTCATTATTATATATAATAAATGTGTATCACCTATCCATTCTTGAACACCTAATCTCACTAGTAAGTGTATAATGTGTATTGAGTTTTCAAGAAAATTTCGGCAACATTTCCCCGCTGTTCTCCAAGTACATATGTACTTAGAGAACAAACGGGGAAATGCTACCAAAATTTTCTTGAAAACCCAATACACATTATACACTTACATCCTAAGTGAGATTAGGTGTTCAAGAACAGTCCCAAACCGGGGACTATCCAAGATTTACTCCTAATGAGTAAATCTTGGACGGGTTTCTAGGCCAAAAAATAATATATTGTCATTCTTATACCTAAAATCCTAGTTCTTCAAGTTAGGGTGATTATTGATGTCTTTAAAAGCATGATTGGCAATTTAGGGAAAAGTTCATCATTTACATTCCAAGCATGTCACATGTGTGCATTACAGTTCATCACTAAACAAGATATAAGCAAGTATGTCATATTAAAATAGACTAAACAATATGAGAAAATAGTAGTGTAATCATGCAAATGGGAACATTCATGGGAACACACACTTCAGTTATAAGCATTCATGTAGCAACTTTCAGTTCCATTCATGGGAACACACACTTCAGTTATAAAAATAACTAAACAAAGGAGTTGGTGTACCCCTAAACATGCGCATAATTAAAAAAACTATTAATACAGACAAGTCTAGATAGATAGACAACTAAATACTACACCAACATGGTCCCGCATGCATCAGTAACTTCTTTTTGATGATGAAGCTGTGTCACGAAGCTCCTCACTGTATTTAGATGAATCTGAACTGACAGGGGCCTCAGATTCAGATTCCTCATAGATGATATCCGACGCCGTGCGCTCATACCGTAGAAGATGATCAGGGGTCTCGCAGTTGCTGTTGGTTATCCAAACTTTGATGGAATTATGGCCAACTGGACGGAGAAAAAGCCTGTTCCAACGGACCACATGCAGCTCTCCAATCCAATCACGCCAACCAGATTTTTATACAAGATTTCCCACCAAATCATACTCAACCTCGATAACATGTGAATAATTACCAAAAGTTAGGGTCACTTTACCAGGCATGTAGTGTCTTCCTTTTAGAAAATGTCAATGTTTGGGTATGACCAATTGGTTTAAGGAACGATCATCTAGGATGATGTCCAATTGTTCTTCAATAGGGAACGTTAACATTGACATAGAGGCCCAGCTCATAGTGACTGTTATGGGTGGACAGAGACTGCACAATATTAGTATTAACAAAGTGTAAGTACATATAACGATGTTATATATTTTCAGAAAAAGTTGTATAACATCAGTTAACCTTTTATTGCTTGTCATAACCAACTTTATTGTGGTAGACATGATAGCTTGAAAAGAAGTCTACAAATGTACTTAGAGAACAAATGAGGAAATGCTCCTAATGAGTAAATCTTGGACGAGTTTCTAGGTGCTTACTAAAATAGAACCATTATATGGAACTAATCCTACATTATACACATACTTTTCCTGAGTAAGATAATGTGCACTTCATGGAATTATTAAGATCTGAATATATATAAGTTGTTTCTACCTACTTTGATGGGATTTTATAACATTCGAGTCTTCCATTTATAACATTAAGATCTGAATATATATAAGAATCCCATTTGATACACACGATTGAGAATCTTTCACGATACTAGGAAAATACACTAACTAGATATTCATTTAGGTGTTAGACATCAATATGTGTATGAGCCCTAATTAAAACTGATTCTCATAAGAAGTAAATAAATTTAAAAAAAATGCCCAGCAGCAGGGCGGCACCTTGAGGGAAGACGAGCAGAGGAAGAAGAAGAAGGCAGGGCGGGCACCTTGAGGGAAGAGGAGCAGCGGTCGAGGCAAAGTCCTAGCAGCTTCTGGCGGTGAAGAGAGGAGCGGCGTAGAGGGCGGTGAGGCTAGGAGACCTAGCTGCTACCGGCGACGGTGGAGAAGAGGCCAGCGGGCGGAGAAGAGGCCGGCGGGCGGAGAAGAGGCCGACGACGGAGGAGAGGCCGGCAGGCGGAGAGGGAGGCCGGTGGGCGGGCAGAGAGGGAGGCCGACTACTTCTCGCTCGACGGCGACGAGCGGCGAGCACAGAGGAAGGAGCAGCGGTGGCGGCGGAAGGGAGCAAGGGAAATCGCCGGAGCTAGGGAAATCGGGAACGAAATAGGGAAATGGGAAGAATCGTTCGGGCAGGGTGAGCTATTAAGTTGAAAATACGTGTCGGTTATTTAAAACACCGACAACTAAACCAATAGTGTTGGTTCTTTGCCACAAACCGACAACTATACTAGATTATAGTCGTCGGTTTTTGATTAAACGACAACCGACAACTATTCCTATCTCACGAATACACTTTAGTCGTCAGTTATTTAGTTACGAACCGACGCAATATGTAAAATATTGGAGCCAATATTTTCGCTGGAATTTTGGGTTCGGCGGTTGATTTTAGGTGTCGGTTTTTATTAATTAACCGACACTTAATAAAAGCGTTACCCGTGTCTGGTCGACCTTCACAGATTGGATGTCGGTTTCTGTTCAAAACCGACACAATAGGGTTTATGTGTCGGTTTTTGTATACAACCGACACCTTGAAAAGTGACTTTATAAGCCATTTCTGTAGTAGTGTGTCCACCTCTCTTATCAAAACTTGGTGGTTTCTTGGGTGGATTATTCAGTTGATGTGAATTCTCCATAGCGTCTTTGTTGCCATAACTAAAACATGGGTGATTCGGTCTCTTAAAGTTAGCATAAGAGACATTTTTAGCTTCCTCCTCCTCAGACTCACTTTCACTTGATTCTTTGGGTCGGGTGTATATGCAGTTATCTATTTTGTGCCCACCTTCACCGCAAGTGACGCATTTCATCACTTTTTCAACGTGCTTCTTCCCCTTTCCTCCTGATTCCTTCATCTATCGAACATCAATGGCTATCTTTTGTATCTGAGATGTGATTGCCTCAAAAGCCTTTGATTCAATTGACGACCCTTCATTGGTGGCCATTTTGGGACACCCTCTGTTGGTCCTATCATAATCAGTCCCAGATTCTAACTTAGCCATGTTTTCGGTGATTTTCTTGGATCTACTGGGCTTTTTACCGAGGAAGTTGCTTCCTGCTGCTGCATTTAGCGAGACTCTCTCGTCTGGTGTTCATTACAAAACGTCGTTATTAGGAAACTCTTCTTATAATTATGGTGAGGGAAATCTCTCTGATACTCCTGGTACCTTTCCTAGGCTTCATGCAAATTCTCACGTGGTCTCTGTGTGAAAGACGTGATCTTCTGCCTGTTATGAACAATCTTCTCTGTGGGGTAGAACTTGTTCACAAAAGCATCAGCCAATGTGTTCCATCCATTCGAAGCTTGATGTGGTAATCCAAGGTACCAAGATAGTGCCTTGTCCTCTAAGGAGAAAATGAAACCTTTGCAATAAATGACTTCCTGCGGAACTCCCCGCATCTTGACGGTTTTGCAAACATTCTTAAAAGCGTCAAGGTGATGATAAGGGTTATCATTCTTTGAACTCCCTCAATAGCTTTTGTTCTGGATCATAGAGATTATAGCTGGCTTTAGTTCAAAGTTCGCTGCATCGAACCTTGGGATGATCATTGGACATCTTGAGTTGCTGGCTTTTGTAGTTTCCAACTCCCGAAGAGTCTTCTCCTCCTCCTCCTCATCTTCACTGTCGTTGTTCCTGCGATTTCTGTCATGGTGGTTATGGTTTCTTATGTGCCTGCGACGATGATGATGCTCCTCGTAATGATGATCGTCCTCTTCATGTTGCTCTTATTGCACTTGATATTGATGTTCGTCATTGTAACAGCTACCTCTATCTTCATCCGTTGGTAGTGGAGGCGGGTGTTGTTCATTCATCGTGTTCTGCTCGTCGCCTAAAAGGGTAACATCTATGTGAGGCGGCATGGAGAAAGGGAGTAAAGACGAACAAGCTTCTTCTTCCTAGGTACTTGAATAGATCGTACATTCAAGTTAGAAAACTGAACTGGTACAAATGAACTACTCTACGGGCACGTTTGGATCTCTGGATATAATTGGATTCTGTTAAATCCTACAATCGCTGGATCCAGCTGGAGCGGAATGGTCGATTTTCAGAAACTCGGCAGAGTGACGGATTAGGTTTGGTGCCAGCCGGAAAAGTAGAGGAAGCAAAGGCATGTGCCAGTGGGCGAAGCACGTAATCCGTGTTGGAGGACGGTGCCTGACAGTTTTGAACTGGAGACGGACGTCCTGCATTCATTCACTGATTGGAAGTGCGGGAGTTGCTTATTTTCCCAGCTATAGAAAACCAAACCTAAATTTTGGGCTGCTGGATCAACGAATGCAATCCATTACTGCTGAATACAGCAAATCAAACATCCCCTACATGTGGTGAACCATCTAGACAAAATGTCATTAACTAAACGGAAGCGATCATTAACATTGGATTACTGAAAAATCACTAAAAATTAAAACCATTTACAAAGAGATCCAAACAAAGGAAAACTCTTTTATCAAGAACCAATGTATTTTATTTACATCCTGGTTCATAAGTGTAACATACTCGATTCCAGACACATAGGCTAATTTCCCTTCCTTCTAGGCCCCTAATTGATTAGGTGGATATCCAAAAATCCCTTGTCCCTTTTCTTTACTTGGCTACCCTTCGATGTCTATATTTCATTGTAATAGCATAGACCAAACCATATTAGGATATGATAACCCTAATTGACTATTTTGAATCACATGAACATGAAATCTTCAAATGTAATAATCCTAATACTTGAAGGACGAGAATTGGTGGATACTAATATTATGTTATAGCCTCAACCATTATTTAACATCCTAGAATAACCATAGAATATTAGAGCGAGGAATATGGAAGGTTTCACCATAATTGATCATTAGGCTATGATCATTTCATTAATTGAATGATTAATGCACAATGGTAAAATTACAGCTAAAGTGACCTCAAAACCCAAATCTAAGCTTATAATCGGGTTCCTCACATCTTAATTAGTTAACCCTCAAATTTTGGGGTCATTTGGACATCAAATGCACCCTCAATTGAACCCTATTAGGTTATGTGTGCTTTTAACCTTTACTTGGTTGATTTGCTTTGGTTCGGTCTGGACCATGGTCCAAGAACCGGTTCGGCTGGCGAACGGCCTGGTCCGGGTAGCGGGACTTAGTCATCCCCTACCTTCCGCCCTTCTCGTGGCTTGGCACCGTACAGCGTGACCGACGATGGGGTTCTTCTCGCACGTGAGGCTGACCAAATCAACCTGATTTCTCCGCCAACAGCTTCCCCTCATTTCCTCGAGTCCAATGATCGATTTCTTGGCCTCTAGAGAGCCCTAGGGCGGAGACGCCTATTTCTACCCAACAGCAGCAGTCGCTGCTCTCTTTCCGTCGCCATCGCTTCCCCACCTCAAAGCCACCGAACCCTGTCGATCGTTCCAGTTTGGACCTACGACACCCACTCGGCTGTACTCCCTGGCCAATTGCTGGCGTGGTCGCTGTAGAGCTGTGGAGGATGTCGGTCTTCTTCTCCGACAAGAATGTTGAGCAACAGTAGTACTCTTCACCTCAGTCCAATAGGTCGTGAGGTAACCATCTTGAACCCCCTTTCCTCCTATTCACATACTCATCTTGCCATGGTAACGTCGGGTTTGTTCGATCGAAAAAGGTCGTTGCTTTTCTCTATTTTGGCACACCGTCGAGTGGGATTTGAAGGGTCCCTGACCCATAAATGACTGGCTCCTACCATCATGTATGCTGGGCAGAGTTTCCTGGAGTGATTGACACTCCCAGGCGTGATGTTCTCTGCTGGGCTTCAGTTGCCCTACTTGACGCCAGCTACCTCATTGGTTTTCCTCCTAACCGGTCGAAATGATGGGTTCCTCGCGGTCTTGCTTGTGTGTTACCTTGCCTCCATCTCTCTCGGCCGCGCACGACGCCGTCGGCTTCTTTTTGAATCTGGTTTGATCGATCTCGTTGTGTCATCCGCGATCCCAGCGACACTGATGCCAGCAATGGCGAGGGATCCACCTGCAGACCAGGGCCCCGACGACACCTGGGGAGAATGGTTTCCTACCCTAATGACCCCGACAAAGTGTTGGGTGGTTCCTGGAGCAAGGAAGGGTGGGGTCATGGTCATGATTGGCTGAAGCCCGAGGTCGCAGAGCTCCATACCTGCTGCTACCTCTGCCGAGTTTCATTCTGACAATGGTGACCCCCAGCTCTATGCTAGGGGCCGTTGTTTCCGCAGTGGCTAGCTGAAGCTAGCAGGCTGGTTTCCAGTCGTGAGAGCATCAAGGACGAACACCCAGCCCCTGCTGATCCGAGCTTCTGTAATGCCATGGCACGAGATAGGGAAGGCAATCCCTGGGGTGAAAACCCAATCTCGTCTGTGGGTACAAAATATTTTTGTCACGCCCAGTAAGGGCATTTCGATAATTTCATATCCCATAGATGGACTGATCCTGTGACATGGAAGTCCATCTTCGCCTTTAGTTTGTGATAAATTGCACTGTATTCTCATGATTCCATTCGAGGGTATTAATGTCTTTTCACAAATCGATTTTATTTTTGGAGTAACTTGTAAAATTCATTATAAATCATTCCTGTATCCAAATCCCACATATAGGTATGTTTTTGAAATGAGAAAAATCCAACGGATTTAATGAGATAGGTTTGGAGACCTGATTTGAAACCTACTAATATATCATTTTTTATTATTAAGGATTTGAGGAACCATTTATTGATGAAGCACACACTTATTATGTTTAGGTGGTAAAAGACCTGAATCTGAGCCTAAAGAACATTATTGAGTGTTAGGACCTGACATTAAGGTATGTGCACTCTCTATTTTTATTTTGGGCATTAAATGACTGAAATCCATATATCTTTTAATGAGGCATCTCTTGAATTGTAAATCCCTTTTAAAATCCAAATACTTGGACATTTATTGCTCCTGATATGAATTCCTTTTGTTTCTGTGATATTTATGTTGTTATGCTCATTTGGGTCATTGGACCCCTCCTGCCATGTTGCCTTTATTGAAAATGACTAAAATAATAAGTCTTGCCACTCTATTATAGCATGCTGCTTGTATGACTAGAATATCTAGAATAGCGGTACTTATGTACTACCATATTTATTTAGGGCGTGCGTATTCCGCCGTGGTGTGCTTTTCCACCCTTGTTTATTTTTAGGCCATGATCCTATGGTGTTATGGCCCTGTTTTAGGTATATTTAGTCTACATTGTTATGCATGCAAATATTCTTATTTTAAAAGAATTTGTGGATGAATGTTATGGGAAGACACTCTTTTATTATCATGCTTGTAATCTGAATTTAATATGCCTCATTTTTTTTGCTTCATTTCTTTTGTTACTTTTCTCTTGAACATACCTGGTTGCAAATAGCCCCCTTTTCTTGTGGGAACATTTCTTTTTGTACTTATAACCCTATATAATGCCCAGAATGTTTTATATATGTACATACTCAGCCTTTGCTGACCTCTTTATTGTTTCCTATGTTCTGGGTGATGTTCCCTTTCACCCAGGTCTAGGTACATTGGAAAACAATATTCTAAAGGATTAAATATATGGACTTGGACTTTGAGGATAGCTTGGGATAGTTGGTTTGCCCTCTGCAATCGACCTTATGTGTTCTTAGGTGTATACCTTATACTTTATTTTTCGTTCCACCTTATATGGTGAGGAATAATTGTACAAAGTAAATTTTGTAATTGTGTAATAGTTTTGTTTCCACTGCTTATTCATTATCATGCTCTGTATTATGTACCATTTGAGAAATGAATGAAATTCCTCCTTTCCTTCTTACCTTTTTGGTATTTTTGGGATTGGATGGAATAATTCTTCAATTCAGTGAAGGGTGGATCCTCTATCGGGACCCACTCTTTACAAAATGGTATCAGAGCCTAAGCAGTCGGTAACTTGACTATTTCAAGTTATCCTAGGTTGATCCTTAACTAAATAGGTGACTCTTATAGGTTGTTGATACACCTAATTGCTAGTAGTGGAATGCCAATTAGGGTTTAACCCATGATTAAATTGGTCACTTTCACTCCCCAAACCACTAATTTCTTGAGACATCGATTTTAGAACCGTAGTTCACCCAACACCCCATATGGATAAATAAGTTTCCCTAAATAGGGGTCGACTATTCTGGTTATTAAACTAAATTTTCTTACCAGATGGAAGTATAGTTTAGTGTTAAGATGTAGGTGGACTTGAACACTAGTATATAGGGTTAACCCTAATTCCCTCATGGGCCCTATTCTAGTTGTTTGTCTGGCATGTCTCGGATATGCCCACTAGGAGGGCTTGGTATGTACGGAAGCATGTATCGATGACATGTTTGTGATTACACGGATAGTAGGTAATTGAATTAATTAGCTATATTATACGTAGGAATGTCTTGCCTTCGATATGGAGTATGTCACACATAGATCTACCTAAATCAATGTAAGAATTGGATACCTTTTTCATTGAGCTTGTCATGCCTCATACTTATGGTTTACTAAGAAAGCTACAAGTATTAGTAGAAACCCATGAGTAATCATCTTTCTCATATCCCATAGTGTGATTCATTTATTTAATGATTGAAGACGAGTAGCTTGGTTGCGTAGGGTTACATTATCTTCAGAAGGCACTATAAATGTAAACCAACTAGTACTGGGAAAATCTCAATTTTCTTCCTATAATGGTTGGATGACCTTATGAATCCCTGAGATCTTGTGATGAGGTTGTGTCAGTTATGCTTAAGAATGACATGGGGAATGGTGGAATGCCATGCTTTCATAGGTTTTGTTTGGGGTTGATCGTGAGTAATAAGAAACCCTTCTCTCTCTCACACTACATATTAGAGAATAGTGGTATGACCTTTTTGGTGATAGGAGGATCAGACCCTTTTGGAGAAGGAAGTGATGATAGGATAGTAGTGTATGTGACAGGCTGTGATAGGTGGTTGACTTGGTTCCCCGAATGATTTTGGCGCCAATTTTGGATTTTTCACCACAAGTTTTGAATCATCAAACTTATTTTCATTAACAATTTATATGTACAAAAGAAAAGTTTTCGATTTTATCGATGGTTTTTGGAACCAAGTCACCACCACAAGTAAGTTGAGTAGTAGAGAAGCTCTTTATTGATGTACCCTTGGTTGACATGTTCAACCCTAATACCCTAGGCCTAAGATAGACATAGCTAGTTTATATATATATATATATATATATATATATATATATATATATATATATATATATATATATATAAAAGACCTAGCGATCCACCCTTCTTCCCTCTAGGCTATGCCCTAAGTTATAGTTTAAGCCTTTTAAGGGGTGAAGTTCACGTACGATCTAGTTAATAGGCATAACCGGGATTAATAACAACTACAATAAGTGAAACTTGGATAACTCCTAGTAATAATGTCAAACATGTGTAGAGGCTACCAAACCGGGAATTCCAGAGGAGCCTTGCTCATCATACCATCCCACTTGTTACTTTGATGATTAAAATAGATCTTAAAATTTTATCTTGAGTTATCCTTAAAGGGTGTATTAAAATCAGATGGGGTAAAAGTAAAATTTCACTAAAAGCTCAAATTAATATCCTATACCTTAGATCGCTATTAATTAGGAGGTGATGATGACTATACAATATAGGCTAGGGTGAACATGCTAAGTATGATGGAATTTCTGAACATTTCCATTTGACCATGATAAATAGAAGTGTTAGGGGACTGACTACACATTAATCAAAACATGTGTAATGTAATGTGTAAAGTTAACTCATGAATGAGAAATTCAATAAGTTACATGCAAAACAATATAGTACTCAGATATGAAGGAGAAAATCCGTCGAAATACACAACCCTAAACTTACACATCAACCTTAATATGTCTATTAAAGTATAAGTGGTGTATTAGCCATGTAACACATCATTATTTGACCCCCCTTGATAAAATCTATATATATAAAATTCGATTTAATATATAACCCTAATACAGAAGGAAGACAAGACATATATACACCTGATACATAAAGTGTCTATTATAAATAATTCTGATGATTTTGTTGTTGTTGTTGATGATGATGATGATGATGGTGATAACAAGGAAAACTATGTGGATCATGATTAAAGAATGGCAAAACTATGATAACTGTGTAAGTAGCCCTAATGGATACAAATTGGTTGACATAATCCAAGGTCTTGTTGTAACTTTTATAGCCAAACATCTCCCATAATCATTTTAATGGATGCATGTCACATGGAGACATATAGCTTCACCTTGAGAGTGGACCATAAGTGTGACACGAATAGTATGTTATGACCCCCCTACATTAAGTACACTAGAAATTTATAACTTGGTTAAAAGTATTGAAAAACACTAGAGGGGGGGGGGGTGAATAGAGTTTTTAAATAATTTTAACAATTTATTTAACTCAAACAACCACAACTAAAAATTAGAAGAAGGAGACAGGTGTTTAGAGTGGTTCCAACTTTAGCAACTACTAAAGTTGTCAGTCCACTACCCGGTTGCTTACCCAACCGGGATTTTGAAAGTATTTATTTTATTACCTTCCCAAGGATTTATACAAAATACAATACTTTCCTTTACACCCTTTGAACAGCCTTCACTTGAAGTAGGTGCACCAACTTTGAGGTAGCCTTCTTGAAGTAACTCCAAGCTCCCCCTTGAAGTAGCCTTCCTCTCTAGAAGTAACCTCCCGTTGCACCAGCCTTCTAAAGTAGCTCAAAGTCACCTTCTTCACCAAGAAGAACTCCACCCTCTCCAATCAGCAGCCTCCAACCTAGGAGTAGCAAGGAGAGTACAAACGGTAATAGAGAACAAGAAAGAAAAAGGAAATTACAACTTATCCTTTATAGCCCAAGGCTTGATTTGACTAGATCAAGCGTATAGATCTCCTAACCAAGTGTGTGAACTTGTGATTGCAGTGGGTAGGAGATACTAGCCTATAGGACACGAATTATGAGCTAAGGAAGGAAGTAGCCAATTGTCACAATGCTCAAATTGCTCACAAACAGATTGCTCAAAGTATGCTCAAGGATTTCTCAAGTGTAGCAAGTGTATTTGAGTGTCCTATGGCTTGTCCTATTTATAGGAATGGCCTAAGGATGCTTAAGGACGTTCTAGACAACTTCTAGGGGTTTCTAAGTGCTTAACTAGCCGTTAGGTACAAAGTTGTTGCTTTAACAACGACTAATTAATTAATTCTGCAGTTGCTGTCAGAGACAATCTCGGTCGAGGAATGGTCGACCGAGACACCTACTCGGTCGAACTTTTGTCGACCGACAGGCACTCTGGAACAAGTGATTTGCAACGTCTCTCTCCAACTGCCAACTAACTTGGCTGTTGTTTCTAACGGCTACTTTGGATCTTTCTCGGTCGAGAAGATTGTCGACCGAGAGTGTCTCGGTCGAGGAGTTTGTCGACCGAGATTGATCCTGTTTCAATGTTTCAATTTAGGCACTAACTATATGTATGAGTGTGCATATGTGATCCTATTTGAAGTGGATGACTTATCTAAATGTGGTGTTTATCTAGGGAAGATATATCGCTTGATTTACATGCAATCTAAGTACTTGTACATTATATATTTGTACAAGTTTTTACAAAGTGATTACATTGCATGAAAACATAAATGTGTAAGCATATGGATTTCCCTAGATTCTTTGTCATCCACCTTAATCCTGCACACTCAAGTAGCTCGTTAGATCAATAAGAATGAAATGTTTGTCATAATCAAAACAAAGGGATTTATAGATGTTCATTTAGCCAACAATCTCCCCCTTTTTGAAGATGACAAACATTTCCTAAATATAAAATAAGGAAATATAAAACATGTGAGTTTCATACCTGAAATTTACCTTTGTACCCATCTTTGATTTTGCAAGTGACTGCTGGCCAAGATTTATGAAACTCATTTTAATTTTATGTTTGTGATTTTATATTATTTCTCCCCCTTTGTCATTTCAAAAAGATATCCAATATAATCATGTAGTATGATTTTGTGTCTTCCTTTTTAAGCTTTGCTCCCCCTTAAAGAGATATCCAATTAAAATCAAGGGATTTTTATTATCAAAATTAGCCACAATTTGTTTCTCAATCATTTGCAAGGGATGTTAAGCCTTGAAATGATATGAGTTTCTTTTAAGTTTATGGCCTATGTGTATTGATTTCTCACCCATTTTACAAGGGATGTTAAGCCTTAAGAAATGAAATGAGAATCCTTTAGTTTTAGAGTGCATAAAAATGTCTCTTAACTAAATGCATGGGATGTTAAGCCCTGATTTGTTTGGAGAGTCCCTTTAAGAACAAGATATATCATTTTTATGAAATTCATAGATTTCTTCATAACCAAGAGTAAAAATACTAAGGTCGTAACAACCTCCAAATGATGTTTGCAATGTTTTTGTAAGCTTCTCAATCAAATAATCAAATTTGTTTCTATGAGCTCCCCCTTAATCTTATACTATGCTCCCCCAAGATATAAGTATTTTGCAATAGATGTCACTTTAGCCATAACTTTGACTTTTAGGTATTTGCAAAGATGTTCATCCTTTTTGATTTACTTGTATTTATTACTCCCCTTATTTTGTATGCTCTACAATAGTCTTATAATCCAAATTTAAATGATGCCAAAAAAATCCATTATAAAGATAACTGATTTCATTACAAACATGAAAAGATAAATCATGTAAAGATAACCCATTTATTACAATTTTGCAAAGATTCCATTACAACTAATACAACTCCACATCTTACTGGAAAGACTTAAGAATTACATCAACATCAGGGTCTTTCCCAAGAAAAGGTTCAGCTCCATAATACTGGACCAATGTTTGCCACTCCAGAGCACCTGTCTTGGTTAAGGCATATGCCTCCAAGAAGGTTGGAACACGATCAAATCGGAAATGAGCAGCAATATCTTGTAGTTGCATTGATGAAAACTGAGTATGCGTGAGATCAGTAGATGGTGGAGGTGGAGGTTGATAGTAGTTGTAAGATGGGTTATATGGATTGAGCATGCCAGGATTTAAAGAGTAGGGATATTCATCTGGTTGGTTTGGAGAAAGAGTTTGCATTCTTTGGTTTAGATAAGTCATGGCATGATGGTTATAATCTAATTGTTTACTAAGATGATATTGTGACCCAGCAACATAGGTTAGAGTGTTTTGGATGGGGTCATAGGGTAGGCTGGTAGGAGGAGGTGGAGGTGGTATATCTTGTGTAGATGTTTCTCCTTCTACCCTAGCCCTCTTGTGACCGAAATCAATCCCCATTTTTTCTATAGTATTCTTACTTATTTTTTGTGGTCTACGCTCCCATGTATATCCCATATCCTCAAGTTGAGTCTTAAGGAAATGTTGAGTAATTTGGCATACATAATCAGCATATGGAGGATTGCCAGAAAACTCAAGCATGTTTTTAAGAATGATGCGGATAAAATTTGTGGGAATACGTTGGATAATGGCATATATTAGACACATACGAAAAATAGGAACTTCAGATTTATTGGCTCTAGGATGTATGTTTGTTGAAACAATAAGGTTTACAATCCTAGCAGTTGGTTTGAGATTTATAGCATAGTATGTGCCTCTATCTTCGTGACAGGTTGTATTGGATTGAAAAATGGTCCTTTTGATGTCACTAAGACTAACGGTATGGTCATCTTAGGCAAATTGATTAAGTGGGTTTCCAGAAGTAAGGTCAAGGGTGTCTTGATATTCATCTATGTCAATATCTAGCATGTCGAGAATATCCCCTTCAGTAAATCAGAAGCTATGCCCGTTGACCATAGTATAGAAGAAGATGGTTTCATTTTCAGAGTGGGAGATGAGATTAGCATAGAATTCATTCACTACCTTGATGGAATAGGAAGGAAAAGAAGGGTTGATGAATTCTTTTAACTTTTGCACCTCGAAAAGGTCCTCCAAGTCGACGATGTTGAGGAAGTCCATAACTTCAACTGGTCGTCGTGGGAGAGGAGCTTTGGAGGAGAGCCATAGATAACGATTACCAGCATCTCCGTCGACGAAGGCAATGTCGTTGATGATCGTCAATGGTGGAGTAGCCTCCCTTTGTTTCCTGCCAGCGACCTTCTTCTTTCCACGAGCAGAGGATGATGCCATTGTGTTGCTTGAAGGTGAGGAAGAAGCAAGGAAGTCTTGGGAATGAGGATGCTAAAGATTTGCACAAGAATTCACTAGAGAGAGCCTAAGGAAACAAGAATAAGAAGGTGTGAAGAAATGACCCGTTTTTGCTCCTTTTATAGCAATCCAGTGACCGGGTCGGTCGACAATTTTTCGACCGAGCGTCCGCAACGGTCATATTCCAGACGCGCCACTTCGGTCGTCCAACGGTCGATTTGCAACGGTCGGCCATTAACGGTAACGGTCGGATTTGCAACGGTCATATCCCAATGCCTCTTTCTCGGTCGAGCAATTGTCGACCGACACTGTCTCGGTCGAACAATTTTCGACCGGAAGTGTGTCTGATGCTAGGTTTGTCTAGATTCTGTCGGTCGAGAGAGGTTGGCAGACCGAGAGGTTTTCGGTCGAAGATTTTTCGACCGACAGTCTTACTGGGTACGAATTTTTAAGCTTATTTTTAATGCAAATGATACCATGATTGACTGAAATTGTAGAGCATATATATTTTCTAAGGGAGTAATATTTTTGTTTTATTATTGACAATATTGGAACAATTTTTGTGATCATAAATTGATTTTGCTTTTAATCAAAATGATATTCAAATAATTATTTTGTCAAAACTTATTTTAGGTCGATTTTGACTACGACCACAGCGCCCCTTGGTCAAATTTCATTTTAACCAAGAGGCAGATTTGCAGATTTTTCAATTTGAACATTATGAAGTATAATATCTGCATAAGATTTGATTAAGTATTAAGTTGAAGCATAATACTTAATATGAAAACATTTGTCCTTTTCTTAAAATATAGGCTTTGATGTAATAATATGAATATCAAATTTCACGTCGTTTAGTATCCTCATAAAATTCTTTGCTGAAGGCACACTAAATATCAATTGAAAAACACTAAATATCTCAATAAAAAAAACACTAAATATCTCAAGTCTTTTTGAGAGATTTTATCTTATGTGTTGCAAGCATAACATATTACCAATAAAGCATTTGCTTGCCTATTATGGATCCATGTAGACAATTATCTATCAAGCTAATCTCAGTACCAAATGGTGAAAGCATATCCATGATGTAATAATAATAGTAAATAATCGCATGATTTTAATCACATAATTTCTATATGGATAGACCGGAAAATAAGGAAATCATGTGAATAATGATAGAAATTTTCTAAGCATAATTTGGTTTAAATCATTTAGGGAATAAACTAATATTAATTTAAATTTGTATGGATGATTTCCAAAATAAATATCCAATCATTAATCATGAATAGATAGCAATTTCATCAATTTCAAAGAAATTTAGCAATTTTTTGCAACAGACTGGAAATCAGTGACATGCTCGGTCGACTATTTCTCGACCGACAATGTCTCGGTCGACAGTCTCTCAACCGACAATATTTCTGAAACTGTTAATTGCTTCCAAATAAAACATAACTATGCAAGTTAAATATTTAGATACTTAAATTTACTGGTTATCCCATTATGTTGAGTTGAGATAGATGTAGAAATATGCAACTAAGATCCTTGGTCATATCTCAACTTGATTTTGTTCATTTAGTTCGGAGGTTTTGGAACCCAAACTAACTCGACATCTTTTCTCTTGTAAGGGCATGAAAAAGAATAGTGACCAAGGCGCAAACAATAATGACAACATATCGAGTCAACCTCATATCTTTTTCTATGGTTGTGTTCTGTGTTGTCCTTGGGTGAAGATGTTCCTTTAGGTACATATATAGATTGATGGGTTTGTGACTTTCTCCAACTAGGTTGTTGATAGGATTTCCCTTTAGGCTTGTAACCTAGTCCTCTTCTCCCAATTTGATGATAGGAATTATCTAAGATTTGATCAAGAATGCCATTAGTATTTAAATTACTAACTTTTTGTTGTAACTTGTCAATCTCTTCCATTCTCTTCTTTATATCTAGTTTTGCTTGATCTAGATTAGATGATAATGAATTTCTTTCTTTGACAATAGAATCATAATCTAGATGGTTGCATAAAATGGGTTGTTTTTTAAGATCATTCACTTGACTTTGCAAATTATTCTTCTCTAAAGAAAGTAGATTACAATTTGCCTCTATAGATTTTATCTCAATATCATGATCTTCAATGATCTTTCTAAGATCTTCGTTTTCAGATGTAATAGCAAGAAGCTTAGCATGTAATTCATCATTTGCTTTATTTGATTTCTTTAATTTCTTCTTGCATTCAACATACTTAGTATGTGTTTCTTCAAGGCTAGCAACTAGTTCTTCTTTGGATAAATCAAAAAGACTTACCTCTTCTTCTTCTTCCTCGCTAGTTGTAGCAATGAGACAATCTTTGTTCTCATCTTCCTTCTTTGATCTCCATGGGCATCTAGTTGTTGTGTGGCTTGTTCCTAAGCACCAATTGCAACATGTTGTAGTTTTGTCCAAGCAGCACCTTTTGTTGTGATTGTAATCACCATTACCCTCCATTCTTCAAGACCTGGTTAGGGTTCCTTGAAGCCTGCTCTGATACCAATTGAAAAACACTAGAGGGGGGTGAATAGAGTTTTTAAATAATTTTAACAATTTATTTAACTCAAACAACCACAATTAAAAATTAGAAGAAGGAGACAGGTGTTTAGAGTGGTTCCAACTTTAGCAACTACTAAAGTTGTCAGTCCACTACCCGGTTGCTTACCCAACCAGGATTTTGAAAGTATTTATTTTATTACCTTCCCAAGGATTTATACAAAATACAATACTTTCCTTTACACCCTTTGAACATCCTTCACTTGAAGTAGGTGCACCAACTTTGAGGTAGCCTTCTTGAAGTAACTCCAAGCTCCTCCTTGAAGTAGCCTTCCTCTCTAGAAGTAACCTCCCGTTGCACCAGCCTTCTGAAGTAGCTCAAAGACACCTTCTTCACCAAGAAGAACTCCACCCTCTCCAATCAGCAGCCTCCAACCTAGGAGTAGCAAGGAGAGTACAAACGGTAATAGAGAACAAGAAAGAAAAAGGAAATTACAACTTATCCTTTATAGCCCAAGGCTTGATTTTCCTAGATCAAGCGTATAGATCTCCTAACCAAGTGTGTGAACTTGTGATTGCAGTGGGTAGGAGATATTAGCCTATAGGACACGAATTATGAGCTAAGGAAGGAAGTAGCCAATTGTCACAATGCTCAAATTGCTCACAAACAGATTGCTCAAAGTATGCTCAAGGATTTCTCAAGTGTAGCAAGTGTATTTGAGTGTCCTATGGCTTGTCCTATTTATAGGAATGGCCTAAGGATGCTTAAGGACGTTCTAGACAACTTCTAGGGGTTTCTAAGTGCTTAACTAGCTGTTAGGTACAAAGTTGTTGCTTTAACAACGACTAATTAATTAATTCTGCAGTTGCTGTCAGAGACAATCTCGGTCGAGGAATGGTCGACCGAGACACCTACTCGGTCGAACTTTTGTCGACCGACAGGCACTCTGGAACAAGTGATTTGCAACGTCTCTCTCCAACTGCCAACTAACTTGTCTGTTGTGTCTAACGGCTACTTTGGATCTTTCTCGGTCGAGAAGATTGTCGACCGAGAGTGTCTCGGTCGAGGAGTTTGTCGACCGAGATTGATCCTGTTTCAATGTTTCAATTTAGGCACTAACTATATGTATGAGTGTGCATATGTGATCCTATTTGAAGTGGATGACTTATCTAAATGTGGTGTTTAGCTAGGGAAGATCTATCGCTTGATTTACATGCAATCTAAGTACTTGTACATTATATATTTGTACAAGTTTTTACAAAGCGATTACATTGCCTGAAAACATAAATGTGTAAGCATATGGATTTCCCTAGATTCTTTGGCATCCACATTAATCCTGCACACTCAAGTAGCTCGTTAGATCAATAAGAATGAAATGTTTGTCATAATCAAAACAAAGGGATTTATAGATGTTCATTTAGCCAACAAGTATAACTTAGAATCCGATACCACAACTGGATGGATTTCGGCGAAGAAATCCTCTTTAAACGGTGGAGTGTTGTAACGTACTCAATTCCAGACACATAGGTTAATTTCCCTTCCTTCTAGGCCCCTAATTGATTAGGTGGATATCCAAAAATCCCTTGTCCCTTTTCTTTACTTGCCTACCCTTCGATGTCTATATTTCATTGTAATAGCATAGACCAAACCATATTAGGATCTGATAACCCTAATTGACTCTTTTGAATCACATGAACATGAAATCTTCAAATGTGATAATCCTAATACTTGAAGGACGAGAATTGGTGGATACTAATATTATGTTATAGCCTCAACCATTATTTAACATCCTAGAATAACCATAGAATATTAGAGCGAGGAATATGGAAGGTTTCACCATAATTGATCATTAGGCTATGATCATTTCATTGATTGAATGATTAATGCACAATGGTAAAATAACAACTCAAGTGACCTGAAAACCCAAATCTAAGCTTATAATCGGGTTCCTCACATCTTAATTAGTTAACCCTCAAATTTTGGGGTCATTTTGACATCAAATGCACCCTCAATTGAACCCTATTAGGTTATGTGTGCTTTTAACCTTTACTTGGTTGATTTTCTTTGGTTTGGTCTGGACCTTGGTCCAAGAATCGGTTCGGCTGGCGAACGGCCTGGTCCGGGTAGCGAGACTTAGTCGTCCCCTACCTTCCGCCCTTCTCAGGGCTTGGCTCTGTACATCGTGACCGACGATGGGGTTCTTCTCGCAGACGAGGCTAACCAAATCAACCTGATTTCTCCGCCAACAGCTTCCCCTCATTTCCCCGAGTCCAATGATTGATTTCTTGGCCTCTAGAGAGCCCTAGGGCGGAGACACCTATTTCTACCCAAGAGCAGCTGTCGTTGCTCTCTTTCTGTCGCCATCGCTTCCCCACCTCCAAGCCACCGAACCCTGTCGATCATTCCAGTTTGGACCTACGGCACCCACTCGGCTGTACTCCCTAGCCAATTGCTGGCGTGGTCGCTGCAGAGCTGTGGACGATGCCGGTCTTCTTCTCCGACAAGAATGCTGAGCAACAGCAGTACTCTTCACCTCAGTCCAATAGGTCGTGAGGTAACCATCTTGAACCCCCTTTCCTCCTATTCACATACCCATCTTGCCATGGAAACGTCAGGTTTGTTCGATCGACAAAGGTCGTTGCTTTTCTCTATTTTGGCACACCGTCTAGTGGGATTTGAAGGGTCCCTGACCCATAAATGACTGGCTCCTAACATCGTGTATGCTGGGCAGAGTTTCCTGGAGTGATTGACACTCCTAGGCGTGATGTTCTCTGCTGGGCTTCAATTGCCCTACTTGATGCCAGCTACCTCATTGGTTTTCCTCCTAACCGGTCGACACAATGGGTTCCTCGCAGTCTTGCTTGTGCGTTACCTTGCCTCCATCTGTCTCGGCCGCACGCGACGCCGCTGACTTCTTTTTTACTCTAGTTTGATCGATCTCGCTGTGCCGTCCGTGATCCCAGCGACGCTGATGCCATCAATGGCGAGGGAGCCACCTGCAGACCAGGGCCCCGACGGCACCTGGGGAGAACGATTTCCTGCCCTAATGACCCCGATAGAGTGTTGGGCGGTTCCTGGAGCAAGGAAGGGTGGGGTCATGGTCATGATTGGCTGAAGCCCGAGGTCCTAGAGCTCCATACCTACTGCTACCTCCGCCGAGTTTCGTTCTGACAATGGTGACCCCCAGCTCTATGCTAGGGGTCGTTGTTTCCGCAGTGGCTAGCCGAAGCTAGCAGGCTGGTTTCCAGTCGTGAGAGCACCAAGGACGAACACCCTACCCCTACTGATCCGAGCTTCTGTGATGCCATGGCACGAGATAGGGAAGGCAATCCCTGGGGTGAAAACCCAATCTCGTCTGTGGGTACAAAATATTTTTGTCACGCCCAGTAAGGGCATTTCGATAATTTCATATCCCATAGATGGACTGATCCCGTGACATGGAAGTCCATCTTTGCCTTTAGTTTGTGATAAATCACACTGTATTCTCATGATTCCATTCGAGGGTATTAATGTCTTTTCACAAATCGATTTTATTTTTGGAGTAACTTGTAAAATTCATTATAAATCATTCCTGTATCCAAATCCCACATATAGGTATGTTTTTGAAATGAGAAAAATCCAATGGATTTAATGAGATAGGTTTGGAGACCTGATTTGAAACCTACTAATAGGTTATTTTTTATTATTAAGGATTTGAGGAACCATTTATTGATGAAGCACACACTTATTATGTTTAGGTGGTAAAAGACCTGAATCTGAGCCTAAAGAACATTATTGAGTGTTAGGACCTGACATTAAGGTATGTGCACTCTCTATTTTTATTTTGGGCATTAAATGACCGAAATCCATATATCTTTTAATGAGGCATCTCTTGAATTGTAAATCCCTTTTAAAATCCAAATACTTGGACATTTATTGCTCCTGATATGAATTCCTTTTGTTTCTGTGATATTTATGTTTTTATGCTCATTTGGGTCATTGGACCCCTCCTGCCATGTTGCCTTTATTGAAAATGACTAAAATAATAAGTCTTGCCACTCTATTATAGCATGCTGCTTGTATGACTAGAATATGTAGAATAGCGGTACTTATGTACAACCATATTTATTTAGGGCGTGCGTATTCCGTCTGGGGTGTGCGTTTCCACCCTTGTTTATTTTTAGGCCATGATCCTATGGTGTTATGGCCCTATTTTAGGTATATTTAGTCTACATTGTTATGCATGCAAATATTCTTGTTTTAAAATAATCTGTGGATGAATGTTATGGCAAGACACTCTTTTATTATCATGCTTGTAATCTGAATTTAATATGCCTCACTTTTTTGCTTCATTTCTTTTATTACTTTTCTCTTGAACATACCTAATTGCAAATAGCCCCCTTTTCTTGTGGGAACGTTTCTTTTTGTACTTATAACCCTATATAATGCCCAGAATGTTTTATATATGTACATACTCAGCCTTTACTGACCTCTTTATTGTTTTCTATGTTCTGGGTGATGTTCCCTTTCACCCAGGTCTAGGTACATTGGAAGACAAGATTCTAAAGGATTGAATATATGGACTTGGACTTTGAGGGTAGCTTGGGATAGTTGGTTTTCCCTCTGCAATCGACCTTATGTGTTCTTAGGTGTATACCTTATACTTTATTTTTCGTTCCACCTTATATGGTGAGGAATAATTGTACAAAGTAAATTTTGTAATTGTGTAATAGTTTTGTTTCCGCTGCTTATTCATTATCATGCTCTGTATTATGTACCATTTGAGAAATGAATGAAATTCCTCCTTTCCCTCTTACCTTTTTGGTATTTTTGGGATTGGATGGAATAATTCTTCAATTCAGTGAAGGGTGGATCCTCTATTGGGACCCACTCTTTACAATAAGTACGTATCTTGTACCATCCGTTCTCAAGGATTAAAAGCATCAACTGCTCTGTTAAAACTATGCACATGCATCATAAGAACCTCGAGGCATCAAGCCAAAATCTCAGATTGATTCATTAAAAGTACTAACTACTAACTTCAAGGACCTGAGAGTACAGAGATGACACATAGGACTCTCTATACAAAATATGACAGCCAGTGCCTCCACCTAGAATATCACTATTGTCCCTGTTGTTGTTGCTGCTGCTACTCTTCCCTTGCTATAGGGTTTCTGCGTCTACCTAAAAAGTTGGATCCCACGGGGTGAGACAATTGAAATTGTCCCAGCGAGAGATATAACTCTCCACCAGAAACATTATTATTACAATTTTAATAGATTAAAACTGAGCAGAGGAATCATATATATTCAACAGCAGATAAATCAATGTCTAAACAAATTAGAGTAATATTTTAATTCAAAGCATTTCAGTTATAACTTGATAAAGCAGCATGTCACTTATCTAATAAGGAATTGAGGGACATGTATAACTTTTATCCATCTAGGATATGCTAAGCAAGGTAACATCAACCAGTGATTCTCGTATTTCAACCTTAAGAAAATATGCTACACAACTGATTACATTTTACAATCATACTTAAGCCCTGAGGAGATGAGGTATACCGCTCATACTCCAACCGACCATTGTGAAACCGAAATCGGTACCATACATAGGTTAAGGAAGAGTCAGATTTCCATAACCTCCCTTATCTCGATTAGTATGAGATCTCGTGTAGGACATCTTGTGTCTCTGCTAAATAGCTTTCTAGGGTATACTGGCAACTTCACTATAGAGTTACAGCAGCGGCTACACTCTCTTCACAATCTAGAGATATCATATTTATCTCACATCGATCCGACATTAAACATTATTAGGAGATTCGTGATACATCCATCCCAGTACATATTGTTGGGTTTTAGGGGAGACAGAGAAAGCAGCGGAAACAAAAAAATTCTTCTCCCAAACCCAGAATAAAGGAATCACGTCAACGTTTATACAATAGGAAGGATGGTTTGTAGAGACATACCTTGTCCCGAGGCTTGCTCGACGACTTTACCTTGTGGCTTGCGTGGTCTTCACCTCCGGTCTTGGACGATGTCTGTGCAACTCTTGGTCTCACCAGGTCTGTCGGGATTGACAGTTGTCCTTCAAGCGGAAGAAGTCTCTGACCTCTAAAGGAGTCCACACGGACCACCTGGAACTCTAATCTCCTTGTCCCACAAGGAATCAAAAGGATTTGTACCCTCCTATCAGCATACTAGTCACTGACACACTCTCCTGCAACCAGTTGCCTTTATGTAGTTGTCTTTCCCTTGTTGTGCCTCCCTTATCAGGTAGCACATGCTCGGGCTCTCTCGGTTACCACAATCAGAGAGAACGACAACTTTGCAGAGCAACTAGTGTTCTGAGTTGTTGTTCTTGAGAAGCCCCCAATACCCCTATATTTATAGGACGGTCATGGGACAGGGTTCTCTACCCCGGGCAATGTGGGATTAAAGTAGGAGTAGAAGGGTTTGAGATTTTCCACAAAAAAACCAATCTGCGTCAGCTGAATCGATCGGTTCACACCCTGAAATGATCATTTCGGGCCCTGAGCCGATCATTTGGGACATGAGCCGATCGTCTGGTGCTCTGAGCCGATCGGATGGTGCTCTGAGCCGATCGGTTCGTGGTCCTGATCCAACTCAAATTGACTTTCATATTTGTTTCCGATTAATCAAATATTAATCCTTGTCCAAATTGAAATTTGTACAAGTGAAACAAATTGTATTTGCAAAATAGTCTTCTGACTTTCCAAACGATCTTGGTTGGTCATATGAATCGACCAATTCAACAATTGATCCAATCATTTCATGACACATGTTTTGATCATCTCAACAGTTGAGCCGATCGGTTCATCCCTGTGAGCCGATCGGTTGGAGTAGCATACTGTACAAATTAGTGAATCACAGTTTCAATCAATCTGATACTCTAATCAATCATTCTAACACCTTGAACACTATGATACTGAGCTATCAATTGATTGAGTGTTTAATTGAACTACTAAACTCTTATAGTAATCAATCTAAACATCGTTTGTGGATAAACTCCTCTTCCAGGTTAAATCCTATGTGTGTGACCCTGCAGGTCCATTTCATGTTGGCAGTGAAAGTCCATAACACTTATGACTTCACAAGCAAAGAGCGGTGTCTAGTCACACATCAGTGCTACCCAAGTGAAATAGAAAGTTGGGGAACCAATTTCAATCCTACAATCTGTGTATGGTGTTACAATGAATGTATAATTCCTTTGTCACTGATATCCCGAATGAACTCACGGCATGGAACAATCATCCTTTCAACGTTCATTCATTTTCTTGATCTCAGAGTAGATTGGGGGAGATATGTATGACATCAATATCACAAAATGATTCACACATGCATGCATGACTATCTCAATCCTACTCATCAAGTGGACATGGATATCAAACTCCCTCAGGAGGGATAAATCCCATATCTATCACTCACCTCTCAAAATCCCCATGGGTCAAAGCCACCCAATCATCACCTTTATAACAACCCATGTTTCAGGACTGCGTTTGATGATGTCAAAGTGTACCCAACGACATGTGTTGAGTGTAGTGATTTCAGGTCAAAGAATCACACTCACCACCATCACTGTGACAACTGACTGTGACTACATGTCATGGTTCCATGTGTCAAACTCACGGTGGGTCTGTCCGATACACTTGTTCTCTAACGAGTACCTATGTGGTTGGTTTGATATCTCCATATCATGACTAATGAGATTCTGTCATCAACCAACACCACAATCTAGTCTTGTGTGTCATTTTTGTCTATCTACCTTCCACAATGACATTCGACTAGGGACATAATAAGAATGTACAAACTCTTAGCATCTGTATGATCTCATCGTTCTGGTCCTTTACCTGAAAGCATACATCATTGAGTATTGTCATTCTCTAGACATTCAATATGTTCTATCATTATCTCATATGACTGAACTATAAAGAATTGGAAGCTTGCCTTTGATATTTATCAAATAAATCTTAATGCATCCCACCAATCATCCCATGATTGTCTCTCAGGGCATACATACCAACAGACTCCCACTTGCACTGCAAGCCAATCACCCTTGAATCATATTCATAGTGATCTTCAAACATGTCCCACATGTTACTGTGCTCTAGTGCTAACATAGTGAGTTATGGCAACACCTCACCAAAGTCAGTATTAACGACATGTCTCTCATCTCTTTGATGTACATCTCACGTATGAGATGGAGTTGCCATAATATGCGATCTAGTATTCCTTTGCTAACCTTTATCCACATTGCATGACCAAGCACTCCTAACTTGTCATCAATGATCGGAATATCTATAAGTTCATCTCTATGAACTCCTAGATCCATAAAATATCCACTTCTGTTCTTTAACACATGGATATTCAACATTTCCTTTTTAAAATAGCTTTATTGGAATGAGTCCATTTATCAACAAACATTCACTTTTATATATCCCATATATATTTTGTGATTAATTTTTTGTCCTTTTTTGGAAGTTCGCATCAGTGTAACTCTTTACAGTGAACCCTTCCTTATTTCCATAGAATTAGTACTTCTCAAGTACTTATCAAATTCTCATGGAATTCCAGTAACCCTTACTGGAACCAAACAGACATCCACTCAGCATGTCTCACATACGAGTTATCTGGATGGTCATATCATATTTTCATGTCCTGCATACAAGATGATAAATGCGTTTTGTTCTTTCCATGTCCATACATGCAAGATGATGGGATAATTACATACATGATAGATCCATATCTATTCTTAGTGTTCCCATTCTTCATAGAATTGGACACTTGGCTTTGGGATACTAACTCCATGTAATATGGATAAGTTTTCTTCCACTAAATCTATGTATACTGAACCTTTCAGTATAGATTGCCAATGTATTCTTTCTCTTTTTAGGTCAAGAGGTTTTCAAGAACTATCTCTATAGATCTCTATTCCTATCACATAGGAAACGTCTCTATCTTTCCTGAAGATAATTTCCACTTTGGATTTCCATTCTAGAACATTTCCATTTCACATCAACATGTGGAATGTGAATACGCTCCCACTAAATCACAGATCTCTCTTTATCTTTGACACATCAGTCAAACCCTTTGAATATATCATCAAAGTGAAGATCCTGCTATGAGTTACTTGTACTTAATCAATCACATTGATTAGTCCATTGTAACTTATAGACTTTATTTGCATTAATGGATTCATAAACCTTATAAGTTGTGTCACGTACACATCCTTGTCTTATTCCTCATAGGAATGCAATTTTAGTATATGTATGCCAAATCTCTTAGTCATTAAGTTGCAATCAACAAGCATCATCCTTCTCAAAATATTATCCATGTGTCTTAACACTTAAGACTCATTTGCAGTTATGGATTTCATCCCAATGAGTGCTACCATCAAGGTCATACCTTATGGTTCACATGGATGTCATTTAGGATGTAATTGTTATAAACCATAACTCAAAATCTAGTTCCTCATATTCATCTAGATAGTTGACTCATCACATGACCAACTCATCACATAGATAATTGAGGTGTATCTGTCAAGGATATAAGAACTCACAACTCCTTGTGATTCTTAATGTCCTTTATTAGTGTAGGTATTCTTTATTTAAGAAGAAATTAGTTATTTGATAATCATCCTCTAACACCTTAGAGTATGATTCCTTGTTGATTTAGACATCACCATGTCTTAATCATGAGCTCCCTATGATACACTATTATAATTTTTTTTTGGTGAACGATACACTATCATAATTACTCATAAGGATATCAAATATTTGGTTCAAGTATTTCATTCATTGATCTCATCAAGAATTAACACTTTACCAAATTCGTACTTCATCTATGATATTCTTGAACACTTCAAGATATTCATATTGGTATTTCTCTAAATACTGTTTGAAGTACTAGAATTAACTCTAATAGGTATCTAAATACATCACATGTATTATACCTAATAGGATAATCATTCTCCCACTACTACTAGTGAAGATTGATTGATCATGTTTAAGAGATTCATGTTTCTTACTGGTTCTCTAACCAAAAGAGTCTAGACAAATCCATCATATGGAAACTAGAAATGAATTTCTCATGATTTATGCTAATTTGATTGTTTGAGTTATCAATAACTTTTAGGTGTCATTGTATCTTATGCATACCAAGTACCACAAGATAAACAAGGAATTGCCATAAAGATCATATCTTCAAAATTGAAACACCAACTTTATTAATTGCTATCACTGTCATACAATATGCAATAATGTGTTTCTATCCATTGGAAAATATGAAATAGCAGTTCATAACTCTATTACATGCCTTCAAGGCTGAAAATAAACTAAAGTACTCCTTTCTATGGCGGCAACACTTGCCCCATTTATTGAGTGCTTTACATTTTATATCTTGGCATCATATACCTCAAAAATGTTATAAGTTTATTTCATGATACCTTCAGGTGGAGACGTATGCCACCTCCTTCTTCTTTAGTTCTTCTAGATAGAGAGGACAATTCCTTTTCCAATGTCCTAGCTTTTGACAATGGTGGCAATTTCCTCTCTTGGTCACTCCTCCCTTGGCATTGAGAGTTGAAGACGACTTGGGCTATTGGCTAGCATCAGAATCTTTCTTAGCCTTGACCTTGCCCTTGTGCTTGGACTTGCCTTTCTTGCTACCGATCATCATCACAGATTTAGGCTTGTCCTTCTTCATATGTGCCTCAACTGTCCTCAACATGCCCAACAACTCTGTCAATGGCTTGTCAAAGTTGTTCATGTTGTAGTTCATCACAAACTAACTGTAGGATTCTGGCAACGATTGCAGTATCACGTCAGTAGCCAACTCTTGGCTCAAGGGAAATCCCAATCTCGTCAGGTTCTCGACATACCCAATCATCTTGAGCGTGTGAGGACCAACTGGATCTCCTTCTATCATGACACACTTGAACAGTACCCTGGAGACATCATAGCTCTCTTACCATGATTGATCTTCATACATGTTCTTAAGATGATGAATCATCTCAATGACACCCATGTTCTCATGTTGTCTCTACAACTCGTGGTTCATGGAGCACAACATCAAGCACTTTGCATCAATGGCATCATCAGAATGCTTCTTATAAGCATCCCTTTCTGCCTTTGGTGTGGTAGGAGCAGGTTCCTCTAGAATTGGAGTATCCAGGACATAGAGCTTTCACTCTTGAGTGAGAACAATTCTCAATGTCCTAAACTAGTCGTGGAAGTTAGTCCCATTCAACTTGTCCTTTTCAAGGACCGATCGCAATGAAAAGTGATTTTTGTTTATTGTCATTTGAACTACAAAAGGAAATATATGCAATTTAGTCGAAAAATCAATTTTGACTTATTTGATTGATTTGAAAAGTTGATGATATAATTAGGACTTTAATTAATTATCTCTCCCACTATTTTGTTCAAATTGATAGCCCACACCATCAATTCGGAAGATTGCAGCATACAATCTTCTAGTGGGCAAGATCATGAAATCTTCTAAGTCATGGACCAACTAGGGTTGTCACCCACAACTTAGATCTTCCAGGTAGGCAACTCTTGCCAATTGCATCATATGCAACTCTTGAAAGATGTCATATGAAACTCCTTGCCATGATCACCTCCATGCCTCAAGGTTCTAGATCCTATCAAGGTCACCTTGTTAAGTCTGACCCAAAGCCAACACGATGAATATGCACCCTGCTAGGGTAGACCCACATATTCATCCTTCACGCTTCCACGAGATAGATGGTGCACCACGCTAGGGCGTGCCCACACTTGGCCGATCAAGATTTTCACGTGTGTCACATTTGGAAGGCATCTAAAACTTTAATATTTATTGAGGGATTTGGTTTTATAGGTACATATACACATCTAATCACCACAATACATAGTACGTATCATATACATGCTATATCCCATAGAAAACATGTGAAATGAAAAAAGCGATGATTATGGCCATCCTAATGTTATTCCTCGAGCCAAGAGGAATCACGCTCATCTAGGTCTACATCACATGCAACCTGTCCATGATGAAGTGCTATAGCCGTCCAAGTTGATCAACTCATCACATGAAAGACCTGCTCACCCTGGCCGGTTGTCTGGGTGCCACCAGCTGATCGGTTGGCTCCTCCAACTAATCGGTTCTCCTATTCTTCGTGCATCTCCTCAGGTTGCCACCCGCTCATTTCGCTCCTTGAGCTGATCGTGTAGATCACCAACCGATCGGTTCACACCTTGAATCGATTGTCTCAGTCGTCGCCAGATTGTCCTCCATTCTTTGACATAACAGGAAATAAAAAAGATCTATCCTATTTACATTTGAATTGGGAAACCCCGAGTTACATTCGGGAGGAGAAAAGGTAGGAAAGAAATCTCGAGTTATCTCGAGTTACATCAGGAATAGGAGATAGGGAATTGGTGTGCAGACCGAGATGCAAGCAATGACATTCAACCAAGCACACATACATAGGGTTTATTGGCCATAACCACACTATACATCCACCTCAAAACTCATTTAAGGGTGACACGTATCGAGTGCATTCATATTACATATCATATATGTATATTGGTATTTGTGGATTTGGGATTGGACATGCATAAAGCCAATTTTATTCGCATCGTATGCAATAAATAAAGGTGACAAACCAAAATCGATCACATCGATAATCCTAAAGTATAGAGAAGTTGAAGTGGCTCTGATACCACTGTTAGGTTTTAGGGGAGACAGAGAAGGTAATGGAAACAAAAAAAATTCTTCTCCCAAACCCAGAATAAAGGAATCACGTCAACGTCTATACAATAGGAAGGATGATTTGTAGAGACATACCTTATCCAGAGGCTTTCTCGATGACTTTACCTTATGCTTTGCGCGGTCTTCACCTCCGGTCTTGGACAATGTCTGTGCAACTCCTGGTCTCACTGGGACTGTCAGGATTGACAGCTGTCCTCTGAGCAACAGAAGTCTCCCGCCAATGAAGGATTCCACATGGAGCACCTGGAACTCTGATCTCCTTGTCCCATAAGGAATCGGAAGGATTCACACCCTCCTGTCAATGTATTCGTGATACATCCATCCCAGTACATATTGTTGGGTTTTAGGGGAGACAGAGAAAGCAGCGGAAACAAAAAAATTCTTCTCCCAAACCCAGAATAAAGGAATCACGTCAACGTTTATACAATAGGAAGGATGGTTTGTAGAGACATACCTTGTCCCGAGGCTTGCTCGACGACTTTACCTTGTGGCTTGCGTGGTCTTCACCTCCGGTCTTGGACAATGTTTGTGCAACTCTTGGTCTCACCAGGTCTGTCGGGATTGACAGTTGTCCTTCAAGCGGAAGAAGTCTCTGACCTCTGAAGGAGTCCACACGGACCACCTGGAACTCTAATCTCCTTGTCCCACAAGGAATCAAAAGGAGTCGTACCCTCCTATCAGCATACTAGTCACTGACACACTCTCTTGCAACCAGTTGCCTTTATGTAGTTGTCCTTCCCTTGTTGTGCCTCCCTTATCAGGTAGCACATGCTCGGGCTCTCTCGGTTACCACAATCAGAGAGAACGACAACTTTGCATAGAAACTAGTGTTCGGAGTTGTTGTTCTTGAGAAGCCCCCAATACCCCTATATTTATAGGACGGTCATGGGACAGGGTTCTCTACCCCGGGCAATGTGGGATTAAAGTAGGAGTAGAAGGGTTTGAGATTTTCCACAAAAAAACCAATCTGCGTCAGCTGAATCGATCGGTTCACACCCTGAAATGATCATTTCGGGCCCTGAGCCGATCATTTGGGACATGAGCCGATCGTCTGGTGCTCTGAGCCGATCGGATGGTGCTCTGAGCCGATCGGTTCGTGGTCCTGATCCAACTCAAATTGACTTTCATATTTGTTTCCGATTAATCAAATATTAATCCTTGTCCAAATTGAAATTTGTACAAGTGAAACAAATTGTATTTGCAAAATAGTCTTCTGACTTTCCAAACGATCTTGGTTGGTCATATGAATTGACCAATTCAACAATTGATCCAATCATTTCATGACACATGTTTTGATCATCTCAACAGTTGAGCCGATCAGTTCACCAACCTGAGCCGATCGGTTCATCCCTGTGAGCCGATCGGTTGGAGTAGCATACTGTACAAATTAGTGAATCACAGTTTCAATCAATCTGATACTCTAATCAATCATTCTAACACCTTGAACACTATGATACTGAGCTATCAATTGATTGAGTGTTTAATTGAACTACTAAACTCTTATAGTAATCAATCTAAACATCGTTTGTGGATAAACTCCTCTTCCAGGTTAAATCCTATGTGTGTGACCCTGCAGGTCCATTTCATGTTGGCAGTGAAAGTCCATAACACTTATGACTTCACAAGCAAAGAGCGGTGTCTAGTCACACATCAGTGCTACCCAAGTGAAATAGAAAGTTGGGGAACCAATTTCAATCCTACAATCTGTGTATGGTGTTACAATGAATGTATAATTCCTTTGTCACTGATATCCCGAATGAACTCACGACATGGAACAATCATCCTTTCAACGTTCATTCATTTTCTTGATCTCAGAGTAGATTGGAGGAGATATGTATGACATCAATATCACAAAATGATTCACACATGCATGCATGACTATCTCAATCCTACTCATCAAGTGGACATGGATATCAAACTCCCTCAGGAGGGATAAATCCCATATCTATCACTCACCTCTCAAAATCCCCATGGGTCAAAGCCACCCAATCATCACCTTTATAACAACCCATGTTTCAGGACTGCGTTTGATGATGTCAAAGTGTACCCAACGACATGTGTTGAGTGTAGTGATTTCAGGTCAAAGAATCACACTCACCACCATCACTGTGACAACTGACTGTGACTACATGTCATGGTTCCATGTGTCAAACTCACGGTGGGTCTGTCCGATACACTTGTTCTCTAACGAGTACCTATGTGTTTGGTTTGATATCTCCATATCATGACTAATGAGATTCTGTCATCAACCAACACCACAATCTAGTCTTGTGTGTCATTTTTGTCTATCTACCTTCCACAATGACATTCGACTAGGGACATAATAAGAATGTACAAACTCTTAGCATGTGTATGATCTCATCGTTCTGGTCCTTTACCTGAAAGCATACATCATTGAGTATTGTCATTCTCTAGACATTCAATATGTTCTATCATTATCTCATATGACTGAACTATAAAGAATTGGAAGCTTGCCTTTGATATTTATCAAATAAATCTTAATGCATCCCACCAATCATCCCATGATTGTCTCTCAGGGCATACATACCAATAGACTCCCACTTGCACTGCAAGCCAATCACCCTTGAATCATATTCATAGTGATCTTCAAACATGTCCCACATGTTACTGTGCTCTAGTGCTAACATAGTGAGTTATGGCAACACCTCACCAAAGTCAGTATTAACGGCATGTCTCTCATCTCTTTGATGTACATCTCATGTATGAGATGGAGTTGCCATAATATGTGATCTAGTATTCCTTTGCTAACCTTTATCCACATTGCATGACCAAGCACTCCTAACTTGTCATCAATGATCGGAATATCTATAAGTTCATCTCTATGAACTCCTAGATCCATAAAATATCCACTTCTGTTCTTTAACACATGGATATTCGACATTTCCTTTTTAAAATAGCTTTATTGGAATGAGTCCATTTATCAACAAACATTCACTTTTATATATCCCATATATATTTTTTGATTAATTTTTTGTCCTTTTTGGAAGTTCGCATCAGTGTAACTCTTTACAGTGAACCCTTCCTTATTTCCATAGAATTAGTACTTCTCAAGTACTTATCAAATTCTCATGGAATTCCAGTAACCCTTACTGGAACCAAACAGACATCCACTCAGCATGTCTCACATACGAGTTATCTGGATGGTCATATCATATTTTCATGTCCTGCATACAAGATGATAAATGCGTTTTGTTCTTTCCATGTCCATACATGCAAGATGATGGGATAATTACATACATGATAGATCCATATCTATTCTTAGTGTTCCCATTCTTCATAGAATTGGACACTTGGCTTTGGGATACTAACTCCATGTAATATGGATAAGTTTTCTTCCACTAAATCTATGTATACTGAACCTTTCAGTATAGATTGCCAATGTATTCTTTCTCTTTTTAGGTCAAGAGGTTTTCAAGAACTATCTCTATAGATCTCTATTCCTATCACATAGGAAACGTCTCTATCTTTCCTGAAGATAATTTCCACTTTGGATTTCCATTCTAGAACATTTCCATTTCACATCAACATGTGGAATGTGAATACGCTCCCACTAAATCACAGATCTCTCTTTATCTTTGACACATCAGTCAAACCCTTTGACTATATCATCAAAGTGAAGATCCTGCTATGAGTTACTTGTACTTAATCAATCACATTGATTAGTCCATTGTAACTTATAGACTTTATTTGCATTAATGGATTCATAAACCTTATAAGTTGTGTCACGTACACATCCTTGTCTTATTCCTCATAGGAATGCAATTTTAGTATATGTATGCCAAATCTCTTAGTCATTAAGTTGCAATCAACAAGCATCATCCTTCTCAAAATATTATCCATGTGTCTTAACACTTAAGACTCATTTGCAGTTATGGATTTCATCCCAATGAGTGCTACCATCAAGGTCATACCTTATGGTTCACATGGATGTCATTTAGGATGTAATTGTTATAAACCATAACTCAAAATCCAGTTCCTCATATTCATCTAGATAGTTGACTCATCACATGACCAACTCATCACATAGATAATTGAGGTGTATCTGTCAAGGATATAAGAACTCACAACTCCTTGTGATTCTTAATGTCCTTTATTAGTGTAGGTATTCTTTATTTAAGAAGAAATTAGTTATTTGATAATCATCCTCTAACACCTTAGAGTATGATTCCTTGTTGATTTAGACATCACCATGTCTTAATCATGAGCTCCCTATGATACACTATTATAATTTTTTTTTGGTGAACGATACACTATCATAATTACTCATAAGGATATCAAATATTTGGTTCAAGTATTTCATTCATTGATCTCATCAAGAATTAACACTTTACCAAATTCGTACTTCATCTATGATATTCTTGAACACTTCAAGATATTCATATTGGTATTTCTCTAAACACTGTTTGAAGTACTAGAATTAACTCTAATAGGTATCTAAATACATCACATGTATTATACCTAATAGGATAATCATTCTCCCACTACTACTAGTGAAGATTGATTGATCATGTTTAAGAGATTCATGTTTCTTACAGGTTCTCTAACCAAAAGAGTCTAGACAAATCCATCATATGGAAACTAGAAATGAATTTCTCATGATTTATGCTAATTTGATTGTTTGAGTTATCAATAACTTTTAGGCGTCATTGTATCTTATGCATACCAAGTACCACAAGATAAACAAGGAATTGCCATAAAGATCATATCTTCAAAATTGAAACACCAACTTTATTAATTGCTATCACTGTCATACAATATGCAATAATGTGTTTCTATCCATTGGAAAATATGAAATAGCAGTTCATAACTCTATTACATGCCTTCAAGGCTGAAAATAAAGTAAAGTACTCCTGTCTATGGCGGCAACACTTGCCCCATTTATTGAGTGCTTTACATTTTATATCTTGGCATCATATACCTCAAAAATGTTATAAGTTTATTTCATGATACCTTCAGGTGGAGACGTATGCCACCTCCTTCTTCTTTAGTTCTTCTAGATAGAGAGGACAATTCCTTTTCCAATGTCCTAGCTTTTGACAATGGTGGCAATTTCCTCTCTTGGTCACTCCTCCCTTGGCATTGAGAGTTGAAGACGACTTGGGCTATTGGCTAGCATCAGAATCTTTCTTAGCCTTGACCTTGCCCTTGTGCTTGGACTTGCCTTTCTTGCTACCGATCATCATCACAGATTTAGGCTTGTCCTTCTTCATATGTGCCTCAACTGTCCTCAACATGCCCAACAACTCTGTCAATGGCTTGTCAAAGTTGTTCATGTTGTAGTTCATCACAAACTAACTGTAGGATTCTGGCAACGATTGCAGTATCACGTCAGTAGCCAACTCTTGGCTCAAGGGAAATCCCAATCTCGTCAGGTTCTCGACATACCCAATCATCTTGAGCGTGTGAGGACCAACTGGATCTCCTTCTATCATGACACACTTGAACAGTACCCTGGAGACATCATAGCTCTCTTACCATGATTGATCTTCATACATGTTCTTAAGATGATGAATCATCTCAATGACACCCATGTTCTCATGTTGTCTCTACAACTCGTGGTTCATGGAGCACAACATCAAGCACTTTGCATCAATGGCATCATCAGAATGCTTCTTATAAGCATCCCTTTCTGCCTTTGGTGTGGTAGGAGCAGGTTCCTCTAGAATTGGAGTATCCAGGACATAGAGCTTTCACTCTTGAGTGAGAACAATTCTCAATGTCCTAAACTAGTCGTGGAAGTTAGTCCCATTCAACTTGTCCTTTTCAAGGACCGATCGCAATGAAAAGTGATTTTTGTTTGTTGTCATTTGAACTACAAAAGGAAATATATGCAATTTAGTCGAAAACTCAATTTTGACTTATTTGATTGATTTGAAAAGTTGATGATATAATTAGGACTTTAATTAATTATCTCTCCCACTATTTTGTTCAAATTGATAGCCCACACCATCAATTCGGAAGATTGCAGCATACAATCTTCTAGTGGGCAAGATCATGAAATCTTCTAAGTCATGGACCAACTAGGGTTGTCACCCACAACTTAGATCTTCTAGGTAGGCAACTCTTGCCAATTGCATCATATGCAACTCTTGAAAGATGTCATATGAAACTCCTTGCCATGATCACCTCCATGCCTCAAGGTTCTAGATCCTATCAAGGTCACCTTGTTAAGTCTGACCCAAAGCCAACACGATGAATATGCACCCTGCTAGGGTAGACCCACATATTCATCCTTCACGCTTCCACGAGATAGATGGTGCACCACGCTAGGGCGTGCCCACACTTGGCCGATCAAGCTTTTCACGTGTGTCACATTTGGAAGGCATCTAAAACTTTAATATTTATTGAGGGATTTGGTTTTATAGGTACATATACACATCTAATCACCACAATACATAGTACGTATCATATACATGCTATATCGCATAGAAAACATGTGAAATGATAAAAGCGATGATTATGGCCATCCTAATGTTATTCCTCGAGCCAAGAGGAATCACGCTCATCTAGGTCTACATCACATGCAACCTGTCCATGATGAAGTGCTATAGCCGTCCAAGTTGATCAACTCATCACATGAAAGACCTGCTCACCCTGGCCGGTTGTCTGGGTGCCACCAGCTGATCGGTTGGCTCCTCCAACTAATCGGTTCGCCTATTCTTCGTGCATCTCCTCAGGTTGCCACCCGCTCATTTCGCTCCTCGAGCTGATCGTGTAGATCACCAACCGATCGGTTCACACCTTGAATCGATTGTCTCAGTCGTCGCCAGATTGTCCTCCATTCTTTGACATAACAGGAAATAAAAAAGATCTATCCTATTTACATTTGAATTGGGAAACCCCGAGTTACATTCGGGAGGAGAAAAGGTAGGAAAGAAATCTCGAGTTATCTCGAGTTACATCAGGAATAGGAGATAGGGAATTGGTGTGCAGACCGAGATGCAAGCAACGACATTCAACCAAGCACACATACATAGGGTTTATTGGCCATAACCACACTATACATCCACCTCAAAACTCATTTAAGGGTGACACGTATCGAGTGCATTCATATTACATATCATATATGTATATTGGTATTTGTGGATTTGGGATTGGACATGCATAAAGCCAATTTTATTCGCATCGTATGCAATAAATAAAGGTGACAAACCAAAATCGATCACATCGATAATCCTAAAGTATAGAGAAGTTGAAATGGCTCTGATACCACTGTTAGGTTTTAGGGGAGACAGAGAAGGTAATGGAAACAAAAAAAATTCTTCTCCCAAACTCAGAATAAAGGAATCGCGTCAACGTCTATACAATAGGAAGGATGGTTTGTAGAGACATACCTTATCCAGAGGCTTGCTCGATGACTTTACCTTATGCTTTGCGCGGTCTTCACCTCCGGTCTTGGACAATGTCTGTGCAACTCCTGGTCTCACTGGGACTGTCAGGATTGACAGCTGTCCTCTGAGCAACAGAAGTCTCCCGCCAATGAAGGATTCCACATGGAGCACCTGGAACTCTGATCTCCTTGTCCCATAAGGAATCGGAAGGATTCGCACCCTCCTGTCAATGTATTAGTCACCGACCCACTCCTGCAACCACTTGCCTTTCTACAATTGTCTTTTCGTTGTTGTGCCTCCCTTATCGGGTAGCACTTGCTCGGGCTCTCTCGGTTACCACAACCAGAGAGAATGACAACTTTGCAGAGCAATTGGTGTTCTAAGTTGTTGTTCTTGAGAAGCCCCTAATACCCCTATATTTATAGGAGGGTCATGGGATAGGGTTCTCTACCCTAGGCAATGCAGGATTAAAGCAGGAGTAGACGGGTTCAAGATTTTCCACAAAACAACCAATTTGTGTCAGCTGAATCGATCGGTTCACACCCTGAAACGATCATTTTGAGCCCTGAGCCGATTGTCTGGTACTCTGATTCGATCGGCTAGTACTCTAAGCCAATCGGTTCGTGGTCCTGATCCAACTCAAATTGACTTTCATATTTGTTTCCTATTAATCAAATATTAATCCTTGTCCAAATCGAATTTGTATAAGTGAAACAAATTGTATTTGCAAAATAGTATTCTAACTTTCCAAATGATCTCAGTTGGTTACATGAATCGACCGGCTCAACAATTGAGCCGATCGCTTCATGACACATGAGTCGATCATCTCGCCAGTTGAGTCAATCGGTTAACCAACCTGAGTCAATCGGTTCATCCCTGTGAGCCGATCGGTTGGAGAAGCAGACTGTGTGAATCAGTCAATCACAATTTCAATCAATCTGATACTCTAATCAATTGGTCCAACATCTTGAACACTATGATACTGAGCTATCAATTGATTGAGTGTTTAATTGAACTATTAAACTCCTTTAGTAATCAATCTAAACATCGTTTGTGGATAAACTCCTCTTCCAGGTTAAATCCTATGTGTGTGACCCTGCAGGTCCATTTCATGTTGGCAGTGAAAGTCCATAACACTTATGACTTCACAAGCAAAGAGCGGTGTCTAGTCACACATCAGTGCTACCCAAGTGAAATAGAAAGTTGGGGAACCAATTTCAATCCTACAATCTGTGTATGGTTTTACAATGAATGTATAATTCCTTTGTCACTGATATCCCGAATGAACTCACGGCATGGAACAATCATCCTTTCAACGTTCATTCATTTTCTTGATCTCAGAGTAGATTGGAGGAAATATGTATGACATCAATATCACATATTGATTCACACATGCGTGCACACCTATCTCAATCCTACTCATCAAGTGACCATGGATATCAAACTCCTTCAGGAGGGACAAATCCCATATCTATCACTCACCCATCAAAAGCCCCATGTGTCAAAGCCACCCAATCATCACCTTTATAACAACCCATGTTTCAGGATTGCATTTGATGATGTCAAAGTGTACCCAACGACATGTGTTGAGTGTAGTGATTTTAGGTCAAAGAATCACACTCACCACCATCACTGTGACAACTGACTGTGACTACATGTCATGGTTCCATGTGTCAAACTCACGGTGGGTCTGTCCGATACACTTGTTCTCTAACGAGTACCTATGTGTTTGGTTTGATATCTCCATATCATTACTAATGAGATTCTGTTATCAACCAACACCACAATCTAGTCTTGTGTGTCATTGTTGTCTGTCTACCTTCCATAATGACATCCGACTAGGGACATAATAAGAATGTACAAACTCTTAGCATCGGTATGATCTCATCATTCAGGTCCTTAACCTGAAAGCTTACGTCATTGAGTACTGTCATTCTCTAGACATTCAATTTGTTCTATCATTATCTCATATGACTGAACGAGAAAGAATTGGAAGCTTGTATTTGATGTTTATCAAATCAATCTTAATGTATCCCACCAATCATCCCATGATTGGCTCTCGGGGCATACATACCAACACATATAATAAAGGATTGGAGAGATTTAATTTTTATCTTACATCAATTCCTCAATTAGGGCGTAAGGGTATTCGCTCCCATAACCCCCACATACTCAACAATATGCCCTCCATGAGATCCCATGGGAAAACCTATTTCACCATCACCAACTACTGACGATGATGGATCTATGGTCAGGGCTCTACACGATAAGATTTCACTTGATTATTTAAGTACATTACCATATTCTTTTAGCATCAGTCAGGTTTTCAAACATAAATTATTATCGTAAATGCTACAAAGAATGTGTAATAATTCTATCAAGTACTTTTCGAAGATTTGTAAAATATTGGGATCTCAATCCCTTATCACATCATGGGCATTCTCATCCCTTAACATCTCATCATCATGATTATGGAATATGGGTATTCAAACCCTCAGTTCATCAAAGAATACTTGTTACCACTTATCAGGTAACTAATATCTTCAGGTCATCTAACTAAGGTAAACATGATACTTGTTACACAAGCATCTCACATGGCTTTCAAGGCCCATTTAATCTCTTGTTACATCTTACTAGGCAACAAAGCATATTATGGCTCACAAGGCCCACAAAACAATTTCGATAATAAAACATCATAGCTCATACCTGGCTATGCCCAACATCTCATGATACCTGCATGGTTAGTACACATGATAACAGTTATATCAATTACATATTAACATCATGCAATGTAATGGTAGCATCACTATTCCCTCATTAGGGTTAGGGTTTTCCCAAATCATGTCAATTAGGGATACTCATCCCATTACCCAAAATTAGAGTTATGGTTTATCATCATATTGCCCAACATTAGGGTTTCATGCACTATAACCCAATATTAGGGTTTCACATACCTTCACCCTATATTAGGGTTAGGGTTTTGTATTAGGATTTCATATAGCATTACATAGCATCACACTGGATTAGAGTTTCACATCAGATCACTGCATTAGGGTTTCACATGGCATCACCCTAGATTAGGGTTTCACATAACATCACTACATTAGGGTTTCACATGGTATCACCCTAGATTAGGGTTGCACATCACATCACTGCATTAGGTTTTCTAATGGTATCACCCTAGATTAGGGTTTCACATCACATCACTGCATTAGGGTTTCACATGGTATCACCCTAGATTAGGATTTCACATCACATCACTGCATTAGGGTTTCACATGGTATCACCCTAGATTAGGGTTTCACATCACATCACTACATTAGGGTTTCACATCACATCACTGCATTAGGGTTTCAAATGGTATCACCCTAGATTAGGGTTTCACATCACATCACTGCATTAGGGTTTCACATGGTATCACCCTGGATTAGGGTTTCACATCACATCACTGCATTAGGGTTCCTTATAACTTTTCCACAAATTAAGGTTTCATGTAACTTTACCCGAAATTAAGGTTTCATGAAGCATTCTCTTAAATTAGGGTTTTTCATTATATTACCCTGATTTGGGATTTCTCATATCATTACCCTAGATTAGGGTTACACCATTACCCTAGATTAGGATTTCACCTAGCATTGCCCTAAATTAGGGTTAGGGCTCATCAACCTTCTCAATTAGGGGTTTCATTATCTCTTTATCAAGGATCATACCCTAAATATATATTTATGTTGAAAGTGTTGAGGTTTAACCACTACATGATTATTATACATGTATGAATTCCTCTCTCTCTCTCTCATCCTCTCTAGGATGTTGATTACTTAAAGCTTGATTAGATTAGATCAACCCTTCATTCAAGTATATTCATTTAGGGTTAGCATAGTGTATTGAGATATTGCTTCCATAAGCATCAAAGGTTAACCCTTCTAAAGGTACTAACCACCCTAGTACCTTAAAGGTACAACCATTGTAATCATATTTGAAATTCATCATTAACAATCATGGGGTTAATTGATATTTCATCACATCAGGTCTTCAAATGGTTTTGGTTGCATTAAACCTCCAAACGGTTTTGACCCCTCAACCTCCAAACAGTTTTGAGAACGTTTGCCCTCCAAACTGTTTTGAAACTGTTTGGGCATCTAGGGTTGAGACCATTTGCCCTTAAAATGGTTTTGAAACCATTTGGGCACTCAACTCTTGAAACCATTTGATCATATGTACATCGAAACCGATTGGACCCATCAACATTTGAAACTGATTGGATAAATCAGCCTTGAAACCGATTAGACCTCCAAACGGTTTGAGACCGTTTGATCTCAAATGGTTTGAAGACTGTTTGATCCTAAACAGTATCAAGATCGTTTGGAATCAAATGGTCTCAAGACTGTTTGGTCCAAACTACCTTGAAACCGAAAGGATTATCTAGGGTTTCCTTCAACCAATCATTTAGGGTTTGCTTCATTGAATCATTCATCAATTGGACCATTGAGAGTACATTAAATTATAACCCTTGGATCTCCATCCATCCATGACTCCACTTGACCTCAAATGATCTTGAGACCATTTTCCCTCAAACGGTCTTGAGACTGTTTGGTCCATTCCACCTTGAAAACGTTTGAATCAATTTAGGGTTTCTTTAATCAATCGATTAGGGTTTGTAATCAATGGATCATCGATCACTGTAACCATTGTGATTGGATCAACTGGAACCATTAGATCTTCATCCATCCATACTAGCAATTGACCCCAAATGGTCTTGAGACCGTTTGACCTTAAACGGTCTTGAGACCGCTTGCCCTCAAACGGTCTTGAGACCGTTTGATCACCAAACGGTCTTGAGACCGTTTGGTCATCAAAATTGAAAACTGTTTGCTCATGATTTCTATTGAGGTGTGTGCTAAGATGACATCATCATCTTCAAGATACAAACCTTTGAAATTTTCTGTGATTCTTTTGGTGATTTCATCAACTAATCAAAAGGAATTTCGGGAAAGAAGAAAGATTCAACATATGATGAAGAAATGAAATCAATAATAACATTTAAGGGTTCAAGTTATATAACCCGCCTTCAAAGTTGAATCCAAGATTCAAGCTTCATGTATTTAATGGTGAATGAAGATTTCTCAACTTCCCAAGGTCCGTCCTCAAGTCTTTGAGTGAAAACAATGGCTAAAGGTTGAAGATTGAATGGAGAAAAGAAGAAAATAAGCATTGAATTTCGATTTCCACCATGAAATCAAGGTTGAAGATGATTAAGGAGCTCACCTACATGTTGGGGTACGTCCTCCTATTTCTCCTAAGCTCCCTTGTGTTTGGAAAAAGCAAGGAAAGAAAGAAGAGTCGAAAAATCCTTTCATATGGGTGAATGAATGGAGTGTATATAAGGAAAATTCAAGAGAGAGAAAGTGTTATAAAAATCTTTCAATTCTCAAAATTGGTGCAACGTATCCCCCTCACTTTCTTTCATACGAATCCATCATCCTCCCCTTCGAAATCCTCTTCTTTATCCATGAATTAAAAGAAAACAAATTAAGCACCTTAATCAATATAATAATAATATCCAAAAATTAGTGGATATTACTTTTTCTTTAACTAATGTGAGTGGTCTCTCCACTCACTTTAGATATTTCGGTGTCATTGCAAGGCACAAGGATGTCCATAATTATATATATTCAACCATTACACTTTTGGTTGAAGGGCACTTCCATTAATATATTTATTTTTGCATTAAACTGAATTAGGGTTTCAATTATGCTTAAATCTTGAATATTTTAATATCAAGATTCTCTCTCCTCCAAAGAGATTCAAATGAGATGACCCTCTGATTTTATTGTCTCTAATTGATACCAAGAAACATTAGGGACTCTCTAAAAGTGGTATTTTGCATATTGAACCCTAGGTTTTGGGTAATTTGCACATTACACCAAAACTAGGTTTTAATGCACAAACATTTCTTAATAAGCTCTTTCTTGTTGCTCAGGCTTTCACAAGCCATACCTCTGCATCATTCTCATTCTTATGATGCTATAACACTTAAGGAACATTTTATCATGTAACATTTGCAATTTAACCCCTCAACTTGGGTAATTTGCACTTTAGTCCAAAACGGGCAAAACATTGTTTTCAACATTATTAAAAAAGGACTAAAATTTAAACATAAGATCCTCTTGAGCCTTAATTACTTTTCAAAATATGAGAGAAAGCATATAATTATCTTTCTTAAACAAAACATCTAGGGTTAAAGCATAACCCAGGTCAGGGATGTTACAAATTTTCCACCCCTAATAGGGATTTCGTCCCCGAAATCATCAAGAGAAAAGAGAAGGGTACTTCCTCCTCATCTCTTCCTCTAGCTCCCACATAGCTTCTTCATTGCCACGGTTATGCCAAAGAACTTTCACAAGACATATGTCTTTCTTTTTCAACTTCTTAATTCTTTTATCAAGGATCATCACAGGTCCTTCAACATATGATATATCATCATTTCATTCTACTCCACAGGTTACAAAACTAACTCTGTGTCAGGATGACACTTTCTCAGCATGGAGATATGGAACACTGGATGCAACTTATGCAGCTCAGGTGGAAACTCCAGCTTATAGGCTACCTTTCCAATCTGTTCAATGATTGGATAAGGCCCCATAAATCTAGGAGCTAACTTTCCCTTCTTTCCAAATATACGAATGCCTTTCCATGGTGAGACCTTGAGATATACTCTGTCTCCAACTTAGAATTCTAAAGGTCTTCACCGTTTCTCAGCGTACGACTTCTGTCTATCCTGCACAGTCTTTAATTGTTGTTGTATTACTTTAATCTTCTCAGTTGTCTTCTGCACTAGCTCAGGACCCAAAAGTTGATATTCTCCTATTTCATACCAACATAAAGGAGATCTACAACATCTAACATATAATGATTCATATGGTGCCATATCAATACTGTGCTGATAGCTATTATTATAAGCAAATTCTATCACGCTTAGGTGTAGATCCCAACTTCTTACAAACTGAAGGACACATGCCCTAAGAAAATCCTCCAAGGTTTGTATGGTCCTCTCAGATTGTCCATCTGTTTGTGGGTGAAAGGAAGTAATAAACCTTAAATGTGTACCCAAAGCTTTATGTAGTCATTCCAAAAAATGACTCATAAATTGGGGACCTCTATCTGAAACAATAGTAGTTGGAACCCCGTGCAACTGCACTATCTCATCTATATATATTTGTGCAAGCTTCTCAGTAGTGTAGGTTGTTTTGATAGGAAGGAAATGTGATGTCTTAGTCAACCTATCAACTATCAACCATATGGAATCATGAGCTTTGGTTGTTCTAGGCAAACCAACAACAAAGTCCAATGTCACATGATCTCATTTCCACTGCGGTATAGGCAAAGGTTGCATTGTTCCTGGGGGCTTTTGATGTTCAACTTTAACCTACTGACACACCGAACACCGCATAACAAACTCAGCTACATCCTTCTTCAATCCTAGCCACCAATACATATCCTTCAAGTTATGATACATTTTGGTGTTCCCCGGATGCATTGCATAGATTGAAGAATGAGCTTCCTCCAAGACTAACTTCCTTTAGTGATTAGCATCAGGTACTACCATCCTATCATGGTAAAAGACTACTTGATCCTCTAACTCATGAAAGCCATCCCGTTTCTCACTACCATACTCTGACCTGATCTGCTGAATCACAAGATTAGCCTGCTTTGCTTCTTTAATCTGCTATCTCAGAGTAGGTTTCACTTGCATCTCATCTAACAGCCCGTCTAACAATGATACCTTAAGATGTATATTATTTTTCCTCAAGGAGATAAGCATATCTCTTCTGAAGCACACTAATGAATTCAACTGTGCTTTATCTAAGGTTGGTGATGATGATTTCCTACTTAGTGCATCAGCCACTGCATTAGCCTTCCCTGGATGATAATCAATTGTACAATCGTAGTCCTTGATTAACTCCATCCAGCGGCGTTGTCTCATTTTCAACTCATGTTGTGAGAAGATATATTTTAGATTCTTATGGTTTGTGAAAATCTAGAATGTTTCTCCATAGAGATAATGTCTCCAGATCTTCAAAGCATGGACCACAACAGCTAACTCTAGATCATGTGTCAGATAATTCTCCTAGTGTTTCTTAAGTTGTCGAGAGGCAAAAGAAATCACTTGATTATCGTACATCAACACACATCCCAGACCATTCTTATATGCATCACAGAAAACTATGTACCCCTTCCCTTACTCAGGTAACATCAGCACAGGTGCACTTGTTAACCTTTCTTTCAACACCTGGAAAGAATGTTGACACTTGTCATTCCATACAAAAGGAACCTCCTTCCTGGTCAACTTAGTTAGGGGTAAAGCTATAGAACTGAAGTTTTTAATGAACCTCCTGTAATAGCCTTCCAGTCCTAAGAAACTGCGTATCTCTGTCGGTGTCTTTGGTTGTTCCCATTACAAGATAGATTCTACCTTCTTAGGATCAACACAGATACCTAAGGCAGATATTATGTGTCCCAGAAAAGAAACTTCTGGTAACCAGAACTCGCATTTGCTAAACTTAGCATAAAGCTTATGCTCTCTTAGCAAAGTTAAAGCTTGACGGAGGAGCTACTCATGCTGTTGAACATCTCTACTATATATCAAGATGTCATCTATGAAGACTACTATGAACTGATCAAGAAAAGGTCGGAAGATTCTATTAATGAGTTCCATGAATGCAGCTGGTGCATTAGTTAGTCCAAACAACATAACTATGAACTCATAGTGTCCATACCTTGTCCTAAAGGCAGAATTAAGTATGTCACTCTCCTTGATATGCAAATAATGATATCCCAACCTCAGATCTATCTTACAGAAGATAGTTGCACCACACAACTGATCAAACACGTCATCGAGCCTTGGTAGAGGATATTTTTTCTTTATGGTTACTTTATTCAACTGTCTGTAATCAATGCATAATTGCATAGATCCGTCCTTCTTCTTAACAAAGAGAACCAGAGCACCCCCATGGTGAAGTACTCGGTCGGATAAAACCTTTCTTAAGAAAAACCTGCAATTGTTTCTTGAGCTCTTCCATCTCAGCAGGTGCCATTCTATACGGTGTTTGTGCTATTGGTTGCATTCCCGGGATTAGATTGATCTCAAAATCAATCTCTCATGGCAGATGAACATCTGGAATTCCTCAAGGAACACATCTTCAAACTCCCTAACTATCGGAACTTCAAAAAGATTAGGTCTCTCCATTGTGGTATCTACCACATGTGCCAAGAATGCAAAGCATCCTTGTCTCATCAGCTTCTCAGCTACCATAGACGATACTAGAGAGGTGGGAAGAATCTTTCTGTCCCCGTGAAAGATCCATGTGTCACTGTCATCTGCGAACACAGCTTGCTTGGAATCACAATCCAAGACAACCTTATATTTTTATAGGGTGTCCATCCCAAGGATTATATCGAATCCATGCATCTCAAGTGGTATAAGATCCACATGAATGCGATGTTTAGAAAAGGAAAGAATGCAGGAAGAACACACCTCCTACAGCACTGCAGATCCCAGCAAAGGTTATCTGCTCTATGACTGATAGCCATATTGTAGTCAAGGATTACTCCTCGAGTGATAAAGGAATGTGTAGCACCCAGATCAATCAAAACAGATACGAAGAAGGATGAAGACACATCAGAATGAAATAGTTCCATCTGACCTGTCACAACTCGAGGGTTGACTACTGCTTTGGGTTGATTCATCGCATAGAATCTCGTTGTTGCTTGTTGTTGACCCTGTGCTCAGTTGTTGGATGCTGACAAACCAGCTTGGGACGCTTGTCCACGTCCTCCAGCGCCACTCGAAAACTATCACCACTGAGAGCCTTATTGACTCTGTCTCAGAGGTTGAGTCACACTTACTTCTCTAGCTTGACAATCTTTCATCAAATGCCCCATCTTCCCGCATATAAAATAGCCTCTGCTCTCCCTCTATAGCCTGGGTGGTCCTGTTACTGTTACTGATGTTAGGATTTGGGCTCCCTCTGGTGGTAAACTACAACCTCTACCCCTACTCGACGTCCATTGCGTCTAGGTATTGAATCTTGGTGGTGCTATTGGTGCAGAAAATCTCAATTTCTTGAAACTTTTGGACCTCTCTCCTTGAAACTGAGTATACACCTTCTTACTCTTAGTCTGACGCTTCTCAATCACTGACCTTTCTATGCATCTCACAGACTCCACAAAGGTGGTGAACCTCTCCCTATTCTCTAAGGTAGACACAGTAGTAGTCAAATCAGCATTTAGCCCCTTCTCAATATGCCGAATTCTTTCTTCATCAATAGCTGCCATATGCAGATAGAACCACAAAAGCTCCATGAACTTAGCTTCATACTCGCTAATGTTCATTGGTCCTTGCCTTAACCTCTCAAACTGAGAGATCTTCTCATCTAGATACGTCTTAGGAAAGTATCTATTGACGAATTCTCGTCGGAATTCTCCCCATCCAATTTCAACACCTGGCCTCTTGCCCTCTTCTATTATCTACCAATGGCCAACACTCCCTTTTAGAAGGTACACTGCATGCCTCACCTTCTCTGCTTTATGGATATTGAGGATTCTAAAGGCCTTCTCCAACTCAGTCAACCACAATTCAGCATCTGTTGGGTCAGCTGTACTAGCATAATCTATGGCTCCAACTCGGAAAAGTCATTCGAAAGTCTTACCAGCTCCCTATCCTTCATGGTGAGCTGGTGCTCTAGGTGCAGATGGTGGCATCCTATCCACCATATGCGTCATGGTTGCCATGAACTACCCAAACAGATCAAGGAAAGATGGGTTTTCTAGTGCAGCTTGGTTATGTTGAGGATGTTCAGGTACTGGTTCCTCCCTAGTCTGGTCCCTTGCAACTCTTCCTAGTGCAGCAATGCTGCTCTCAATAGCATGTTCTTCATGTGATACAGACATATTTAAGTTCTTCTTCTCCTATATGAGTAGAAGACACTATCAGATAAACTAGAAGACACTAGAACAGACTCAACAACCTTAATCTTACGTCTCTATAGACTCAGCGAACCTAGAGCTCTGATACCAACGAAACTGTGGCGAACCATCCGGACAAAATGTCATTAATTAAACGGAAGCGATCATTAACAGTAGATTACTGAAAATCACTAAAAATTAAAACCATTTACAAAGAGATCCAAACATAGGAAAACTCTTTTATCAAGAACCAATGTATTTTATTTACATCCTGGTTCATAACTGCATATCATGTATCATCCCTTCTCGAGGATTACAAGCATCAACTGCTCTGTTAAAACTATGCACATGCAGCATAAGAGCCTCGAGGAATCAAGCCAAAATCTCAGATCGATTCATTAAAAGTACTAACTACTAACTCCGAGGATGTGAGAGCACAAAGATGACACATAGGACTCTCTATACAAAATATTACAGCCAGTGCCTCCACCTAGAATATCACTGTTGTCCCTATTGCTACTGCTGTTGTTGCCCTTCCCTTGCTATAGGGTTTCTACCTCTTCTTCCATGTCTACCTAAAAAGTTGGATCCCACGGGGGTGAGACAATTGAAATTGTCCCAGCGAGAGATATAACTCTCCACTAGAAACATTATTATTTCATTTTTAATAGATTAAAACTGAGCAGAGGAAGCATATATATTCAATAGCAGATAAATCAATGTCTAAACAAATTAGAGAAATATTCTTATTCAAAGCATTTCAGTTATAACTTGATAAAGCAACATGTCACTTATCCAATAAGGAATTAAAGAACATGTATAACATTTATCCATCTAGGATATGCTAAGCAAGGTAACATCAACCAATGATTCTCTTATTTCAACCTTAAGCAAATACGCAAAACAACTGATTACATTTTACAATCATACTTAAGCCATGAGGAGATGAGGTATACCGTTCATACTCTAACCGACCATTGGGAAATCGAAATAGGTACCATACATAGGTTAAGGAAGAGTTGGATTTCCATAACCTCCCTTGTCTCAGTCAGTACGAGATCTCATGCAGGATATCTTGTGTCTATGCTAGATATCTTTCCAGGGTATACTTGCAACTTTGCTAAAGAGTTACAGCGGCGGAAGCACTCTCTTCATAATCGAGAGATCTCATATTTATCTCACATCGATCTGGCATTAAACATTATCGGGAGATTCGTGATACATCCATACTGACACATATAATGAAGGATTTGAGAGATTTAATGTTTATCTTACATCAAAACATGTTTTACCATCACCAACTACTGATGATGATGGATCTATGGTCAGGGCTCTACATGATAAGATTTCACTTGATTAATTAAGTACATTACCATATTCTTTTAGCATTAGTCAGGTTTTCAAACATAAATTATTATCACAAATGCTATAAAGAATGTGTAATATACTTCTATCAAGTACTTTTAGAACATTTATAAAATATTGGGATCTCAATCCTTTATCACATCATGGGCATTCTCATCCCTTAATATCTCATCATCATGATTATGGAATATGGGTATTCAAATCCTCAAGTCATCAAAGAACACTTTTTACCACTTATCAGGTAACTAATATCTTCAGGTCATCTGACCAAGGTAAACATGATACTTGTTACACAAGAATCTCACATGGATTTTAAGGCCCATTTAATCTCTTGTTACCTCCTACTAGGCAACAAAGCATATTATGGCTCACAAGGCCCATAAAACAATTTCAATAATAAAACATCATAGCTCATACTCGGCTATGCCCAACATCTCATGATACATGCATGGTTCGTACACATGATAACCGTTATATCAATTACATATCAACACCATGCAATGTAATGGTAGCATCACTATTCCCTCATTAGGGTTAGGGTTTTGTATTAGGGTTTCATATTGCATTACATAGCATCACCCTGGATTAGAGTTTCACATCACATCACTGCATTAGGGTTTCACATGGAATCACCCTAGATTAGGGTTTCACATCACATCACTGCATTAGGGTTTCACATGGTATCACCCTAGATTAGGGTTTCACATCACATAACTGCATTAGGGTTTCACAAGGTATCACCCTAGATTAGGGTTTCACATCACATCACTACATTAGGGTTTCACATGGTATCACCCTAGATTGGGGTTTCACATCACATCACTGCATTAGGGTTTCACATCACATCACTACATTAGGGTTTCACATCACATCATTGCATTAGGGTGTCACATCACATCACTGCATTAGGGTTTCACATGGTATCACCCTAGATCAGGGGTTCACATCACATCACTACATTAGGGTTTCACATGGTATCACCCTAGATTAGGGATTCACATCACATCACTACATTAGGGTTTCACATGGTATCACCCAAGATTAGGGGTTCACATCACATCACTGCATTAGGGTTTCACATGGTATCACCCTAGATTAGGGTTTCACATCACATCATTGCATTAGGGTTTCACATGGTATCACCCTAGATTAGGGGTTCACATCACATCACTACATTAGGGTTTCACATGGTATCACCCTAGATTAGGGTTTCACATCACATCACTGCATTAGGGTTTCACATGGTATCACCCTAGATTATGGTTTCACATCACATCACTGCATTAGGGTTCCTTATAACGTTTCCCCAAATTAAGGCTTCATGTAACCTTACCCAAAATTAGGGTTTCATGAAGCATCCTCTTAAATTAGGGTTTTTCATTATATTACCCTGAATTGGGATTTCTCATATCATTACCCTAGATTAGGGTTACACCATTACCCTAGATTAGGTTTTCACCTAGCATTGCCCTAAATTAGGGTTAGGACTCATCAACCTTCTCGATTAGGGTTTCATGATCTCTTTATCAAGGATCATACCGTAAATACATATTCATGTTGAAAGTGTTGAGGTTTAACCACTACATGATTATTATACATGTATGAACTCCTCTTTCTCTCATCCTCTCTAGTATGTTGTTACTTCAAGCTTGATTTGATTAGATCAACCCTTCATTCAAGTATTTTCATTTAGGGTTAGCATAGTGTATTGAGATATTACTTCCATAAGCATCAAAGGTTAACCCTTCTAAGGGTACTAACAAACCTAGTACCTTAAAGGTACAACCATTGTAATCAAATTTTATATTCATAATTAAAAATCATGGGGTTAATTGATCTTTCATCATATTAGGTCTTCAAACGATTTTGGTTGCATTGAACCTCCAAACGGTTTTGAGAACGTTTGCCCTCCAAATGGTTTTGAAACTATTTGGGCTTCTAGGGTTGAGACCGTTTGCCCTTCAAATGGTTTTGAAACCATTTGGACACTTAACTCTTGAAACTGTTTGATCATATGTACATTGAAACTGATTGGACCCATCAACATTTGAAACTGATTGGATAAATCAGCCTTGAAACCGAATGGACTTCTAAATGGTTTGAGACCGTTTGATCTCAAACGGTTTGAAGACTATTTGATCCTAAATGGTCTCAAGACCGTTTGGTCCAAACTACCTTGAAACTGAAAGGATTATCTAGGGTTTCCTTCAACCAATCATTTAGGGTTTGCTTCATTGAATCATTCATCAATTGGACCATTGAGAGTACATTAAATTATAACCCTTGGATCTCCATCCATCCATGACTCCACTTGACCTCAAATAGTCTTGAGACTATTTTCCCTCCAACGGTCTTGAAACTGTTTGCCCTCAAACAGTCTTGAGACTGTTTGGTCCATTCCACCTTGAAAACGTTTGAATCAATTTAGGGTTTCTTCAATCAATCGATTAGGGTGTGTAATCAATGGATCATACATCATTGTAACCACTGTGATTGGATCAATTGGAACCATTGGATCTTCATCCATCCATACCAGCAATTGACCCCAAATGGTCTTGACACCGCTTGACCTTAAACAATCTTGAGACCGCTTGCCCTCAACAAACGGTCTTGAGACCGTTTGGTCATAAAAATTGAAAACCGTTTGCTCATGATATCTATTGAGGTGTGTGCTAAGATGGCATCATCATCTTCAAGCTACAAACCTTCTAAAGTTTATGTGATTCTTATGGTGATTTCATCAACTAATCAAAAGGAATTTTGGGAAAGAAGAAAGATTCAACATATGATGAAGAAATGAAATCAATAATAACATTTAAGGGTTCAAGTTATATAACCCGCCTTCAAAGTTGAATCCAAGACTCAAGCTTCACATATTTAATGGTGAATAAATCTTTCTCAACTTTCCAAGGTCCGTCCTCAAGTCTTTGAGTGAAAAGAATGGCTAAAGGTTGAAGATTGAATGGAGAAAAGAAGAAAATAAGCATTGAATTTCAATTTCCACCATGAAATCAAGGTTGAAGATGATTAAGGAGCTCACCTACAGGTTGGGGTACGTCCTCCTGTTGCTTCTAAGCTCCCTTGTGTTTGGCCAAAGCAAGGAAAGAAAGAAGAGTCGAAAAATCCTTTCATATGGGTGAATGAATGGAGTGTATATAAGGAAAATTCAAGAGAGAGAAAGTGTTATAAAAATCTTTCAATTCCAAAAATTGGTGCCACTTAGACCCCTCACTTACTTGCATACGAAGCCATCATCCTCCCCTTCAAAATGCTCTTCTTTATCCATGAATTAAAAGAAAACAAATTAAGCACCTTAATCAATATAATAATATCCAAAAATTAGTGGATATTACTTTTTCTTTAACTAATGTGAGTGGCCTCTCCACTCACTTTAGATATTTCGATGCCATTGAAAGGAATAAGGTCGTCCATACTTATATAAATTCAACCATCACACTTTTGGTTGAAGGACACTTACATTAATATATTTATTTTTGCATTAAATTGAATTAGGGTTTCAATTATGCTTAAATCTTGATTATTTTAATATCAAGATTCTCTCTCCTCCAAAGAGATTCAAATGAGACGCCCCTCTGATTTTATTGTCTGTAATTGATAACAAGAAACATTAGGGACTCTATAAAAGTGGTATTTTGCATATTGAACCCTAGGTTTTGGGTAATTTGCACATTACAACAAAACTAGGTTTTAATGCACAAACATTGCTTAATAAGCTCTTTCTTGTTGCTCAGGCTTTCACAAGCCATACCTCTACTTCATTCTCATTCTTATTATTCTATAACACTTAAGGACCATTTTATCATGTAACATTTGCAATTTAACCCCTCAACTTGGGTAATTTGCACTTTAGTCCGAAATAGGCAAAACATTGTTTTCAACATTATTCAAAAAGGACTAAAATTGAAACATAAGCTCCTATTGAGCCATAATTACTTTTCAAAAGATGAGAGAAAGCATAGAATTATCTTTCTTAAACAAAACATCTAGGGTTAAAGCATAACCCAGGTCAGGGATGTTACACTACACAAACCCAAGTTAGCAAACTTAAAGTAACTGTGATGTCCAGCTTATTGCTAAGCTTGAGGCACGAGAGTATGGCAAGCGAACTTGGGTTCTTAACAGTGCCATTTTTCCTTGTCCCCGGAAACGGTGCCAAAAAGTTGACTGGCCTAAATCACACATCTAAAAGGAGTGGATTAAAGTAGTTGAACTTTTAAAGAGATAACCCGACTCTCAGGCCCCCGCGACGATAAACGGGGTCTGATGTAGTGATTGGGGTCAAACATAGGGACAAGGTTGGTCATATTAAGAACGCGGAATCAAACACTCTTATACTCCATTCAAAAAAGGGGATAAAGAGATGTTCCCTAAGGAACGATAGCACATAAACAAGAATAGTAAAACACAAAGAAGCAAAAGAAACAAACTATAAACAAGTATATGGGGAAAACTCGAGTTGGGGTTCACTAACTAAAGCACCTCACCAACATGTAATACTATCTCCCTCTCATGCATACTCATATCAAGATTACAAGAAACCATTCAAACGTCTATTCCACTCTCTCTCGAGATGAGGATAGATCTAAGTCTAAAAGAAGCCTCTCTCTCGAGATGACAACTCAAAAACCTTGCAGCAAAACAAATGGTTAAAGCTTTAGCATTCCAACACTCTCGTGCATTCATACCACTCCATGAAATAGGATAAAAGTGATATTACTCTCTCGAGATATCAACAATCAAACATCACAATATGGTAGCTAAGCATACAAGTGAAGCATTAAAATAGGTGCATGGAGATAATCTTGATAAGAATATGTATATTCAAAAGAAAGAGACAATATACATGTTGGGAGAGCCTTAGTGGCTACTCCCAACCCAAGTTAAGGTGTTTATTCATTCATGTTTGTAGACAACATGACGACGTTACAAAAAGATAAATCCATAAGATACCACGAAGGGGGAAAAGGGGTACAGCAGGATGAAACGATAGATCTGCAAGAGTATAAAAGTGATACTCCTCACTACTTCTTCAAATCTGGATCTACCGTGTGGATGGCCTTCTCCTCTCAAAGAAGGGGTGGATGTCTATCTTCTCTCTCCTTAGCTTCCACCCTTAGAGATCCAAGACTGATGTATGGATGGTCGGAGACGAGTCTGGAATGTAGTAGCACTTTGTGGTCTCGGGATCTGATCTCTCCCCCCATCCCTCTTAACAAGACAGGTGGGTGCACTATTTATAGGTGCATTCCACCGACTTAGAACCACTGTTGCGGTTTTTCTGTTAAGTGAGGGAAAGACCACGATCGTGGTCTCTGCCTTATTCCTCTCTGGTCACGGTCTAGCTTGGTCGCAGTCCCCCTATAACCACGGTCGCGATTCTTGTCATAGTCGCGGTTGCAGTCTTTGAATAACCGCGGTCGCGGTCGCGGTCTCTGGATAACCGCGGCCGTGGTCTCCGCTTATTGCCTAAGGCTTTGAGATGTTTGGTGCTTTGGAATCGCAGTCGCTGTTCTCAAAAATTGCGACCTAAGTTGTGTTGATTCCTAAAATCATTTAAACAAGGCTTTAGTAAAAAATATAGAGAAATTATCTGAAAAGATAACTAAAGTTATACTAAAAGTGGTGTAATATATATATAGAAAGTACGTAGAGTATAGTGTTATCACACAGACATAATGAATTAAAATAAATTATCAATAATATATAATAAATGGAAAATGATGTACCTATTAATTTTAGAATAGATGTTGAGTATTGTCCTTCTATCCATACCTCACTTTTGTCCTTTTTCTACCTATGAGTAACCTTTTCTAATCCCTTTTTCATAAGAATTGTATTTGATTGTCTACGTGTTTATGACTTTTACACGTATCTTGTTCTTAGGGATGTCTAGGGATGTTTAATATTTTGTGATGTTGTCTAGGGACCTAGTGTGAGAAAGTGGTCTAGAAAAAGAGAACACGGCTTATCAAGTTCTATGATTCTAGGAAGTTAGGTTGATTGGCCATGTTGGTTGTAGCAAATATAATGTGATGTGATTTATGAGGCATTTTCTATTGATTACCACTAAAGTTATGTTAAGATTTTTGTGTTACTCAATTATGGTCAATATCTAATCTTAGTGTTATTTGATGATTATTTATATGTCCTAACTTAGGTAGAGTTTCATGTAGTATCATTAGTCTTTTTGAATTTCTTATGATTTGATATGAGTTTGTTTTTCTCTTGTCATGTTTTGGATAAAATTATGATTTCATAAAGTGTATCAAAGTTGAGAATAAGCAAAAATAAGAATGAGTGGAAATTGATGCATGCCATCTTTATGAGTTCTAAAAGAACAAGAGCGTGCATTTATACTCACACATGACTAGCCATACATGTGGTGAAAAATCAAATATCACCATCTCGTTTTTAGATGGAGCTTAAGATTTTATTCTTGTTAGTGTACTGGAAAAATAATTTGAACAATATAGTATATCCATGAAGGTGCTCTATATTCCACATTCAAAATCTGAGTTAAGTGATCACACAAATCCAAACAAATGATTCTTATAAGAAATGATACATTCAAATTTCCTAGTCAATAACCTAACAAAGGTATCTTACTGACTAGAAACTTCTATTCATAATAAGAGTTTTGGAAAAATTTAGTAGTGTGACTAGCTACAATAGGCTCAAAATAAAGGTTTGAGTCCTCTCTATCTGCCCAATGAGATGTGACTGAACCATCAACTTTGCCAAATTCTAGGTCATATAAATAGAGGGTCAGGGCATCCTTTTAGAGGGTCATTTCCAAGCCATATTTCACGTCTATACTCTCATATGAAAGAGATATTAACTTCTCATCCTAACAATATCCACAATGTGTGGTATATATTAGGAGCGCATAGTGTATCTAGAGCATCTAGGACGTTATCTCCCATGAAAAATCTATCATTTTACTTCCCTCTATCTACCTCTATAAATGTTTATTCTGTTATATCCTAGGAAGGGTGATTGGATGCTCTAGGGGGGTGAAAGAGTTGAACACACTTAAACAAAATTAATTAGACCTTCAAGATATAAATAGAGGGTCATGGCATCCATTTATAGGTTCGTTTCCAAGCCATAATTCACATCTATACTCTCATATGAAAGAGATATTAACTTCTCATCCTAACAATATCCACAATGTGTGGTATATATTAGGTGCGCATAGTGTATCTAGAGCATCTAGGATGATATCTCCCATGAGAAATCTATCGTGTTGCTTCCCTCTATCTATCTCTATAAATGTTTATTCTGTTATATCCTAGGATGGGTGATTGGATGCTCTAGGGGGGTGAAAGAGATGAACGCACTTCAACAAAATTCATTAGACCTTTAAGATATATCACAAAATAAGGTTGATAATATGGGAATTTGAGTGAAACTAAAACATACATAGAAAGGATGAGAGGGATTGAACATACACCAATTGACAAGATATGTAGAGTGGTTCAACACTTCAAACTAGAAGTATGTCAATCCACTACCTAGAGAGGTCAACCTCTAGGATTTCTTAAGCATGTCTACTCCTTATATTCACTTCTAAGAGTTACAACATTTGACATTCCTTTTCTGTGACAAGGAAACCCTACCAAAGGACTTACCTATCCAACCAAGAGTCTTCTACCTCACCAAGGACTTACCCACTTTGCAATGAGTATTCCGCCTTCGCCAAGGAATTGAAAAACCACTAGAGGGGGGTGAATAGGGTTTTATGATTATTTTACAATAATTTAACTCAAAGAAAGCAACCACAAAAATATTGGACAAGGGGACAAGGATTTAGAGTGGTTCCAACCTTAGCAAATACTAAGACAGTCAATCCACTACCCGGTTGCTTACCCAACCGGGATTTTGAAAGTATTAAATTTTATTACCTCACAAGGATATTACATAAAATTACAATACTTTCACCAAACCCTTCAGACAGCCTTCACCAAGAAGTAGTCTCACCAACCTTGAAGCAGCCTTCCTTGAAGTAACCTCAAGCTCCCCCTTGAAGTAGGCCTCCTCTGAAGTAGCTTCCCGTTGAGACAGTCTTCTTGAAGTAGTCCAAAGTCCACCTTCTCCACTGAAAAGACCCTTCTCCACCTGAGAAGTCAAACCCTCTCCAATCCGCAGCCTCCAACCCTAGGAGTAGCAAGGAGAGTACAAAGGATATAAAAGAACAAGAAGGAAAAATAGAAATTACAATACCGTTGTAGCACAAGGCTTGATTTCCTATATCAAGCATTTTGATCTCCTAACCAATGTATATGGAAGTGTTGGTATAGTGGGTAGGAGATGCTAGCCTATAGAACACGAAATTGGAGCAATGGGAATGAATAGCCAATGTTGGAATTGCTCTATTGCTCACAAGAATGAATAGCCAATGGCAAGTATATGCTCAAGTGTTGCACAAGTGTGTCTTAGGGTGTCCTATGGCTTGTCCTATTTATAGTAATGGCCTATGGATGCTTTAGGATGTTCTAGACACTTTCTAGGGGGTTCTAAGTGCTCAACTAGCCATTAGATATCCATTAGTTGCTTTAACAACGGCTAATTAATTAATCCTGAAAATCGCAGACAGAGACATTCTCGGTCGAAGATTTGTCGACCGAGAGTCATAGTCGGTCGAGGACTTGTCGACCGAGGGACTGTCTGTAGCAACGTTCTGATCCAACTCCCAACTACTTTGTCAGTTGTGTCTAACGGCTACCTGGGTCATTCTCGGTCGAAGAGTTTGTCGACCGAGAGTGTCTCGGTCGAGAATTTTGTCGACCGAGATTAACCTTGTTTCAATGTTTTAAACTAAGTAATAAGTTTGTGTATGAGTGTGCAGATGTGACACTATTTTAGGGGATGACCTATCTAAGTGTTTTGATTGGCTAGGGAAGATCTAACGCTTGATTTACATGATATCTAAGTACTTGTACAAGTTTTTACATTTGATTACAATCATGAATTAAAGCAATTTGAGCATATAGATCTTCCAAGTTGTTTGTCATTCACCTAATTCCTGCAACACTCAAGTAGCACGTTAGATCCATAAGAATGAAATGTTTTTCATCATCGAAATAAAGGGATTATAATAATGTTCAATTTAGCCAACAGGAATTACCTACTCTTTCACAAGTCCTAAGCTTCTGAGGAATTACCCACTCTTCTTGGATCTTCATCCTTTGACTTCACCTTTTCTAAGGAGAGGCTTCCACCAAGGACTTACCCACTTGAGAAAGGAGTCTTCTTCCTTCACCAAGGGCTTACCAACTCTTGCTCCAAGTCTTCAGCCTTGAATCTCTTCACCAAGGGACTCATTCCCTTGTTCTTATTCACCTCTCTTAGCCAAGAGAGAGAACCTTCATCTTTATGGTTGAATGAGATATTGGGAGGTGGAGGAAGTGATAGCCTCACAAGATATACATGTAGGACTAGCTCTCTTACAAATCTCCTACTAACTCTAATGGATGTATCAAGTGATAAAGCTTAGAGAGAGAGAGGAGGTAGTGGGATCACTCAACTATAGAATAGGGACCTTCATAATGCTTGACTAACCATGGGATGATGCTCAAGGGATCCTATTTATAGTTGGAGATGCCTAGATGCCTTTGGGAACTCTTAAGGATGAATACTAGCCATTTAGGATGTTGTAACATATATTTTTCAATTTTTGCAACATTCCTATATCTAGAAATACTTTTCGACACTTTTCCATACAGTGTGATTGGTCGAGTTTCTATAAAGGTAATTCTACCGAATGCACTATGCGACAAAGTTAATTTGACCAATCAGTCGAGTTTGTCCTGCTAGGAACTCAAATGATAGAATAAATCAGTTTTGTTTCAGTGTAGTGGTCGGTCCAGTTCAGAATATAGGAAACTCAACCGATCAACAACATTCTCAAAATCCATCAAGGATCAATAGAGTTTGTAACATGACTGATAAACAACTTGTAATAATTTTTGGAAAATGTCATTATAGTACGTAAATATTCGATTAAGTGCTCCTAATTTTTTCTAAACTTAATTACAAGTCACACCATCATTACAAGTGAGTTACAACATGATTCTAATGGATTTACATCATATTCCAAAAAAATGTGCATGTAACATACTAGATCTCGGACCCTACCCTAGAAGTTGACAATTTGGACTTAGCCAAACAAGGTTGAAGGTTAGACCTAAATATATGTTTAGTATAACCCTAATGAGCTAATGTATGTATAGATCACCCTAATGCAACCTAATTTTCTAACATTAATCTTAGGTTTATAATGGATACATAAAATATGCCACATAACTCATTTTGGTAGTAATATGAAGATAAGAAACTTAATTGGATGAATGATTTAGATAATGGTCCATTAATGGGCCATATTACATATCTCATAAAAAAGTATCAAAAGTGGAAACAAACTTCAAATTCAAAACCTACATATCAAAATTATCCTACTTGTCAAATTCCATCTAATTTGGACAACCTTGAAATATTAGGATAAGTTTAGGATAGAGGAAATGAGTAAAAGGCCTTAAGTAATTAATAATGTGATTATATAACTTCAAAATATGAAAATAATGGCAAATTAATATTCAAAACATCAAATATAACTTGTGGATGAAGTTTGATCCAATTTGGATGTTGTTTGTGCAAGTTATACAATTTTAGGTACATTCTGGACTTTTCTACAATTTACCCAATTGGGAGGTTTCTTTGCAAATTGAAAATTCATTATAATCCTAATATATTCCCTTACCATTCTCAAGTTTTTGAACCAAGGGGCACCTAGTTGCACCTTCGTTTGAAGGTGTTTCTTTCCAAGGGCATTTTAGGGATTACCGTCTTCATAAATGAGCATAACTTTAAAAGCTATCAACCAATGGGGTTATTTCTTTGATTGGAGGTCGGTTGGGATGGGCTATATGTGTCCATAAACCGACATTTGATATTCAAGAAGCCTCTATAATCTGTCCTCTTGCATGGCCATGAAATCCCTAGGCTAAGGACACATGGAAAGCTCCATGGACACCTCATGCTTGACTTCTTCCTTATCCATAAAGGTTTGCATGTCCATAGGAACCCTTAACATTGGGCAGATGGAAAGTAACTTGAAACCTCTTGCATGACTTCTTCCTTATCCATAAAGACTTGCATGTCCATGGACACCCTTATACACAACACATGGAAAGTCTCATAGACACCTCATACTTGACCACTTTCTTTATATAGCCATATATACCCCTTCCCAACTCCTAATTTGAAAACTCTTTCTGTCCTTTATTTCCTCTAGCTTAGAGAATCATTCCTACTTTGTTTTTACACGAAGGTGTTGTCCCAAGGTAAAAGGAGGTTCCAACCTTGGTTAAGAAGGCTCCTAGGGTTTCAAATTTCTCTATTTAGGATTTCTTAAGCTCCTCCTTGGTGATTTTGACCAAAACTAGTAAGTATCCTCCTTTCCTTCCCTATTTTCATATTATTAGTCTTCCTTCCACCTTCCTCCAGGTCAGAACCATGGCCTTCCATGGTGAAACCCCGCCTAGAACCCATAAACACCTCATCTCCATGTTCTTTTGTTAGGGTTTTTCACCTCTAAAGTGGAAAAGGTGCTTCTTGCTCGAGATAGGAGCTTTGTTGGAGAAACTAACCTCTCTAAGCTTGGAAACCTTACTTATTAGACCTTTCCACCTTCCCTATAGGTTCTTTGGAGGCCTAGGCTTGGATCTAGGACTAACTTGGAATGTTTAGACTCTGAAGTCGAGGTATGATGTATCCCTTATTCGTCTATGTTGAGCAATTCACCTATGCTTAATCACTCTCTCTGTCCTATGGACATTAGCCTATACACAATGTCTTTTCTTTTGAAAATCATGGTTCATGTGAACTACCTTTTTTGATATTGATCATGTGATCATGGATATTCTTTTGAACTCTTATTTTATGCTTTGTTCATGATGGAACTCTAAAAGATGACATGTGATGTCTTTTTCCCACTTATGACATGGATGTATATGTTGGTCACTTATGTGGTGACTAGTTTATATATTCTGACTATACTTTCTACTTTCCTCTACACTTCACATGCTATGTGATTCAGTAGAACGAGAGTAGTGTAATTGCATTGGTTTTTATGGCAGATGTATTATTTCCTACTGAGCAGATGTGATATTTCTTGCTCTTTTAGGATGGAAAGGAACCTCATACCCAGGCCAAGATGTGTGATTCTTGGCCCATATTTTATATATTTGGGAGATTGGTAGTATTTTGTTCTCTATCATCTTTCAAGTTTATGAATTTTGGCCGGATTTGTGTTTATATTGTTCTAGGGATATGTTTATCTCACATGCATGCAGGTTGATGATATGGGGTGTGTGCCCTAATTCTTTACATGTGCTTGTGTGGCACAATCTTTGTGTTTTATTAATGGCAAGTATTCTTTTGTTATCATATGATTTCAATTCCTTTTCTCTTGATGTCCATTTGGGTGGTCCTTATCCTTTATATGGGAAGCCATTTATATTTGATGTCCTTTATTCCATATATTGCTCAATTTCCTATTTAGTATACACATACCAGCCTTTGCTGATGTCATCTATTTTCTCTTTTTGCTGGGGTATGCTTCCAACCCTAGGTGAAGGACTTGCATGATAAGGCGTGAAGTTTTAGACTAGCTTAAGAAGTGAAATCTTGGAGAAAAAGTTGTTATGGTTTAGATTTCCCTCTACTTAGATCCTTATGTTGTATCATACATGTAAACCTTTATGGGATATTATGATATAATTTTGTAATAACCTTGTTATAAATTGAATATAGTCAACATTTTTATTCCGTTACTATACTTTGGTTGTTTTGAATACCATTTATTGAAATTTGAAAATGTTACACATATTCCAACATACCTTTGAGTGTGTTTGGAATGGATGTTCAATTCTTCAATTTTTCTTTAGTAAGGGGGTGATCCCACCTCCTTACAACATGGTATCAGAGCCCATTGTAGTTGGAATCTGACTATTTCAATTTTGTCTCCCTAGTTAGAATCCTTGCCTTACCTTTAAGTGACATGTTTTCCCTAGAGTTGATCAATAGATGATGAAGGGTTGTTTTAGGATCATATAGTTTTCACATTAGAATAATGATGAATAGATCTATAAAATACTTACAACTAAAAGATGCACAAGTAACCATAGTAACTTGAGATTGTTTAGCTTGGCCTTTAGGCAGCAACTAGGACATGAAGTTGAAGGAAGAGGTTTCTAGAAAGGATTAGGGTTTGGGGGCTAGCAAGATTTTCTTCCGCATTACTAGCTTGGTTTACGAGGACTCCTAAATCCATATGATACTAGCATGGCCTTAGCTGATATGAATTGTTCAAAATAGCATGCTTTTAGGCAATAGTAGCCTTAAACATCTATATGATTTATCTATAGGGACCCTAATATGTTGAACTAGTCTACTAGGTGTATTGACTTGTTTGAGGATGGATACCCAATATAGTTCCCTTATGACTCATAGAACCACATGTTTGGATAGTTATCCCTAGAACCTAGACTTTGAAGTTTGGTGTTTAGTAAGAAATCAGAGTGTGCAGTGAAGTGTCAATAATCTTGTATATGGTTTAGTTAGACTACCCTTTTACCTATAGATTAGTTGGCTTGGTAGGTTAAATCCTTTAAGGGGTGGTGAATAAGTTGTTTTCTTATATGTGGATGTTTTTATTTCGAGGACAAAATCCCTTTAAGGGGTGGTGTGCTGTAACATACTAGATCTCAGACCCTACCCTAGGAGTTGACATTTTTGACTTAGCCAAACAAGGTTGAAGGTTAGACTTAAATAGATGTTTAGTATAACCCTAATGAGATAATGCATGTATAGATCACCTTATTTCAACCTAATGTTCTAATATTAATCTTAGGTTTATAATGGATACATAATATATGCCACATAACTCATTTTGGTGGTAATATGAAGATAAGAAACTTAATTGGATGAATAATTTAGATAATGGGCCATTAATGGAGCATATGACATATCTCATAAAAATAAGTTCCAAAAGTGGAAACAAACTTCAAATTCGAAATCTACATATCAAAATTAGGCTACATGTCAAATTTCATCTAATTTGGACCACCTTGAAATATTAGGATAAGTTTAGGAGAGAGAAAATGAGTAAAAGGCATAAGTAATGAATAATGTGATTATATAACTTAAAAATATGGAAATAATGTAAAATTCATATTCAACACATCAAATATAATTTATGGATGAATTTTGGTCCAATTTGGATGTTGTTTGTGCAAGTTATGCAATTTTAGGTACATTTTGGACTTTTCTGCGATATACCCAATTGGGAGGTTTTCTTTACAAATTGTCACATTCATTATAATCCTTATATATTCCCTTACCATTCTCAATTTTTGAACAATGGGGCACCTATTTGCACCTTGGTTTGAGGGTGTTTCTTTCCAAGGGCATTTTAGGGATTACCCTCTTTATAAATGAGCTTATCTTTAGAAGCTATCAACCAATGGGGTTATTTCTTTGATTAGAGGTCGATTGGGATGGACTATAAGTTTCCATAAACTAACATTTGAAATTCAATAAGCCTCTATGAGTTTTCCTCTTGCATGTCCATGAAATCCCTAGGCTAAGGACACATGGAAAGCTCCATGGACACCTCATGCTTGACTTCTTCCTTATCCATAAAGGTTTGCATGTCCATAGGCACCCTTAGCATTGGACACATGGAAAGTAACTTGACACCTCGTGCTTGAATTCTTCCTTATCTGTAAAGGCTTGCATGTCCATGGACACCCTTATACATGGCACATGGAAAGTCTCATAGACACCTCATACTTGACCTCTTTCTTTATATAGCCATATGTACCCCTTCCCAACTCCCAATTCAAAAACTCTTGCTCCCATTTATTTGCTCTGGCTTAGAGAACCATTCCTACTCTTGTTTTCCACAAAGGTGTTGTCCCAAGGTAAAAGGAGGTACCTACCTCGGTGAAGAAGGCTTCTAGGGTTCCAAATTTCTCTATTTAGGATTTCTTAAGCTCCTCCTTGGTGATTTTGACCAAAACAAGTATCCTCCTTTCCTTCCCTATTTTCATGTTGTTAGTCTTCCTTCCACCTTCCTCAAGTTCGGAACCATGGCCTTCCATGGTGAAACCCCAACCTAGAACCCATAAACACCTCATCTCCATGTTCTTTTGTTTGGATTTTTTCACCTCTAAAGTGGAAAAGGTGCTTCTTGCTCGAGATAGGAGCTTTGTTGGAGAAACTAGCCTCTCTAAGCTTGGTAACCTTACTTATTGGACCTGTCCACCTTCCCTAGAGGTTCTTTGGAGGCCTAGGCTTGGATATAGGACTAACTTGGACTATTTAGACTCTGAAGTTGAGGAATGATGTATCCCCTATTCTTCTATGTTGAACAATTCACCTATGCTTATTCATTCTCTTTGTCATATGGACATTAGCCTATACACAATGTCTTTTCTTTTGAAAATCATGGTTCATGTGAACTACCTTATTTAATATTGATCATGTGATCATTTATATTCTTTTGAAATCTTATCTTATGCTTTGTTCATGATGGAACTCTAAAAGATGACATGTGATGTCTTTTGCCCACTTATGAGGTGGATGTATATGTTGGTCACTTATGTGGTGACTAGTTTATATATTATGACTATACTTTCAACTTGCCTCTACATTTATCATGCTATGTGATTCAGTAGCACTAGAGTAGTGTAATTGCATTGGTTTTTATGGCATATGTGTTATTTCCTGCCGAACAGATGTGATATTTCCTACTCTTTTGGGATGGAAAGGAACCTCATACCCAGGCCAAGATGTGTGATTCTTGGCCCATGTTTAATATATTTAGGAGATTAGTAGTATTCCTTTCTCTATCAGGTTTCAAGTTTATGAGACTTGGTCGCCTTTGTGTTTATATTGTTCTAGGGCTATGTTTATCTCACATGCATGCATGTTGATGATATGGGGTGTGTGCTCTAATTCTTTACATGTTTTTATGTGGCACAATCTTTATGTTTTATTATTGGCAAGTATTCTTTTGTTATAATTTGATTTCAATTCCTTTTCTTTTGATACCCATTTGGGTGGTCCTTATCATTTCTATGGGAAGCCTATTATATTTGATGTCCTTTATTCCATATATTGCTCAATTTCCTATTTAGTATGCAATTACCAGCCTTTGCGGGTGTCATCTATTTTCTATTCTTACTGGGGTATGCTTCCAACCCTAGGTGATGGACTTAGATGATAAGGCATGAAGTTTTACGAGTGAAAGCTTGGCGACAAAGTTGTTATGGTTTAACTTTCCCTCTACTTAGATCCTTATGTTGTATCATACATGTAAACCCTTATGGGATATTATGATGTACTTTTGTAATTTTTTGTGAAAATTGAATATAGTCATTATTTTTATTCCGCTGATGTACTTTGGTCTTTACATACCATTATAATAAATTTAGAAAATTTATACCTATTCCAACATACCTTTGAATCTGTTTAGAATGGATGTTAGTTTTTCAAAAAAAAAAATAGTAAGGGGGTGATCATGCGTCTTTACAGTGCACTTGTATTGACTTTGACTTGTCTTTTCACAAGTTAGGATGTGCAATTTAGGGAATTTGGAGTGTGTCTATACCTAATATTAAATTATTCAAGTATAGACATTAGACAAAAACAATTGGAAAGGTTCAGGCAACATCAAAATAAGGGTTTAGTCAATTTAGACCTAGACTCAACATTCTCCCCCTTTTTGAAGATGCCAAACCATTACATAAATGTAACATCCCTGACCTGGGTTATGCTTTAAACATAGGTTTTTTGATTAAGAAAGATTATTATATGTTTAATCTTATCTTGTGAAAAGTAATTAGGGCTTATGAGGAACTTATGTTTCTATTTTGGTCCTGTTTGAACAATGTTGAAGCAATGTTTGCTTATTTTGGACTAAAGTGCAAATTACCCAGGTTAAGGGGTTAATTTGTAAATGATGCATGATAAGATGTTCCTATGATATTGAGACATCATAATAATGAATATGATGTAGTGGAATGGTTCTCACAAGCTTGGGCACCAAGATTAAGCTTGTAAAGCAATCCTTGTGCATTAAAACCTAGTTTTGGTATAATGTGCAATTTACCCAAAACCTAGGGTTCAATATGCAAATTACCACTTCAATAAGGTCCTTAATGTTTCTTGGAATCATGTATAGCAAATAAAATAAGAGGGGAATCTCATTTGAATTAAGTTGGAGGAGAGAGAATCTTGATATTAAAATAATCAAGATTTAATCTTAAGTGAAACCCTAATTCAATTTAGGGCAAAAATGAATGTATTAATTAAAGGGCCTTCAACCAAAATGCTATTGGTTGATTTTGAATAAGTATGGACGTTCTTTTTCCAAGATAAGGAACGAAAATATCCTAGGGAGGTGAAATTCCACTCACCTTATTATAAGTTAAAGAATTCCCACTCAAAAAGATATATTAGTATTATAATGGATTAAGGTGCTTATTTTCTTTTCACTTAATCCATGGATAATGGAAGGGCGTTCAGTGGCTTTGAGTTGCCTTTGTATGCAAGCAAACCAAGGAGGAAGAGGTGGTACTATTTTTGGGATTAAATGCATTTTAATAAGGCATTTTCTCTCTCATCAATTTCCTTATAAAAGTGCCATTTCCAAGCCAAAACAAAGGCTTTTCCGGATTTATTTCTTCCCCTTATTTGCAAAACCGACCAAGGAGCTAAGGAGGAGCAGGAGGACGACCCTCAACCTGTTGTTAATCCTTGACCTTCGTTCTCCTTGATTCCATGGTGGAAATCAAAAATAAATTATGGATTCCTTCCTATTTCGATCTCCTCTTCAATCCTAACCAATTCTTTTCACTCAAAGCTTGAGGAAGACCCTTGTAATAGTGAAGGGATCTTCATTCACCATTGTTGCCGTGATCTTGGAGCTTTAGAGCTCAATTGGAGGTGGGTTTTATAACTTGAAACCCTAACTTTGTTATTGCATTCAATTCCCCATCAAATAATGATCATTTCTCTATTTACAATTATTGATTTGGTTGATTGATGCAATTTCTATGGAAATCACAGAAGGTTTCGTGAGTCTAGAGCTTGATGATGATGACATCATCATAAGCACACACCTTCCCAAATATCTTGGGCAAACGGTTTCAATGTTTGGACCAAACGATTTCACCAAACCGTTTGGTGACCAAACGGTTTGCAAACCGTTTGGGAGAAAACGGTTTCAAAACCGTTTGATATGGTTGACCAAGGGTTGACCGTTTGGGATTCCTGTTCATAATTATGTTGGTTGATAACCCTCCAAATTTGAGGGATTAACTATAAAGGAATAGTGACTTGAAGTCAAATCAATTAGGTAAACCTAATTGGATTAAGTGCTGATTTTCAACCTGATTAACTTGACCTTTTTGGGAAAACGGTTTCAAAACCTTTTTAGATGGTTGAAAAAGGGTTGACCGTTAGATATTAATGTTCCTAATGATGTTGTTTAGTGACCCACCAAATTTTATGGGTTAAATCCAAAGGAATCATTAGGTTGAAGGCTAATCAATTAGGGAAACCTAATTGGATTAAGTGCTGATTTTCAACCTGATTAACTTGACCTTTTTGGGAAAACGGTTTCAAAACCGTTTGAGATGGTTGAACAAGGGTTGACCGTTTGAGATTACTGTTACTAATGATGTTGGTTAATGACTCACCACATTTTATGGATTAGTTCCAAAGGAATTGTGAGTTGAAGGCTATTCAATTGGGAAAACCCGAATTGAAATCAGTGCTGAAATTCCAATGAGTTAATTTGAGATTTTGGGGTTGATTAGCCCAAACGGTTTCAAAACCGTTTGGGGATCACCCAAACGGTGTCAAGACCGTTTGGGGATCACCCAATACCGTTTGGAGGTCTGGGGTTAAGTATATTTGACCAATTGAAGGTCCACAGGTACCAAATCATATTGCAATTAAGTGCTGATTTGTTGATCAACTCAATCGACCAAACCTTGATGGAATTTCACTAGAATCCAAAGGTTGGATGAGCCAAACGGTTTCAAAACCGTTTGGAGCTCATACAAACGGTTTCAAAACCGTTTGGTGGTCACCCAAGACCGTTTGGAGGTCTAGGGTTGAGTATGGTTAGGTTTTTGAAGGTCTAAAGGTACCGAGTTGATTTGCAATAAATTGCTGATTTGGTGAGCACTTCAATGATCCAAACCCTAATTGGATGGCTTGGATTTGAGTGATATGATGGGCAAACGGTCTCAAGACCGTTTTTAGGTCATCTAAATGACCTCAATACCGTTTGGGGTCAGGTCATGTCCAATTTGGATGACGGTTCAATGGTTTCAAAGTAACAAATCTCACATTGAATAATATTGTTGAATCATCGATTACAAACCTTAATTCAATTGAATCAAACCCTAATTGATGACCAATTGAGGGTCAATTGAGGGTCAAATAAGTTTAAGGTTGACCTATTAAACTCAATTGAAGTATGAGTATATGTCTAATTGATGATTGGTTCCATGAATTCAATGATTGAAGGAATCAACATTGAAAACCCTAATTCAATTGGATACCTTATGTAATGGAGGTCCAATGTGATTGAATATTTGAGAATTAAGATGATGAATGTTCTATTAATCCAATGATGATTAGAAATGATAATCAATGAAGGTAAAAGGTTGAAACCCTAATAGTACCCAAGTGATTAAGTACCAATTAAGGGATGAATCCCTAATTGCTTATAGGATCAATGACTTGGTATACTATGTAATCATTGTTGTATACTTTTGATTGAAGGGTGGATGTGACCTAATCAAGTTGAAAGGATAAAAGTATAGAATTCATATATAAATATGATTCATGATGTTATCTCTTGTAGCACAACCGTGCAAGGTATCACGACCGTGGTGACTTCCCTTGCACGGCCGTTTCTGGATGCACGGCCGTGGTACTCTATGCTTGACTTAAAGTTGTTTTAAAAAGAACCTAATATGGTATTTTTGTTAATTACTAACTTAAGGATGAGTCCATATCATTAAAGATAGTTGGACCATTCTTATGTATAACCTATGCACTTCATGGTAAGAGTGATAGGTTAGTGGATGAAAGGATTAAGATGGGAAATACCTTAATCCAAGATAAGCTAATAATTTAAGAAAGTTGGAAGTAATGAGGTAAGTGATACATCAAGATATGAAATACTTCACTGTTAGCATCTCAAAGTTGATATACTTTGATAACTATGAAATCCTAATGAGAGATGGGATAAACCTAACCCTAAATTGGGTAATGGGACATGAGAAACCCCAAAGTGATGTGAATAGTAAGCCCTAACCCTATTAAGGGAATAGTGGTGTTACTATTATATTACAAGAGATAAAATGGTTAGATGTTGCCTAATGATAGGTGATAAGATGTTGAATGGCCTTGTGAGCCATATGATTAGATTTTGCCTAGTGATCGATTACAAGATGTTTTTAATGGCCTGGAGAGCCTTAAGGTTAATTGTTACCTAGTGAGAGGTGACAAGATGTTTTAATGGCCTAGTGAGCCAAATGGTTATATGTTGCCTATTAAGAGGTGACCAGATGTTTCATGGGCCTTATGAGCCATGAGAATAATTGTGGCATAATGAGAGGTACTAAGATGATTATAAAAGTTCTTGTAAGAAAAGTTAATGTTTTAATAAACATAATAAAAGGAACCATTGTATTAAATAAAGAATGTGAAAAGCTATGAAGGCTAACCTTAGGGCTCAAAGCCTAGAGAAGGATGTGATAATCAATGATGAATTATAGGGATGAATATCCCAAGATCCATGTAATCAGGATTGGTTACGGACCAATGCCTGGCGGTGTAATCAGGTTTGGAGAAATCCAATACCTGGCAGAGGTGTAATGCCTGTAATTAGGGTTGGTTAAAGTCCAATGCCTGGCTGTGAAATCAGGGTTGGTTAAAGTCCAATGCCTAGGTGTGAAATCAGGATTGGTTATGGACCAATGCCTGGCGGTGTAATTAGGTTTGGAGAAATCCAATACCTGACAGAGGTGTAATGCCTGTAATCAGGGTTGGTTAAAGTCCAATGCCTGGCTGTGAAAATAGTGTTGGTTAAAGTCCAATGCCTGGCTGTGAAATCAGGATTGGTTACGGACCAATGCCTGGCGGTGTAATCAGGTTTGGAGAAATCCAATACTTGGTAGAGGTGTAATGCCTGTAATTAGGGTTGGTTAAAGTCCAATGCCTGCTGTGAAATCAGGGTTGGTTAAAGTCCAATGCCTGGCTGTGAAATCAGGGTTGGTTAAAGTCCAATGCATGGCTGTGAAATCAAGGTTGGTTAAAGTCCAATGCCTGGCTGTAAAATCAATGCTGGTTAAAGTCCAATGCCTGGCTGTGTAATCAGGGTTGGTTAAATTCCAATGCCTGGATGTGAAATCAGGGTTGGTTAAAGTCCAATGCCTAGCTGTGTAATCAGGGTTGGTTAAAGTCCAATGCCTGGCTATGTAATCAGGGTTGGTTAAAGTCCAATGCCTGGCTGTGAAATCAGGATTGGTTAGAGTCCAATGTCTGGCTGTGTAATCAGCTTTGGAGAAATCCAATACCTGGAAGAGGTGTAATGCCTGTAATCAGGGTTGGTTAAAGTCCAATGCCTGGCGGTGTTATCAGGTTTGGAAGAGTCCAATACCTGGTAGAGGCTCAATGCATGTAATGATGACACTGGATTGGTAATAACCCAATGCCTGTATTAATGATATATGAGTACATGGTAGATGTAATTCCTTATCTGTTTAGCAGATTGGCTAAGGCCAACAGATTGAAACAAGAACATTTCATGGGTGACATGTCAAGTTAATGAGTGTTACAAGAAAGATTTGATATGGTGGTACAATATGATATATAAATGATATACATGTCATTCCTAATCCTTATTAAAAGAATAGATGATATATTGCTCTATCATAAATAGTTGCAATGCTTTCAAAGTTAAGAATGCTTAAACTGCTTATCCTCTGCCCACTTTATATCCTTAATTGCAATAATAATGTTTTGGCAGAGAGTTATATCTCTCGCTGGGGCAATTTACAATTGTCTCACCCCTGTGGGATCCAACATTTTTAGGTGGACGTGGACAAAGAGGCGGATACTCTTTTGCAAGAAAAGGAAAGCAACAGCTTGGACAGCAATGAGATCTCAGGTGGAGGCACTGGCTGTCAAGTCATATAGATAGTAGTCCTATGTGTCGTCTCTGTACTCTCAGGTCCTCAGGATTTATTGATAGTGCTTTTATCATTGACTTGAAATCTTGGCTTGATGCCTCGAGGTTTTATGTTGCCTGTACATAATGTTGACATGACAACTGATGTTGTAATTCCTTGAGAAGAGATGGAACAAGTCATGTACTTTTAAACCAGGATGTAATTGTTATACTATGGTTCTTGTTATAAGAGTTTCCTTTGATTGGGTCTCTTTGCAAAAAGTTTTAATTTTTAGTGATTTTCAGTAATCCGCTGCAAATGATACGCTTCCACATTGGTTAATCTTGTGTTTTTAAGTTGGATGTCACAATTTAGTGGTATCAGAGCTCTAGGTTCGCTGAGTCTATAGAGACATAGGACTAAGATAGTAGAGTCTGTTCTAGTGTCATCCAGTGTATCTGATAGTGTCTTCTGCTCATATAGGATAAGAAGAACTTGAAGATGACCGGGTCACATGAGGAGTCTGCTGCAGAAAGCAGCAATGTTGTACCAAGAAGAGGTGCAGGGGAGCAGGAAAGAGAGGGACAATTGCCTGAGAACCCCGTAGCTAATCCAACTATGATAAGAAATCCTTCCTTAGGAATCACTGTTGGGGAATTTAGGGCAACCATAATGTATTTAGTTAATCGAGCACTAGCACTGCAATCTAGATTACCAACTCCCAATGATGATGTTTTGGATATCAACAGGATATGTAATCCACATCAGCAGGTGGAAGCAATGGGAAATGATGAAGTTCTAGATTTAGAACAAGTCTGTGCTCAACCTCAGCCTGTTGAATCAATAAATAGTGAAGGAAAGAATAGTTTCAACCCAAAAGCAGAATTTGCTATAGGTGTAGAAAGCCTGGACATATTGTAAAGAATTGTCCGACAAAGAACAAGGAAGAGAGAATTGAGAAAAGGCCTATCCAAATCCAGGTACAGAGGCCTAATAATTCCAAAAAGGGAAAGATTTTGGTACCACCAGTACAACCAGGACCTAGTGCACCAAGACAATGGTCATCTAGAAAGGGTAAAGAACCCTCTAGACCATACCTGGCACCCAGAATTTGCTACATGTGTAGACAGGTTGGACATCTGACAAGAGATTGCTCAGCCAGAAATGTTATGGTGAATGAACCTATGAGGCAGAATCAGCCTGAGGCAGTGAATAATCCATGAATCATGACATGTTAGACAAAATAATGTCATTCTTATATGTCTTTTTATGATTTCCTGAGTTAATTGGGAAGGTAATTGATTGAGCTTTATTTGATTAGTCCTATGAGGACTTATGTTTTGCATAATAAAAATTATAGATGTTTCATGTTGTTCTTACCTCTATGAGAAGAAGATGAGGTATTGAAGAGATGCATGGATAAAATCCAGTGATGTTAAATCTTATATTTGTGATAATATGAAAAAGAAGGAATATAATAGCATAAAAAGTGCATACTACTTAATCTTAGTATTTATATACCCTGGCCAGGTATACAACTATTGATGATAAAGTGAGTATGGAAACTCTTAGATTGTAATCTTTTTTATTTCTCTGATCAAGCAGTCATTATGATACAATCTAATGAGTATCATGAAATAAGAAGCATGGAATGGATAAATGTGTCATGTTCTAAGCATAAGAAAAAGAAATATGAGATAACCTCAGATGAGCATGTATATATGAGGAATTAAAAGTATACTCCTAATAAGATGAGAATATGAATAAGGAAATGATATGTGAAGACTAGATAGTATGATGAATAAAATACATCTGTCTTCCTTTATCTGGATTTTGGGGACAAATCCTTAAAAGGGAGGGATAATTTGTAACATCCCTGACCTGGGTTATGATTTAAACCTAGGTGTTTTGATTAAGAAAGATGATTATATGTTTAATCTTATCTTGTGAAAAGTAATTAGGGCTTATAAGGAACTTATGTTTCTATTTTGGTCCTGTTTGAACAATGTTGAAGCAATGTTTGCTTATTTTGGACTAAAGTGCAAATTACCCAGGTTGAGGGGTTAATTTGGAAATGATGCATGATAAGATGTTCCTCTGATGTTGATACATTATAAGAATGAATATGATGTAGTGTAATGGTTCTCACAAGCTTGGGCACCAAGATTAAGCTTGTAAAGCAATCCTTGTGCATTAAAACCTAGTTTTGGTATAATGTGCAATTTACCAAAAACCTAGGGTTCAATATGCAAATTACCACTTCAATAAGGTCCTTAATGTTTCTTGTCATCATGTAGAGAAAATAAAATGAGAGGGTCATCTCATTTGAATTAAGTTGGAGGAGAGAGAATCTTGATATTCAAATAATCAAGATTTAATCTTAAGTGAAACCCTAATTCAATTCAGGGCAAAAATGAATGTATTAATTAAAGGGCCTTCAACCAAAATGTTATTGGTTGATTTTGAATAAGTATGGACGTTCTTTTGCCAAGATAAGGAACGAAAATATCCTAAGGAGGTGAAATTCCACTCACCTTATTATAAGTTAAAGAATTCCCACTCAAAACGATATATTAGTATTATAATGGATTAAGGTGCTTATTTTCTTTTCCCTTAATCCATGGATAATGTAAGGGAGTTAGGTGGCTTTGAGTTGCCTTTGTATGCAAGCAAACCAAGGAGGAAGAGGTGGTACTATTTTTGGGATTAAATGCATTTTAATAAGGCATTTTCTCTCTCATCAATTTCCTTACAACAGTGCCATTTCCAAGCCCAAACAAAGGCTTTTTCGGATTTATTTCTTCCCCTTGCTTGCAAAACCGACCAAGGAGCTAGGGAGGAGCAGGAGGACGACCCCCAACATGTTGGTAAGCCTTGACCTTCGTTCTCCTTGATTCCATGGTGGAAATCGAAAATAAATTATGGATTCCTTCCTATTTCTATCTCCTCTTCAATCCTAACCAATTCTTTTCACTCAAAGCTTGAGGACAACCCTTGGAATAGTGAAGGGAGCTTCATTCACCATTGTTTCCGTGATTGTGGAGCTTTGGAGCTCAATTGGAGGCGGGTTTTATAACTTGAAACCCTAACTTTGTTATTGCATTCAATTCCCCATCAAATAATGATCATTTCTCTATTTACAATTATTGATTTGGTGGATTGATGCAATTTCTATGGAAATCACAGAAGGTTTCGTGAGTCTAGATCTTGATGATAATGACATCATCATAAGCACACACCTTCCCAAATATCTTGGGCAAACGGTTTCAAAGTTTGGACCAAATGGTTTGCAAACCGTTTGAGAGTAAACAGTTTCAAAACCATTTGAGATGGTTGACCAAGGGTTTAACGTTTGGGATTCCTGTTCATAATTATGTTGGTTGATAACCCTCCAAATTTGAGGGATTAACTCTAAAGTAATCGTGAGTTGAAGGAAAATCAATTAGGTAAATCTAATTGGATTAAGTGCTGATTTTCAACCTGATTAACTTGACCTTTTTGGGCAAACGGTTTCAAAACCGTTGAGATGGTTGACCAAGGGTTTACCGTTTGATATTACTGTTCCTAATGATGGTTTTTAGTGACCCACAAAATTTTATGGGTTAACTCCAAATGAATCATTAGGTTGAAGGCTAATCATTTAGGGAAACCTAATTGGATTAAGTGCTGATTTTCAACCTGATTAACTTGACCTTTTGGGGAAAACGGTTTCAAAACCATTTGAGATGGTTGACCAAGGGTTTACCGTTTGATATTACTGTTACTAATGATGTTTTTTAATGACTCACCAAATTTTATGGATTCGTTCCAAAGGAATTGTGAGTTGAAGGCTATTCAATTGGGCAAACCCTAATTGAAATCAGTGCTGAAATTCCAATGAGTTAATTTGAGATTTTAGGGTTGATTAGCCCAAACGGTTTCAAAACCGTTTGGGGATCACCCAAACGGTTTCACGACCGTTTGGGGATCACCCAAGACCGTTTGGAGGTCTGGAGTTAAGTATAGTTGACCAATTTAAGGTCCAAATGTACCAAATCATATTGCAATTAAGTGATGATTTGTTGATCAACTCAATAGACCAAACCTTGATGGAATTTCACTAGAATCCAAAGGTTGGATGAGCCAAACGGTTTCAAAACCGTTTGGAGCTCATCCAAACGGTTTCAAAACCATTTGGTGGTCACCCAAGACCGTTTGTAGGTCTAGGGTTGAGTATGGTTAGGTGTTTGAAGGTCTAAAGGTACCAAGTTGATTTGCAATAAATTGCAGATTTGGTGAGCACTTCAATGATCCAAACACTAATTGGATGGCTTGGATTTGAGTGATATGATGGGCAAACGGTCTCAAGACCGTTTGTAGGTCATCCAAACGACCTAAAGACCGTTTGGGGTCAGGTCATGTCCAATTTGTATGATGGTTCAATGGTTTCAAAGTAACAAATCTCACATTGAACAATATTGTTGAATCATCGATTCCAAACCTTAATTCAATTGAATCAAACCCTAATTGATGACCAATTGAGGGTCAATTAAGGGTCAAATAAGTTGAAGGTTGACCTATTAAACTCAATTGAAGTATGAGTATAGGTCCAATTGATGATTGGTTCCATGAATTCAATGATTGAAGGAATCAACATTGGAAACCTTAATTCAATTGGATACCTTATGTAATGGAGGTCCAATGTGATTGAATCTTTGAGAATTAAGATGATGAATGTTCTATTAATCCAATTATGATTAGCAATGATAATAAATTAAGGTACAAAGGTTGAAACCCTAATAGTACCCAAGTGATTAAGTTCCAATTAAGGGATGAATCCCTAATTGCTTATAGGATCAATGACTTGGTATACTATGTAATCAGTATTGTATACTTTTGATTGAAGGGTGGATGTTACCTAATCAAGTTGAAAGGATAAAAGTATAGAATTAATATATAAATATGATTCATGAGGTTATCTCTTGTAGCACAACCGTGCAAGGTAGCACAGTTGTGGTGACTTCCCTTGCACGGTCGTTCCTGGCTGCACGGCTGTGGTACTCTATGCTTGACTTAAAGTTGTTTTAAAAAGAACCTAATATGGTCTTTTTGTTAATTCCTAACTTAAGGATGAGTCCATATCATTAAAGATAGTTGGACCATTCTTATGTATAACCTATGCACTTCATGGTAAGAGTGATAGGTTAGTGGATGAAAGGATTAAGATGGGAAATACCTTAATCCAAGATAAGCTAATAATTTAAGAAAGTTGGAAGTAATGAGGTAAGTGATACATCAAGATATGAAAGACTTCACTGTTAGCATCTCAAAGTTGATATACTTTGATAACTATGAAATCCTAATGAGAGATGGGAAACCCTAACCCTAAATTGGGTAATGGGACATGAGAAACCCCAAAGTGATGTGAATAGTAAGCCCTAACCCTATTAAGAGAATAGTGGTGATACTATTATATTACAAGAGATAAAATGGTTAGATGTTGCCTAGTGATAGGTGACAAGATGTTGAATGGCCTTGTGAGCCATATGATTAGATGTTGCCTAGTGATAGGTTACAAGATGTTTTTAATGGCCTGGAGAACCATAAGGTTAATTGTTACCTAGTGAGAGGTGACAAAATGTTTTTAATGGCCTAGTGAGCCAAATGGTTATATGTTGCCTATTAAGAGGTGACCAGATGTTTCATGGGCCTTATGAGCCATGAGAATAATTTTGGCATAATGAGAGGTACTAAGATGATTACAAAAGTTCTTGTAAGAAAAGTTAATGTTTTAATAAACATAATAAAAGGAACCATTGTATTAAATAAAGAATGTGAAAAGCTATGAAGGCTAACCTCATGGCTCAAAGCCTAGAGAAGGATGTGATAATCAATGATGAATTATAGGGATGAATATCCCAAGATCCATGTAATCATGATTGGTTACGGACCAATGCCTGACGGTGTAATCAGGTTTGGAGAAATCCAATACCTGGCAGAGGTGTAATGCCTGTAATCGGGGTTGGTTAAAGTCCAATGCCTGGCTGTGAAATCAGGGTTGGTTAAAGTCCAATGCCTGGCTGTGAAATCGGGATTGGTTACGGACCAATGCCTGGCGGTGTAATCAGGTTTGGAGAAATCCAATACCTAGCAGAGGTGTAATGCGTATAATCAGGGTTGGTTAAAGTCCAATGCCTGGCTATGAAATCAGGGTTGGTTAAAGTCCAATGCCTAGCTGTGAAATCAGGATTGGTTACGGACCAATGTCTGGCGGTGTAATCAGGTTTGGAGAAATCCAATACCTGGCAGAGGTGTAATGCCTGTAATCAGGATTGGTTAAAGTCCAATGCCTGGCTGTGAAATCAGGGTTGGTTAAAGTCCAATGCCTGGCTGTGAAATCAGGGTTGGTTAAAGTCCAATGTCTGGCTGTGAAATTAGGGTTGGCTAAAGTCCAATGCCTGGCTGTGAAATCAGGGTTGGTTAAAGTCCAATGCCTAGTTGTGTAATCAGGGTTGGTTAAAGTCCAATGCCTAGCTGTGAAATTAGGGTTGGTTAAATTCCAATGTCTGGCTATGTAATCAGGGTTGGTTAAAGTCCAATGCCTGGCTGTGTAATCAGGGTTGGTTAAAGTCCAATGTCTGGCTGTGAAATCAGGATTGGTTAGAGTCCAATGCCTGGCTGTGTAATCAGGTTCGAAGAAATCCAATACCTGGAAAAGGTGTAATGCCTGTAATCAGGGTTGGTTAAAGTCCAATGCCTGGTGGTGTAATCAGGTTTGAAAGAGTCCAATACCTAGCAGAGGCTCAATGCCTGTGATGATGACACATGATTGGTAATAACCCAATGCCTGTATTAATGATATATGAGTACATGGTAGATGTAATTCCTTATCTGTTTAGCAGATTGGCTAAGGCTAACAGATTGAAACAAGAATGTTTCATGGGTGACATGTCAAGTTAATGAGTGTTACAAGACAAATATGATATGGTGGTACAATATGATAGATAAATGATATACATGTCATTCCTATTCCTTATTAAAAGAATAGATGATATATTGTTCTATCATAAATAGTTGCAATGCTTTCAAAGTTAAGAATGCTTTAAACTGCTTATCCTCTACCCAGTTTATATCCTTAATTGCAATAATAATGTTTTGGCGGAGAGTTATATCTCTCGTTGGGGCAATTTACAATTGTCTCACCCCCGTGGGATCCAACATTTTTAGGTGGACGTGGACAAAGAGGCAGATACTCTTTTGCAGGAAAAGGAAAGCAACAGCTTGGACAACAGTGAGATCTCAGGTGGAGGCACTGACTGTCAAGTCATATAGATAGTAGTCCTATGTGTCGTCTCTGTACTCTCAGGTTCTCGGGATTTATAGATAGTGATTTTATCATCGACTTGAGATTTTAGCTTGACGCCTTGAGGTTTTATGTTTTCTGTACATAATGGTGATAGGACAGCTGATGTTGTAATTCCTCGAGAAGAGATGGAACAAGTCATGTACTTTTGAACCAGGATGTAATTGTTATACTATGGTTCTTGCAAAAAGTTTTAATTTTTAGTGATTTTCAGTAATCCGCTGCAAATGATACACTTCCGCATTGGTTAATCTTGTGTTTTGTAAGTTGGATGCCACAATAAATGTATTGAAAGAATTTAAGTAAATTCATACCTTTGGTGAAACCTGGGGTTTTCAATAGAATTGAGTTCATATGCCCCCCCTGAATTGATGCTCATGGAGTTCTCATACTCCCCCTCGATTCATGCTATTTCTTCTGCATGGTTAGCTTTCATAAAATTATAGAATACTATGTCTTCTCCCCTTTAGCTTCTCCCCTTTACATAGACATTCTTCTCCCTCTACATGTAAGACATTCTTTCTCCCCCCCTGCTTTACAGATGAAGACATGCTTTCTCCCCCTTTATCATTTCAAAAAGGTTGGGGTATGAAGAGATAAGAAACACCACTTATTAAAAGAAACAAGACAACAAAAGTTATAACTGAGTAGAAGAGAAACACTAGGGTCTTGTCTAAGAACATATAATGAAAAGAAAGTTAAAGAATGCACTTGAACAACCCATAATGTAAATCTAGCAAAGATCAAGGCAATATAAAGTTCTGTAGAAAAATAATGAATCTCAATTTTAACCCTAAAGATGACAAAATTCGTGCTAAAAGCATTAGAGCTCATTGCAAAGCAACGAGTCTTGCTCACCAGGTCATTTTTGCATAACAGTAAAATCTACATCAATTCCAAGGATGCTCCAAATTTCACATACAATGTAGCTCTATATATCATGCATCACAAGGCTATGCAAGCAACTAACTCAAGATAGTGTATATGCAAGTTGAAGGACAAGCTTGAGTATAAAATAAGATACAAGAATAGCATGTAGTTGAATACCACTTGATGAAGATCTGAATAAGGCTAGAACTACATGTAAAAGAATTACGAGTAGATGATATAACAAGTTAGGATAACTAATAGGATCTTGGTCACAGAAGAAAAATGCACAAGTTAAAGAGCAAGCTATGAGTAGAAGTAGAGAAATATCCAAGAAAAGAGATATACAGTTTCAGAAGCAAGGAAGGATATAACTCACTAATCATTACCAAAAGATGATTACCACTAAGAACCTCAAGGTTGTATCAAAACAATATATACAACTATATAGATGTAGCTAGTTTGAGCACATCGGAAACAATTTAAGACACAAGCAATGGATCTAAAGAGATCACCATCAAAATCTGCAATCCAACTCAAAGAAAGCAATTGCAAGATATAGGAATACCACTTATGGGATACCAAATTATAGAAATTAGAAATATATAGTTGTATGTAAGATAGAAAATTCAAAGCATGGCAATATGCATATATAAAGTTACCAAGGGAGTGCCAAAGAATAAGGCAATTGACTGAGAAAATCTAGTTGAGAGGGAGATTCTCATTCAATAAGCCAACTGTGTATTTTGTGCACATTGCTATTGGTCAAGTTACTGATAGGACAAACTCAACCGACAATAACTGTTGGAAACACCAATAGGTTCCTATCGGTCGAGTTTCTATCAGGACAAACTCTACCAAACCTGTTGTCAAAAAGAACATATTTCTAGAAAAACATATCAAGATTCTTAATAAAAATGTAAATCATATCCAGCCATATGTAAGTGACGCACCCCTATTTTAGGGATCCACTTGTGCCATTTTGTACTTTATTCACGTCTAAACATAGTAGAATGCAAGTTAAATCCCCTAATGTGAGTATTATTATCAAATGCACTTATGGACAGGGTTCCTCTGCTCATGGAGGGGTCCAAAGAAGGTGCCAAAGCTCCCTCAACCTACCCCTAATGGACAAGATTCGACATCAAGCAAAGACGTCCATTGATGATGAAGATTAAAGTTATTTTTTCCACTGAAGACCCCAACATGACCGTGGGCATCTACCACAGTCGTGTGAATTATAGACAAGAATCATAGGGTCGTCAGTGTTTTTGCACCGAAAGCACCACGGTTGCGGTCATCAGCACGGTCGTGGTCAACTGAAGACATCATGTCCATGGCCATCAGTAAAATCATGGCCAACAGAAGACATCACGATCGTGGCCTCCCGCAATGGTCGTTGGAACTATACACAACGTTCCCCAAAATCAACAGAGAGGTGGTCCATTTTTCACGTGAATGACCATGGTCATGGCCATTCACCACGGTCGTGTCCCTTGAAGACTTCCTCACCTGTGGTGCTCCCCATGCCCATGGTGAACTGAATACAAATATGACATCCAAGCTGCTTCGCTCGTGGCCTCCTCCTCCAAAATGGCCATGGTACCTAACCACGATTGTGGTACCCCTTACCCCACACGACTGTGGCACGCCACCACAGCAGTGGCCACCCTGACCCATGTTTTGGGATAACCCTATTTGCTTCACTTAAGAAAGGTGCTTAGAACCTTAATCTAATCCCTCAATATGTTTTGATATCATGTGAAAAGCTTATGTTTCTAGTTTGGTCCTGTTTGGATGTTGTTTGAACAATGTTTGCTTGTTTTAGACCAAAGTGCAATTTACCCAAGGTAAGGGGTTATATTACAATATGTCACATGTAGAGCATGCCTTTAGTTCTCTAGAAATATTAGAAATAGAATGATGTTGTAGGGTGCCTTGTGGAGTGCCTATGTTCCAAGTTTGAGATTGGTCAGATAATACTTGTGCTTTATGTGCTAGTTTTGGTGCAAATTGCAAATTACCCAAAGTGGAGGGTCAATATCCAATTTATCTTCTATAGAGTTTTCTTGCTTCAGTTTGGCATCATCTAGGATGTGTATGTAGGTTTGGGCACCATGTTTGGATATTAGACAAGGAGTGACATCTCTATATAGTTTTAATGCCATATATGTCACATGTGCTATCTTGACCTTTAGTGTATCGGGTAGGAACTTGGAGTGTGTATCGGTTTAGTGGGTGTGTCGCCCATGGAGGATGGTCAGCTGCATGATACACAGCCTAGAGTGTATCACTAGGCCGTGCATGTGGAGTTTGGGTGGTTACAAGTGGCGTTAGAGCATGAGCAAGTGGCATCTCAGTTTATGTGGTTATGACACCTTTCCTTTGCTACCTCTCTCTTCCTTGGTGTATATAACTCCTTTCCTCTTTACCCAAGTGATCCCTTTCAAACATCACTTTCCCCTTCTTGTGAGGGGCGAGCTTGGGAGCTTAAGGAAACCCCTATGGATCTTGGGAGGCTGAGTTCCATGCCCATGGAGATTTCTTGCTCAAGATCCGACCTTGGTGAGTCATGCTTCTTAGATAGCTTTCCCTTGTGCTTTCTTGTTCATCTCCTTCTTCCCCTCTTTTCCATGGATGTACCCTTGATGAGAGTAGGCAAGGATGTGGTCCTCTATCTCTTTTCTTATTCTTGAGCTAAGCATAACCATGGTGTCTTCTTCTTCTTCATCTTTTGTTTCTTGAGGTGATGATGGTGCCGAAGATAAGTTTGGAGCTTTAGATGGATGATCTTCATGGTGAGGAACGTGGGTTTTATGCTGAGATCAAAAAGCTTGATGTCTTTCTTAGAGATCCTCTTAATGCGGGTTACATAACTCTCAAACATATCTATTATTTTCACTCTTCATATGTGCTTAAATAGATTCTTGTCTTTAGATCGATACCTTTCCCTATTATAGTTGTTTATGTTGAACTTGAGATCTGATCTAATGGAAAGGATACGTTTTATTACTGCCTTTACCTTATTCTCCTTGTGAGGGATGGTGAGAGGTGTCTTAAGGTTGAAGATGACCAACCTGATATGCATAGGCTACCCGATATAGTGTTTTCCTGATATAGTGCTTTGCCCGATAGGTCATGCTTTGGTTGATGGATCATGAGCAATACCACTCCCTCATTTAGTTGAAAGGTGAGCTTAAGATCCAAGATGTATGTGGATTTAGTGAGTCCTTGGGCAAAACCCCTTTCTCACCTTGTTGTTGAGAGGTGAGCCTATGCTCTAGATGGTAGGACGACATGTTACCTTGGCTGATAGAAGTGTTGATATTAGTGTTGAGATGATTATCTACCCTAGTTGCATGATATATTCTTGGGGTTGAACCCTTGGTTGGTACCTTGGGCGATATGGGGTGGTTATGCCTTTGGCGATGGGTATCCATGTTTGGTATAGGGAACCCAATAGGCTGATCCTTGGTGAGGGCGATACCCTTAGATGTAGTGTTTCCTGATACCCTAGAAATCTTTGGGTAATATGGTGTTGTTGTGTTTGGGTGATATGTCTTTGATGTGCTTTGTACGATACCTTTAGATAAGAACCCTACCCTTGAGTAGACTCTTGAGCGATACTAAATATCCTTGCCTGACATGTTTTGGTGAAGAACCCCAAACCCGACATCCACGCTAACCCGACACACCTTAGAGGTCTTGGCTGATACATCGATCTTTGTGAGGAGGATCTATGTTAAAAGATGATGCCTAGGTGCAGGTTGTCGTCTTGCCCGATATCATCAACCCTATCCTGATATGAGCATTATAGTGTACAGGATTTCATGGGCAACATTACGTTGAGTGCTTGGCCGATACCCTATATGAAGATATGATACCTTAGCCGATATGCCCTTGCATGATACATGCTTCCTTTTTGGTTGGTTACCCGACACATAGAAATGTATAGGCTGGTAGGTTTCTATGCTTGGGCGATATGGTGTCAAGGACGACACATGTTGAGAAGCTTTGGTGGTATGACATTATATATGAGATCCATGTACTCATCCTTATGTAAATATGCAACATAGGGTTTGAAGTTTGTGGCTTAGATAGTATGCATGATAATAATGATCATAGACAAGGTAAAAGGGAGTTGACCATGCTAGGTTTGACCTAGAGAATACCTTAGTTGCTATAAGGTTATGTGGTTCTTGGCCGACATGGTTGCAAGGTTGCCTAACCAGATATGAAGTGATATGTGTTAGATACATGAGTTGCCAAATATCCCAGAAGATGGTCCCTTGACCAAGATGGGCTGAGGTGTGGTTGGACGATATGACCTTGGTGGCTTCTTTGCACGATATGCTTTGTCCCATACCAGGCATAGGTGGAGCTTGTAGGTCTTACCCGATATGAATGTTGTATGATATCACCTTGTGTTGTGGTGTTGAAGCTTTGTAGTTGATACCAGCTTTTAGTGAGTGTTTGTTTGGTCTCTTCCTAGTTTTGGTGAGGGTAGGTGACACATTTAGTAAGGGTTGTACCCTAACCTGATAACCTTAATTGTTATCTTGAGCCCTAGATGTTAGTATGCTTAACTTGTTACCTTGGGCCCATATCTTTGTTCATGATGGTGAGGTATGCCGAATAGGTTGTGAACCGTAGTATGATGGTTACCTATGGTTGATGATAGGTGAACCTTTGATAAAGGTTGATGATAGATCATGGTTGTATAATCCTCAAAGATGAATCCTTAGGGATGGCGTCCATTGTGACATGGGAAGTAGGGTATGGTGGGATACCCTTGGTATGGTGATAGTAATGTGTATTGTTTAATATACCATTCAAGACATTATGCTCCATGTTTTCATGGTAATAGATGATGTTCCAAATCCTAATGATGTGATAATCATGATATGTTTCTTTAATAAGTTATTGTTGGTGATTAAGTTATCTGTATTGTTGTGCAATCTAACCATGCAGGTGTTACTATTTGAAATGCATAGCTAGGTAAGGGCTATGATGCTTAGGTGAATATGTGTCTTGTGTGGCACATGGTATATGTGAAATATCTGAGAAATGATAATGTTCCTTGTTGATGAGATAACGTGTAACACTAGTATGATTTGAGAGGTCTTGTGACCTGATAAAGGCTAAGTGTCTGATTGAGGTGTTATCCTCTGGTTGTGATATGAAGGATTGCTATCCCGTGATGATGTATGATGATGAGGCCTTGTGAGAGGCAGTGGCTCTATGTGATGAAATGAGGGATTGATATCCCATAGAAAACTGATAGTGTTGATGGCATTGAGAATAACAGTAACAGTGTGACACAAAATAATGGAATCTATGTTGTGTACATGTTTATAACTCTTGTTTATGGTTTGCATAATACAACTTGGTTGACCCTTATAATCCACCTAAAATGTATTAATTAATTACAGATGAACCTTTCATGTAGTTTGCCCTGGCCATAGATCCATCATTGTCAGGAGCTGGTGATGGTGAAATGGGTTCTCCTACGGGTTAACCTGGAGCGCATATTGTTGAGTATGCGGGGTTTCTCCTAGACAAAAATAGGAGGAATAGAGTGCAACTTCAGTTGTAGACTCAGGATATGTATAAGAGCATGGTGAACAGGCCCATGGCTTAGTTTGATAGAGCATGAATGTGTTCATGGCTCGGGAGCACGGTGAACAAGCTCGTGGCTTAATGTATACTAGCGTCGAGACCTGTACCAAGGCGGGCTAGAGGAAATGTTAGCCTACGCGAGATAACCCTGTGACTGAGGTCACTTAAGAAAGAGACTACAATCCAGATTTGGATATCGTGCACTGACAATGATGAGGCTAAGGTCGTGGAGTTTGGCTTTTCCATTGACCTTTTATGGCACCGGCTTTGGGTTTCGCAACCAAAGGTTGGATTTGAATGGTACGGCTTACTTTCTCAGGGCATGATAATAATAATTCGTAATCTATCCTTGTAGCATATCTTGCTTAGGGCAAATACAGAACATTGGTTGAGGCCATGGATGATGTAAGCTTTCTCATATGCTCTTATATGGTCTTTGTATAAGTCTTCATATACATGTTCTTCATATTCCCCCTTATATAACTGGTTAGTGATTACCTGTTGTTTAGTTAAACTATCTTCTCAGTTATCTGTGATAATAATAAAGTTGGTAGAGGGTTATGTTTCTCACTGGGACTATGTGTCTCACCCCATTGGTTAATAACCTTTTTAGGTGGACGTGCCTGGAGAGATAAAGATCATGTAGTTGAGAATGATATGCAGAGGTAACATACCTGGCGGAATAGATAGTGTCTAGTAGTAGAGTCCTATGTGTCGTCCCTGTACACTCAGGTCTTCAGGATATTTTTCAATGTTTCTTATATGAGGATCGATGTATGGTTTTTGGCTTATGTACCTTGATGTAATAAATCAGCATTTGGAATTGTTATTTCATGTAACGAGATGATGGGAAATTATGTTGTGGCACCTTGAAAATATGTTATGAAAAGAAAGTGTTGGCTCAGATGTAATATGTCTCATCTTATGGTGCTTGTTGTAAATCAGTTTTAATTTCTCGTGGTTTTTGGTAATCTGTTGGTTAGTATGCAATTGTGTTTTGTTTGAGTTAGGATGTTTCATGTTTTTGGTATCAGAGCTCTAGGTTCACCGAGTCTATAGGGACACTAGGACTAGGAATAGGATGGTGTCTAAGGTTGGACCGTGACATAAAATATGGTGCATACTACCTAATCTCAGTACTTGGATGCCCCGGCCAGGTATTCAAATATTGAAGACAAAGGTAAGTGTGGAGCCTTAGATTGTTTCCTCTATGATCAAGTAGTCATTTTGGAAAATTCTAAAGAGCATAACAAATCAGGAATATGACGCTAATACCTTCATCTTGCTATAAAAGAAGTAAATAAATGCACCATAACTCTTTAAAACCTAGACGGTTGATAATCAAAAGAGGACGTAATGGTTCTATGAAACCCAAATCCATGTAAGAATATGATGAGATAAGTTCTTGAAATTGTAATCTCAAGAGATATACATGGAAAAAGACAAATTAACATGTGATAACAAGGTAAGTTAAAGAATAAAGTTTACACAAGATGAAGAAAATGCTTAAAAACCAAGATAAGGTTAGAAGAAAGAGAAGAAAAAGTGATGAGTAAATAAGATGGAACCTGAGTTAATCTCAGACCAACCAATGAACGTAATCAAAAATAAGAAAGTATAAAGTGAAAATTCATGGTAAGTAAATAATATGTGAAGAGTAACACTCTTTTTCACAAAAAGAAAGTGGACGCACGGTACAATCAGGAAATAATCATGAAAATGATAAAACGATAACAATGGAAAAAGTGTAATGACATGTAATTGTCTTGATTCCTGTGTTGATTGCAAGGAAACCAAGAAGAAGAAAGATAAAACCAAATGGAACAAAGTTTAATGATGCATAAACAGTTGAAAAATCATGTAAGGATCAAAGAAATTGATAATTTCTTCCCCTTGGTATAAAACCATAGGTGTTGATGGGGTGATAGGAGGAGTTTGTTCCCTTATGTTCCTTCCTTCTAAGGGAGTAGCCGTCAAGAGGACCTTGTGTCACTTGATATGTATGCTTTTGAAGTGATATTTGGTTGGATACTTTGAAAAGTATCAATTGATCTTGGGCTTCAGTTTCCAAGATGGAGATACATGTGATAGATGATGTTTTGAGACAATGATAGGATCCTCTTGACGTGTTTTGATCTGGTGATGATGATTGAATATGGATGTGACACCAGAAGCGATGAGTTTTGACTCATGAGATGGATACCAAGGTAAGGAATCCTAGTATTTGAGAAGTACCAAGTGTATGAGAAGGTGAGAACATGTCATATGGTAAGAGAGTTAAGATTCAAGAGACTTGGATCGTGGAGGTATGGTGATGGACCATCTTGATAGATCATCCTTGACCTTGAACTCATAAGCTTGAAGCTTGTTTTGGAGTCTGGATCTATGAGGTGACCCTTGAGGCAGAAGTTTAGCAACACAGGGGAACACTGATGAGGATAAGGAAGTGAGGACCGGATAGCCTGACCAGGGAGCGAAGGGCAACAAGCAATAGTTAGATCTTGTGAGATGAGTTAGCCAGAATGGTAGGTTAGCCTGCATGTTTGCTGGTAGGTCGGATGGAGTCGCTCCTTTCCGCTTTGTCTTCTTCTTGCCTCTTATCTCCTCTAGTTGATCCAGTCTAGGATGTACCCTCCTTTGAATGCTTATAGGATGTGTGGCAGATGTTTCCTTCTTGTTAGCCAAAAGAGAGATAGCCTATTGTCGAATACCTTGTTGGATGACCTGGTTGTGTTGGATGAAGTATATCCTTCTCGTGTCCTTCCCTTTTTAGGACAGGACAATCAAGTGAACCTCTTTCCACATGACATGTTGAGGATCAAGATAATCCTGGGAATGGATATCCTTAGAAAGTTGTGAAGTGGTCCCAGATGGATAAGTTGGCTTTGGTCGACCTGGCTAAGTGCTTATAGTATGGCTATCACATGTTAGGGGTTTATACTCCATATAAACATGATGACGGAAGTATGCACCCAAGGAAAAGAACTATTGTAAGATCGTCTTGGGAAAAGTTCATCAAGTTAAGCTTGATTCCTTGGAATACTCCTAGCTAAGTCTCGAGTAAAGGAAGATCCAGGAAGGATGTGCATCAGTTAGAGACGGATGAACAAGGTTTGTGATTCTTATCCAGATCAGTTGAGATAGTGCATATCTGTTACCACCTGAGTTGATGCTTGTTGTGCCCTTGGAAACTGATATGAAGTTGTGGCAGCCCTAAATCCAAGATGATGTGGCGTACCTGGTTCTGTTGTTGCTAGCATGAGATGTTTAGTTCCTTGGTTGACCAAAAACTCCTTTTGTGTTAATCCTTTAGTGATACATAGTGCAATGCCTTATGAGCTCTGTTATATGTATCCATGTTTTTGGTAGAATATGTATCTTGTGATAATCCTGTCTGAGATATATTTTCCCTTGGATTAGAGACATCCTTTGTAGAAGAAGAAGAAACAATTGATACATAACAGAAAGATAGCGATACGAGTCATGTGAAGCTTAAGTGTTGAGCTTGTGAGATTAGAGTAGCACAGTGTAAGTGTAGCAAGGAAGGCGATATATCAAGTAAAGGAACTGATACCTGAGATATACAAGTCGCAAGTGATGTTCCAGTATCTAAAGAGTGTTACTAGAGAAAGGATGATGAGACAAAGGGTTGAGCCTATGACCAATACAGGAAACCCTATGTTGGCTTTGGAAGAAGAGAAAGTATGTTATTCATAGATCTGTGACACCCAGGAGCTTTCTGGAGTAGTATGATGTGATGCGTGAGTAACACCCATCTTCTCTCTGCTTGGGATTTCGGGGACGAAATCCTTGTTAGGGGTTTATGACTTGTAAGGATCATGACCCATGTTTTGGGCTAACCCTATTTTCTTTTCTTAAGAAAGGTACTTAGAACCTTAATCTAATCCCTCAAGATGTTTTGATATCATGTGACAAGCTTATGTTACCAGTTTGGTCCCGTTTGGATGCTATTTGAACAATGTTTGCTTGTTTTGGACCAAAGTGCAATTTACCCAAGGTAAGGGGTTATATTGCAATATTTCACATGTAGAGCATGCCTTTATTTCTCTATCACCATTAGAAAGAGAATGATGTTGTGGGGTGCCTTATGGAGGGACTATGTTCCAATTTTGAGCTTGGTTGGATGATGCTTGTGCTTTATGTGCTAGTTTTGATGCAAGTTGCAAATTACCCAAAGTGGAGGGTCAATATGCAATTTATGCGATCTAGAGTTTTCTTGCTTCAGTTTGGAATCATCTAGGATGTGGATGTAGGTTTGGGCACCATGTTTGGATATTAGACGAGGAGTGACATATCTATATAGTTTTAATGACGTATATGTCACATGTGCTATCTTGACCTTTAGTGTATTGGGTAGGAGCTTGGAGTGTGTATCGGTTTAGGGGGTGTGTCTCCCATGGAGGATGGTCAGCTTCATGATACACAGCCTAGAGTGTATCACCAGGTTGTGCATGTGGAGTTTGGGTGGTTACAAATGGTGCTAGAGCATAAGCAAGTGGCATCTAAGTTTATGTGGTTATGACACCGTTCCTTTGCTACCTCTCTCTTCCTTGGTGTATATAACTCCTTTCCTCTTTACCCAAGTGATCCCTTTCTTCCACCTCTTTCCCCTTCTTGTGTGGGGCTAACTTGGGAGCTTTGGGAGCTTAAGGAAATCCCCATGTAGCTTGGGAGGCCGAGTTCCTTACCTATAGAGATTTCTTGCTCAAGATCCAACCTTGGTGAGTCATGCTTCTTAGATAGCTTTCCCTTATGCTTTCTTCTTCATCTCCTTCTTCCCCTCTTGGCCATGTATGGACCCTTGATGAGAGTAGCCAAGGTCATGGTACTCTCTCTCTTTTCTTCTTCTTGAGCTAAGCACAACCATGGTGTCTTCTTCTTCATCATCTTTTGTTTCTTGAGGTGATGATGGTGCTGAAGACAAGTTTGGAGCTTTGCATGGATGATCTTCATGGTGAGGAACGTGGGTTTGATGCTTGGATCAGGAAGCTTGATGTCTTTCATGGAGATCCTCTTAAGGTGGGCTACATAACTCTCAATCATCTCTATTGTTTTCACTCTTCATATGAGCTTAAATAGATTCTTGTCTTTAGATCGATACCTTTCCCTATGATAGTTGTTTATGTTGATCTTGAGATCTGATCTAATGGAAAGGTTACATTTTATTACTGCCTTTACCTTGTTCTCCTAGTGCGAGATGGTGAGAGGTGTCTTAAGGTTGAAGATGACCAATCCGATATGGATAGGATACCCGATATAGTGTTTTCCCGATATAGTGGTTTGCCCGATATAGTGCTTCGCCCAATATAGTGCTTTTCCTGATAGGTCATGCTTTGGTTGATGGATCATGAGAAATATCCCTCGCTCGTTTAGTTGAGAGGTGAGCTTAAGGTCTAAGATGTATGTGGAAGTAGTGAGTCCTTGGGAAAAACCCCTCTCTCACCTTGTTGTTGAGAGGTGAGCCTATGCTCTAGATGGTAGGGTGACATATTAGCTTGGCCGATAGAAGTGCTGATCTTAGTGATGAGATGATGATCTACCCTAGTTGCACGATATATTCTTGGGGTTGAACCCTTGTTTGGTACCTTGGGCGATATGGGGTGGTTATACCTTTGGCAATGGGTATCCCTGTTTGGTATTGGGAACCCGATAGGCTGATCCTTGGTGAGGGCGATGCCCTTAGAGGTAGTGCTGCCCGATACCCTAGAAATATTTGGGTAATATGGTGTTGTTGTATTTGGGTGATATGGATTTGATGTGCTTTGCATGATACCTTTAGATGAGAACCCTACCCTTGAGTAGACTCTTGAGCGATACTAAGCATCCTTGCCCGACATGTTTTGGTGAAGAACCCCAAACCTGACATCCATGCTAACCCGACACACCTTAGAGGCCTTAGCTGATACATCGGTCTTCTTGAGGAGGATCTATGTTAAAAGAGGACACCTAGGTGCAGGTTGTTGGCTTGCCCGATATCATCATCCCTATCCCGATATGAGTGTTATTGTATACATGATGGAATGGGCGATATTAGGTAGAGTGCTTGGCCGATACCGTGTATGAAGATATGTTACCTTGGCTGATATGCCCTTGCATGATACATGCTTCCTTTTTGGTTGGTTACTCGACACATAGAAAGGTATAGGCTGGTAGGTTTCTAAGCTTGGGCGATATGGTGTCTAGGACAACACATGTTGAGAAGCTTTGGTGGTATGGTGTTATATATGAGATCAATGTACTCATCCTTATGTAAATATGCAACCTAGGGATTGAAGTTTATTGGCTTAGATAGTATGCATGATAATAATGATCATGGATGAGGTAAAAGGGAGTTGAACATGCTAGGGTTGACCCAGAGAATACCTTAGTTGCTATAAGGTTATGTGGTTCTTGGCCAACATGGTTGCAAGGTTGCCTAACCCAATATGAAGTGAGATGTGTTAGATACATGAGTTTCCTGATATCCCAGAAGATGGTCCCTTGACCAGTACGGGCTGAGGTGTGTTTGGATTATATGACCTTGGTGGCTTCTTTGCACGACATGCTTTGCCCCATACCAGACATAGGTGGAGCTTGTGGGTCTTACCCGATATGAATCTTATCTGATATCACCTTGTGTTGTGGTATTGAAGCTTTGTAGTTGATATCGACTTTTACTGAGGGTTTGTTTAGTCTCTTCCTAGTTTTGATGAGGGTAGGTGACACCTTTAGTGAGGGTTGTACCCTAACCCGATAACCCTAAGTGTTATCTTGAGTCCTAGATGTTAGTATGCTTAACTTGTTTCCTTGGGCCCATATCTTTGATCATGATGGTGAGGTATAAAGAATAGGTTGTGAACCTTAGTATGATGGTTACCTATGGTTGATGATAGGTGAACCTTTGATAAAGGTTGATGATAGATCATTGTTGTATAATCATTAAAGATGAATCCTTAGGGATGGCTTCCATTGTGACATGGGAAGTAGGGTATGGTGGGATACCCTTGGCATGGTGATAGTAATGTGTATTATTTAATATACCATTCAAGACATTATGCTCCATGTGTTCATGGTAATGGATGATGTTCCAAATCCTAATGATGTGATAATTATTGATATGTTTATTTAATAAGTTGTTGTTGATTAAGTTATCTCTATTGTTGTGCAATCTAACCATGGAGGTTTCACTATTTGAAATACATAGCCAGGCAAGGGCTATGATGCTTATGTGAATATGTGTCTTGTGTGGCACCTGGTATATGTGAAATATCTGAGAAATGATAATGTTCCTTGTTGATGAGATAACATGTAACACTAGTATGATGTGAGAGGTCTTGTGACCTGATAAAGGCTAAGTTCCTGATTGAGGTGTTATCCTCTAGTTGTGATATGAGGGATTGCTATCCCATGATGATGTATGATGATGAAGCCTTGTGAGAGGCAGTGGCTCTTTGTGATGAAATGAGGGATTGATATCCCATGGCAAACTGATAGTGTTGATGGTATTAAGAATAACAGTAACAGTGTGACACAAAATAATGGAATCTATGTTGTGTACATGTTTATAACTCTTGTTTATGGTTTGCATAATACAACTTGGTTGACCCTTATAAACCACCTAAAATGTATTAATTAATTACATATGAACCTTTCATGTAGTTTTCCCTGGCCATAGATCCATCATCGTTAGGAGCAGGTGATGGTGAAACGGGTTCTCCTATGGGTTAACCTGGAGCGCATATTTTTGAGTATGTGGGGTTTCTTCTAGCTAAAATAGGAGGAATAGAGTCCAACTTCAGTTATAGACTCAGGATATGTATAAGAGCATGGTGAACAGGCCCATGGCTCAGTGTGATAGAGCATGAATGTGTTCATGGCTCAGGAGCATGGTGAACAGGCATGTGACTCAATGTATACTAGCGTCGAGACCTATACCAAGGCGGGCTAGTGGAAAGGGTAGCCTGCGGGAGCTAACCCTGTGACTGAGGTCACTTAAGCAAGATACTGCGGTCCTACTTTGGATATCATGCACTGACTACGATGAGGCTGAGGTCATGCAGTCTGGCTCTTCCATTGACCTTGTATGGCACCGACTTTGGATTTCGGCTCTTCCATTGACCTTGTATGGCACTGACTTTGGGTTGAGCAGTACGACTCACTTCCTTAGGGCATAATAATAATAATTCATAATCCATCCGTGTAGCATATCTTGCTTAGGGAAAATATAGAACATTGGTTGAGGCCTTGGATGATGTAAGCTTTCTCATATGCTCTTATATGGTCATTGTATAAGTCTTCATATACATGTTCTTCATATTCCCCCTTATATAACAGGTTAGTGATTACTTTTTGTTTAGTTGAACTGTCTGCTCAGTTAAATGTGATAATAATAAAGTTGGTAGAGGGTTTTGTTTCTCACTGGGACTGTGTGTCTCACCCCGTTGGTTAATAACCTTTTAGGTGGACGTGCCTGGCGAGAAAAAGATCTTGTAGCTGAGAATGATAAGCAGAGGTATCATACCTGGTGGAATAGATAGTGTCTAGCAGTAGAGTCCTATGTGTCGTACCTATACACCTAGGTCTTTGGGAGAGTTTTCAATGTTTCTTATATGAGGATTGATGTATGGTTTTCGGCTTATGTACCTTGATGTAATAAATCAATATGTAGAATTGTTATTTCATGTAACGAGATGATGGGAAATTATGTTGTATCACCTTGAAAATATGTTATGAAAAAAAGTGTTGGCTCAAATGTAATATGTCTCATTTTATGGTGCTTGTTGTAAATCAGTTTTAATTTTCTGTGGTTTTTGGTAATCTGTTGGTTAGTATGTAATCGTGTTTTGTTTGAGTGGGGATGTTTCATCGGCTATGTCCCCACACTACGGTAATGCCACCTTACCCCCGTCACGGTCGTGTTGATCACTCAACCCTACTATTTTTACACTGTTTTTCCTATTCTACCCCTACTTAATCTAGTGCTTCCCCACCACCTATATATACATAGGTGGCAGCTGGATCATGAAGGTTACACTCCCCTAGCTTCCATTAGTCCTCCTCACCCATTCTTGAGCATTCATTGCATTCCTTTTGCATTAATGCTCTCCACCCCCCGTTTCCACCATAGAAACCTAGTTTTCTAGGTTTTCTACCATAACCCCCTCCATTCTCATGCCCATCAGCCATCGTGGAGGAAGGAGGATGCCCCACACCAGCTAGGAGGTGAAGAAGGAGGATCTACTTTGAGCTCTATGGAGTCATATCCCCTTTTTCTCATTTCTTTTGCCTTTTCTTTGATTATGTCTAGCTAAGCCCCTGGTGGTGGGATGTTTGGGGTAAAAATGTGACTTTGATACCATGTTGGGGAAGAATAATTTGTAATGAAAATAATTTCATTCTATGATGATTGCCTTTGCTTCTATCTCATTTCCCATTATATTGCATGTGGTTTTTGCTCTTAAACTTAAATGGCTTGCTTTGTGATGTTTGATGACACTTAGCTTCTAGGAGGAACTGGAGTGTATGTAGTAATATTATGATTGGTTCCTAGATCTAATTATTGGATCCTTAGCTAACCCCCTTTGTTCCTACATACATATCCCTCTTTCTACAAGTGAGTGTGAGATCTAAGTGACTAGTGTAAGTGTGATTAGTGCAATTGCTTAGAGCTTTCTAAAGGCTAGGTGGCTAGTAGCATGAGGTGAAAAACCCCATCTCTACTCCCATTCCTACCCTTGGCTCTTGATTACCCTAATAGAACTTACCCTAGAGACCTAGACTTGACAAGTCCTACTAGAATTACACCAAACCCTAGTTATCTAACTAGTAGTATAGGGTACATTCTAATAACACTTGCCTTGTTGTTTGGTTTGTTAATCTAGAGTGAATTGTGATAATTGCATGCCTTGTTGACACCCCCCAACTAATATCAAAGAACATGCCCAAACGGCCCACCTACCTAATTTATTGTTTGAAACCCATCTTAACCTTCTTGCTTGTTAATGTTAGTGTAGCTTAATTGTCTTTGCTTCTTTTAGTTAATTGCTTAGTTTTGCTAGTTAGGGTTAACTTAGAATATTGCTTGCTTTAATGGTTAACTTAGTTCTTAGTTGGTAATTTCTATGCTAGAGTAGAGTAGATCATCTTGCTCTTGCTTAATTGATTGCTTAATCTAGCTTCTTAGATCCAACTTTCTTAGGATAACCTAGTTTTTGGTAATCTAGTTTCATATAGCCTTTACTCGCTTGTTGTGTAGTGTAATCAAACCAAAACCCCTTTTAAACCCTTCAACCCTAGTCTCCACTCTAGGAACGTAGCCAACAGTAACTTAGCTCTAGTGCCCCCTCTGTCCCTGAGGATCGACCCCTATATTTGCCTCTTATCTTTACTACAATAATACCCCGTGCACTTGCGGGTGACCAGTTTAGTATTGTTACTGAGTCTCTTTAGGGTTTCTATAAATATCTAAAGATCCCAAGTGTGTTTGAGTTCTGTGGGGCACATCTAATCAAACCTAATTGGTTAGTGTGTGCACCTCTGGCTCGAAAGCACCAAGCTTTCTGGCGTCATTGCTGGGAATAGAGGCACTCAACCTAGATAGTTAGTGTATCTTAGCCTTTCCTATTGTCCTCACCATTGCTATTCTTTATTATTTGTTCACTTTTGCGTATTGCCATTCTAACTTTGTTTCTTGTTGTTTGTTTATGTATTGTGTAGGTGACAACTGTGGATGCACCATACACGTTTTACTTGTACCGACTTGGTGTTGTACGACCCCGAGATAGGTAGAAGGAGATGCCAAAACTGCCACAACCAAAATCGAGAAACTGAGATGGGTGACCACATGGCAGACAACAACCCTCATGGAAAAGCTCAATAACCGCCCCTTCCTCAACCCAACCACCCCTCCATAATAATTTCACCTTGGGAAACTACAATTCTCCCATTGCCACCCTTGTTGACCAAATGACGGGTCAATAGTTCTCCATTCCACCCACACTCCTTGGACTCCTCCCTACCTACTATGGGATGGAGAATGAAAATCCCTACCATCATATTGATGTCTTCCTTGAGACTTGTTCCCCCTTCTGCACCCCCACTGCCACCGATGACTCCATCCAGATGACTCGCTTCCCGTTCTCTTTAAGGAAAAGGCTAAGGAATGGTACATTTCAAAACCAGAGCTAGTGATTTGGAATGTGATAAAAAATGAATTTCCCAAGAAGTTCTTTCCAATTTCCAAGTTGACTCACATGAGAAGATGTATCACCACCTTCGCCTAAAAGAAAATGAACCTTTCCATGAGGTGTGGGAAAGGTTCCAAAACCTCCTTTGTGACTGCCCCCATCACGAGGTGCCATTGTGGTAGCTAGTCCTAGCCTTCTACATTGGGCTTGAAGAGTTAAACCAAAACAATGTTGACTCATCATGTGGAGGCACATTCATGGTGAAGCCACCCGAGGAGTCATGGACATTGTTTGAACACCTTGCTGAAAATTTCCGCCATTGAGTTTCTACTAAAGGGGAACATTGCAACCGGAACTACATCCCTCCACCTCCTCCCATAGTTCCAACCCGCACTATTTCCAACCCCCACATGATGAAGATGATGGCAGACATGATGAATATGATGAAGAGCCAACCTGGTGGTTGTTCTAGTGAATCCACCATGGCAGTTGATGCTGAAGAAGAGGAAGTTCATGCTTTGCACTCTTTTGACAACCAGAACAATCAAGGTCCTATGTCCATCACTTACACTCCCGAGTGGAGAAACCATCCTAATTTTTCATGAAAACAAAAAAATGAAGATGGTCAAGGACAAGGGCAACCAAGGTCAAGGTATAGCTCGAAATTTGAAGGTGAAGTTCTTGGGAGATTGAGGAGTTTGGATGAGGCAAAGAAAGATGTATCCTCACATGGACAGTCCATCAGCTTTCTTGAGAAAATATTGGACCAAATATCTCTTTCCCTTGCTAGGAGGGAGGAAGGAAGACTCCCATCCCAACCAATACCAAACCTAAACAATGATGGAACTTTACCAAGAAATACTAAAAGTTCATATGCTTCACCTTCATATCAAGCACCACCAAATCCCTATGCTCCACCACCTCCTCAAGCTCCTCTAAACTATCAATATGCTCCACCTCCACCTCACTCATACCAATAACCACCTCCGCAATACCACCCCCATCAACAACAACCACAACAACCACGACAACCAAAACCACAATTCATCCTTCAAATCCCAACTCACCCCACCAAAGACCACCACCATTTCAACAGCCACAAGCTTCCTCTTCCTCTATGCATGAGCATGTGAATGCAGTGATGGTTTTGAGGAGTGGGCGGACTTTGGAGCAGCCTCGTGATATTGTTGTTGTTGAAAGAGCAACTAGTGAGGATAGAGGTGATATTGTGATTAGATAGGTTGATACATAGATATAGCTTGATGATACTGTGATGAGAGATAGAGTTGATACTATGACACCGGGCAGTGATACTATGATACCGAGTAGTGATACTGTGATTCCAGTTGATGATTTTGTTGTTATGAGCCGTTTGGGTTCCCAACTTCCCCCATTTCCCAATACTCTTAAGGAGCCTTCTGTTGAGAGAAGAAAGAAGAAACATACTAAAGATATCATGGAAACCTTTAAACAAGTGAGTATAAACATTCATTTGCTTAATGCGGTCAACCAAATCCTTTCCTACACTAAGTTTTTGAAAGATTTGTACACTTTTAAAAGAAAGAAAACAGGGAGAACACCCAAGAAAGTCAAGCTCACTGAGTAAGTGAGCTCAATTCTAAAACACACCATGCTAAGAAAGAGGAAAGACCCCAGTGCTCACCATTTCATGCTACATTGGGGCACATCGCATAGACCAATCCCTTCTAGACTTGGGTTCTAGAATTAACTTGGTGTCGTATGATGTGTTTGCCAAGCTCCAAATGAGACAATTAAGTCTAGTTCATTGTACTTTGCAGTTGGTCGACCGATCCGTGAAGACGCCTATAGGGTTGTTGATGATGTGCTAGTTAGACTTGATGATGAGACTTTTTCTTTCTTCCCCGCTAACTTCATTGTTTTAGACATGGAAAAGGATACAAGAAGAGTACCTATCATCTTGGGAAGGCAATTCCTAGATACAGTTGATGTAGTGATTCATGTGAGAACTGGGACTATGTATGTGACATTCATGCACATGAAGATTCGATTGAACATCTTTAAATCTTCAGCCACAGTCGAGGTGATAGGAGCCACTTAAGAAGATTTCTATTGTGGAGGAGTGTCTACCTGCATGGATTCAGACTGCCACTCAAGGTAGAGGTTTAGAGATAATAGTTGAGTTCCCCGATGATGATGACGAAGAGGACGAAGTGAATGAGCTAGCCTTGGTGGCTGCAAGTAAAGACCTCCCATCAATTTTTAAACCATTAAAGAACTCTCTTGAAGTACCTCCAACTGTTGAGATAAAGTCACTCCCATAAGGATTGAAGTATGATTTTCTAGGCTCCAATGACACCCTCCCAGTGATCATTTCTTCCATTCTTTCTCTGGAATAAGAAGAGGCATTGATGAAATTCATGAAGAAGAACATCCAGACCATTGGATGGTCGATTGCTGATTTGAGGGGTATTGACCCCTCCATTTGTGTGCATGTGATCTATTTGTAGGATGATGCAAGGCCAACCCGCCAAATGCAAAGTCAGTTGAATCCAAAACTGAAGGAAGTTGTAACTCAAGAGGTTGTGAAGTTGCTAGATGTTGGGATTATATATCCAATTTCTGATAGCACGTGGGTGAGTCCCATCCTGGTTCTACCTAAGAAGGGTGGGATCAAAGTGGCAGAGAACATGGATGGTGAGCTAATACTTGTTAGAGAACAATCAAAATGGAGAATGTGTGCTAACTACAGGAAGCTCAATGAGAAGACCAAGAAGGACCACTATCCTCTCCCATTTCTTCACTAGATTCTAGAGAGGCTAGCGGGGAAAAGCTTCTATTATTTTCTTGATGGATACTCTGGATACTTCCAAATTGTTGTGCATCTTGCGGACCAAGAAAAGATGTCATTCACTTTCCTAAGTGGTACATTTGCTTACCGGGGAATGCCATTTGGGCTGTGTAATGCCCCTTCTACTTTTCAAAGATGCGTGACCTCTATCTTTGTTGATATGCTTGATTCATCGTTTGAAGTGTTCATGGATGATTTCTCAGTTTTTAGTAAAATCTTTGATGAGTGCTTGATACATTTGGCTATTGTCTTGAGAGATGTGTCAAGGTTCGCCTAGTGCTATCTTGGGAGAAGAGCCATTTTACGATACCCGAAGGCATCATTCTGGGCCACCGTGTTTCAAAGGACGAGATCGAACTTGATAGGGACAATGTGGGCCTCATTTCTACACTTACCATTCCTTCTACCGTAATACATGTCTAGTCTTTCTTGGGACATGTAGGCTTCTACCACCTTTTCATCAAAGATTTTAGTACGGTTTTGAGACCTCTATGTCACTTGCTGGAGAAATATGTTGAGTTTCATTTTGATGACAAGTGTGTTGAAGCCTTCAACCACTTGAAGGAAAAGCTAGTTTCTACTCCTATAATGCAACCCCCAAACTTCTCTTTGCCATTTGAGATCATGACTGATGCATCTGACATGGTAATGGGGGATGTGCTGGGCCAAAGAGTTGGCCGGATTTTGCATGCTATCTACTATGCCAGCAAGACTCTAGATGAAGCTCAAAGAAAATACACGACTACCGAGAAAGAGTTGCTTGCAATTATCTTTTCTCTTGACAAGTTTAGATCATATCTACTACAAAACAAGGTGATTATATACATGGACCATGCTGCTTTGAAATAACTAATGGCAAAGAAAGACTCAAAGCTGAGGTTGATCTGTTCGATATTGTTGCTTTAAGAGTTCGGTCTTGAGATTGTAGACAAGAAGGGAGTAGAAAATTCTTACACCGACCATCTCTCCTGAACTGAAGCACCTTTCGACGACACATGTAGGATCAAAGAGACAATTATGCATGAGCAGATGTTCCTACTATTATCCACTCAAAGGCCATGGCATAAACACATAGATTACTTCTTATCTAGTGGAAGGATATCAAACACTTGGATGAGAGAGGAAAGCAAAATGTTGTTTGATATGGCCAAAAATTATGTTTGGGATGATCTTCACTTATTCAAGTATTTCCCCGACCAACTTATTCAGAGATGTGTTGCAGAGATGGAGCAACAAGAAATTCTATCTATGTGCCATTCTGGAGTTTGTGGGGGTCATTTTGGTGGAAAACGTACTACAGCCAAGATTCTCCAAAGCAGATTCTATTCTCCCTCCTTGTTCAAAGACTCTCATGAATTTTGCAAGTGATGTTTGAAGTTCCAAAAGGTGGGCACTATCTCTAAGAGAGACATGATGCCTCTATCACCCATTCTTGTGGTGGAGGTGTTTGATGTTTGGGGACTTTATGGGTCCTTTCCCCCCTCTTTTGGATATGTCTACATTTTTATAGACATTGATTATGTGTATAAGTGGATCGAGGTTGTTGCAACAAAAACAAATGATCACAAAGTGGTGTGTGACTTCATGAAATCCAATATCTTTAGACAATTTGGTATTCTAAGAGCTATGATTAGTGATGGGGGAAGTCACTTCATCCATCACACCTTCTAAGTCTTTCTTAAGAAACACAGAGTGAACCATCGTGTGCCTACTCCTTACCACCCCCAAACAAGTGGTCAAGTTGAGTTGGCCAATCGGGAGATAAAGCTCATTCTAGAAAAGACGATGAGCTTAATGAATCTTTATGGGCGTATAGGACTGCATAAAAAGCATTGATTGGTACCACCCCATTCAAACTTGTGTATGGAAAAAGCTACCGTTTGCCGGTTGAGATGCAACACAAGGCATTATGGACTTTGACGACTGTGGAATTTGATGGAGAGAATGTCAGAATGAAAAGAAAGTTTCATCCGAATGAATTAGAGGAGATGTGACATGAAGCGTATGTAATGTCCAAGTTCTAGAAAGAGAGGACAAAGTTTCTACAGGACAAAATGATTAAGAAGAAAGACTTTGAGCTCAGAAAGTGGGTATGGATGTATAACTCAAGGATGAAGTTCTTTCCCAAAAAACTCCGGTCTAGATGGGAAGGGCCTTATCTCATCAAAAAGGTGTATCCATCCGGAGCTATGTTGATTTGTGAGAAAGAAGGAGCTAAAGAATTCACCGTGAATGGTCAAAGATTGAAATCAATTATGGAAGTAGGTTTTAGACAAATCAAATCAAAGTTTTGATATAGTGATGCTAGTGGAAGAACATCAGGTTGATGAGGAGATGTGCTTGAATGCACATGAAAGAGACATTTATTTCAAAGATGCTTTGGGAATCCCATGGACATGAATGAAGTCAAGAATCAATAAGATCGACTGAAGGCATAAAATTTAGCGCTAGTGGGAGGCTGCCCGTTGGGAGATTTTTCACCCAACCTTCTCTTTTTGATACTTTTACTTTATTTTCCACAAAATACACACAAACTTGCATGTTTAATAGTTTTCTTTGAGTTTTGATGACATGGAAGGTGTTAGGCACTAAAGATATATGTATTAGAGGTGAATCATGGCCACTAAGATCATTTTGTGGCAAAATCTTGAAGAAAAATAAAGTTCTTGAATTTGAGCTAAAAATTTGAAGAAATGTCCCCCACCACAGTCATGGAGCTTGCCACGGACATGGTAGCAATAGTCCAACACGGTCGTGGTCACCCGCCACAACCGTTGGAATTATTTGTCTAAGAAGTCAGAAAGATCAGGTTGATTGGCCAAGTTTTACATGAATGGCCATGGCCATGGCCAACCGCCATGTCCATGTCAAGGATAGATGGCCATGATCATGGTAGGAGACCACGACCGTGGCGAGGTCGGGTGGGTGCACTCTTCATCGAAAACACAACTGTGGTGTCGACCACGGACGTGCTACCAAGCCCTCACCACGACCGTGGTCACCCACCACGGCCATGGCGCACCCCGACCCCAAAAAAAATATAACTAAAACTCCTCTCCAACCTAACCCTCCCCTCGTTCTATCATTATCCTTCACAAGAGCACGACCGTGGTGGTGCTCCCCGACTTCCATCTCCTCTAAGATCCACCTCCAAGCCCCCAAATCACCTCAAATCCACCACTAATCACTCCTTAATCATCCTTCTACAATTACCCTTCCATTTCCACACCAAATCATCCATCAATTCACCCTCCACCACCACTTTCATCTCCATTTCGTCCTACAACCACCCCTACCCAAAACCTCCACCAAAACCTCCATTTCTCATCCACACCAAAAACTAACCATTCACCCACCATCTAAACCTCCATATCCTTCCATTCCACCCCTTAATCCACCCCCATCTCATCCTCTATCCACAAATCCGAATTTCACAGCCCTACCACCTCGTCCACATCTAAAAAAATGAAGGGGATCACTAAGGCAGTGAAGAAAGGGGCTCAAAAGAGCCTTGAAGTGATCACCAGAGGTAAGGTGCGCACCAAGAAAGACTCCTCCCAGGTCTCCATGCCTTCACACACCCCCTCACCATCCAATTATGTTGCCCAATCACTCCACCGCTCGATGTCCGTGAGTACATCCCACATACGGTCATCTGATAGCCATCACATCAATGATAAGACATATAGGGGAGAGGAGGAGGAGGCATCTGAGGACAACATCGATGACTTGATCGATGAGGTCAAGCCGGCGGTTGTAAAAAGAAGCCAAACATCCAAAGCAGCCACGTCCTCATCAAAGTGTCCGCCGAAGACCGCTCTGGCCTGCCATTCGACATCTTCCACGGAAGAGGGGCATGGGCGGTAGCCACAAGAAATGCGGCAATTGCATCCAGAAGAAGAGCAATTTGCACAATGGTATCCTGAACAACGGGTACCACTTAGTCTTGATACATGTTCTAGGTCCCGATCATGCATGATGGATGAAGAAGACGATGAAAGTAATGATGAAGAGATGGAACTGTCAGCTGAGGAAGAGGATATACTAGCACAACTGGGGGATGACAGGTTGAAAGCCTTGGGAAAGGCTCCTGTTGAGGTGTCCTTTGGAAGAGGACACAAGCAAAGAAAAATTGCCCTCACATACCCCAAATTCATGACAAGGAGAGTCAACTCCACCAGGTATGGATGTGAGAAGGTTATTTATGAGTTGGGAATCAAGGTGATTGTGGAGGGTAGTTTGAAGAAAATTGGGTTGTGGAACATTCTTTTCACACCCCCAAACAATTTATAGTGTGTTGACTCAAGAATTATTTGCCATGCTTGAAAAGACAAAGGTGAGAGGTAATGATGCAATCAAATTTTTCATGATGGGCAAAATGCACACTCTCACGACAGCTGAATTGAATTGCATATTTGTTGTCAACCCCGAAGAGGCCAAGAAAATGGATGACAACCTACTTGAAAGAGAGGTGGATTTTAATTATGTAAATTTCTGGTACCTCTTGATAGGAAGCAAGGACTATTATGCAGGGAGGTCAAAAAATTCAGCTATAAGCAATCCCCTATTCTGTTATGTGCATAAGGTTTTGGCCAACACCATTGTTGGCATATATGATAATCAAGGCATGATTTCTTAGAAAGACTTGTTCATCTTGATGGCAATGCACCACAAATGGTATATTGACCTTGAAGTGCATTTGATTGATCATATGAGGTTCATACCCTACAAAAGTAAAATACCTTTTGTCATGGGAGGGTTTGTAACCTTAATTGCTATGAGCTATGGGGTATGATGTTTCTGGGTTTGAAGACACAAATGAAGCTCAATTTGTTGACTTGAAGTATCTTACTCACTCCAACACTATCATGATCAAGAACCAAAGAATTATGTATCATGCAAGTAGTGTGTCAAAGATTGATCTTGAGCTGCCATACCATGGTGTGCCACTTCTCTCTGTGTTGGGGATCCCCCCATAAATTGGAGGCAAAATTACATGAATGGAAGTAGAACAACCCAAGTGAACATATCCCATGGGAGCCACATCTGCACAAGAAGAAATTGTTGAGTCCAATGTGGGAAGGAGCAAGAAGTTGAAAGAGAAAGGAAGCCCCAAAAGTCAAGAAGAAGGGATGAAGGAACATCCCAGCTGCAACAGCCCTCAACAAATTCCTATGATATGTCTTCCATCCAGGCACAACTTGAGAGCATTCACCAGACACAGCACGACATGTAGTTGATACAATAGTACATGTGACAGGACCAACAGATGCACTACCAGGTCAACCACATGTACCATTACCACCATGCCCAAGAAACAAGAAACCCAGAATGGGGTGGAGACTTTTGGAATGGTATTGCGGGATATTGAGAGACGTACCCTCCACTTTAGGATGACTACTAGGGGCACTACTACCAGCATCCTCCCTCAGGATCAGCTCCTCCTTCAAGCTCAGCTCCTCCTTAGGATCATCCTCATTCATCTGACCAGCTGCCACAACATCCGTGACACTTCCCCTATCTACCCTAAGCTATAGTTTCATGTTGAGGACAATATGATTCTAAAGTTTGGGTGGGTAGGGCGGTATGCACTACCCTATATCTGTCTCTTTTTGATATTTGTTCCACATCTTCTATGCCATGAGTGTCTACCTTAGTTTTTCTTGTACTTATTTTTGTTTGCATCCATGCATAGCATGTAGCTTTCATGCATTTTTGTGTAATTTTCAAAAATTTTGCTCTTTTTTCCATGCATTGCATATCATGTAGATTTTTTTTGTAAATTTTGCATGTTTTTAGCTAGGATTTGCTTATATACTATTTTAAGTTCAATAATATAGGCGTAGATGTTATTGAAGGCAACTTGGCACTGTTTTGGCCAATTTTGCCCAAATTTGAGATTTCTTGTCTAAAAGTGTGTTTCAACCCAATCCCTACTATTTGGATTAAAAATAATGACCTTTGACAAATGCAAGTGAATTATTATTGTTTATTACTAAATGGTATCAATTCTTAACTTTTTACATGTGCTTCACCTCTCTTGGTTTTGTGAATGTTTTGGTTGAATTGTGACTTGAGCAAGCTATGAGCGCTTAGTGCCTATGAAATCACTTGATTGAAGTATCAATTTAAGGTTGTTCATTCATGTGGTGTGACATTGTTGGATGAAGTGTTGGATTAATTTTCATGCAGGATACCTTATGTTGAGAATCACACCAGTGGCCCCTCTTTGACCCGAGTATTCACTCACCATCTTCTTACCCCTCCGCCTCATGAAAGGATGCCAAAGTGCACATATCATCCGTGGCCACCTTGAAAAGTTTGGGTGGTCACATAATCATCTCACCACTTCATTCTCATCACCATATGTCCTATCTACTCCAAGGGCAAAGAAAAAGAAAAATAATGCAAAAAGAAAGCAAAAGATGCTCCTATTTAAGAGCATATAAATAAAGAAAATATGAGTGATCTATGTAATAGCAACTTAAAATCTTACCACACTCTTTTTTTCCATTTTCATACCCATTGAGCTAGGAAACATCAAACCTAGCTCATTTTGCCCTTTTCTGAAGCCACATAGGTCATTTGGTGTGATTCGAAACATAAGGTTGAAAAAACGAAGGTGAAGTAGCACTCCTAGTCATCCTTGATTAACGCCATCATGAAACGGTCTATCTAGAATGACATGAAAGAAATATGGATAGCTTGTGTGTTTTATGCACTATATTTAAAGTTCATATGTTTTGTGCTCTTTTCATGATTGATTTGTGAAAATAGGATAGGAGAGAGGTGGAATGCATGTACTTAGTCACTTTTGATCCCATTCAGCAATAATCATCCTTTGCATTGCATTTGTTGTTTCTTGATTGTGGAAAAATTGCAGAGAGATTGAGTTGGAGCATACTTGAGGACAAGTATATTTCAAGTTTGGGGTGGTGATGCAGCCCTATTTTAGGGCTCCATCTTGTGCCATTTTGTACTTTATACAAATCTAAACATAGTAGAATGCAAGTTAAATCCCCCAATGTGAGTATTATTATCAAATGTACTTATGGACGTTCTTTGCATTATTTTTAGGTACTTGGACCATGCTTTGGATGGATGGGAGAAAAGGAAGGAGTTCTAAGGTTCCTCCACTCATGGAGGGGTCCAAAGAAGGCCCCACAACTCCCTCAACCTACCCCTAATGGCCAAGATACAACATCAAGCAAAGAAGTCCAATGATGATGAAGATTGAAGTTATTTTTTCCACTGAAGACCCCGACACGACCATAAGCATCCACCACGATCGTGTGAATTATAGCCAAGAATCATAGGAACGTCAGTGTTTTTGCACCGAAAGCACCACAACCATGGCCATCAGCACGACCGTTGCCAACTGAAGACATCACAGCCATGGCCATTAGCACAGATGTGGCCAACAGAAGACATCATGACCATGGCCTCCCGCAACAACCGTTGGAATTATACACAACGTTCCCAAAAATCAACATAGAGGTGGTCCATTTTTCATGTGAATGACCATGGTCATGGCCATTCACCATGTTCGTGGCCCTTGAAGACTACCTCGACCGTGGTACTCCCCATGCCCGTGATGAACTAAAGATAAAGATGACCTCCAAGCTGCCTCGCTCGTGGCCTCCTCCTCCAACACGATCATGGTACCTCACCACAATCGTGGTACCCCTTACCCAGCACAACCGTGGCACCGCTCCACGGCCATGGCCACCACCTATACTTAGCCTTTCCACTTGATTTCACACCTCAACCGTGTTGCCACACCAAAGTCATGCCACCTTACCCCCAACAGGGCCGTGGCCACCCACCACGACTGTGTTGATCACTCAACCCTAATATTTTTTTGCACTGCTTTTCCTATTCTGCCCCTACTTACCCTAGTGCTTCCCCACCACCTATATATACATAGGTGGCAGATGGATCACGAAGGTTACACTCCCCCCGATTGCCATTACTCCTCCTCACCCTCTCTTGAGCATTCATTGAATTCCTCTTGTAGTAATGCTCTCCACCCCCCATTTCCACCATAGAAACCTAGTTTTCTAGGTTTTCTACCATAAACCCTCCATTCTCATGCGCATCAGCCATCTTGGAGGAAGGAAGATGCCCCACATTAGCTAGGAGGTGAAGAAGGAGGATCTACTTCGATCTCCATGGATTCCTATACCCTTCTTCTTATTTCTTTTGCCTTTTCTTTGATTATGTCTAGCTAAGCCCCTAGTGGGGGCTATTTGAGGTAAAAATGTAACTTTGATACCATGTTGGGGGAGAATAATTTGTAATGAACATAATTTCATTCTATGATGATTTCCTTTACTTCTATCTCATTTCCCATTATATTGCATGTGGTTTTTTCTCTTAAACTTAAATGGATTGCTTTATGATGTTTGATGACACTTAGCTTCTAGGAGGAGCTGGAGTGTAGATAGCAATCTTAGGAATGGCTCCTAGGTCCAATTAGTGGATCCCTATCTAGTCCCCTTTGTTCCTACATACATATCCCTCCTTATACAAGTGAGTGTGAGATATAAGTGACTAGTGTAAGTGTGATTAGTGCAATTTCCTAGAGCTTTCTAAAGGCTAGGTGGCTAGTAGCATGAGGTGAAAAACCCTCATCTCTACTCCCATTCCTACCCTTGTCTCTTAATTACCCTAATACCACTTACCCTAGATACCTAGACTTGACAAGTCCTACTAGAATTACACCTAACCCTAGTTCTCTAACTAGTAGTATAGGGTAAATTCTTATAGCACTTGCCTTGTTGTTTGTTTTGGTAATCCAGAGTGAATTGTGATAATTGCATGCCATGTTGACACCCCCCAACTAATATCAAAGTACATGCCCAAACGGCCCACCTACCTAATCCATTGCTTGAAACCCATCTTAACCTTCTTGCTTGTTAATGCCAGTGTAGCTTAATTGTCATTGCTTCTTCTAGTTAATTGCTTAGTTTTTCTAGTTAGGTTTAATTTAGATTCTTACTTGCTTTAGTGGTTAACTTAGTTCTTAGTTGGTAATTGCTTTGCTAGAGTAGAGTAGATCATATTGCTCTTGCTTAGTTAATTTCTTACTCTAGCTTCTTAGATCCAACTTGCTAAGGACAACCTAGTTTTTGGTAATCTAGTTTCATATTGCCTTTACTAGCTTGTTGTGTAGTGTAATCATACCAAAATACCTTTTAAACCCTTCAACCCTAGTCTTCTCTCTAGGAACGTAGCCAATGCTAACTTATCTCTAGTGCCCCCTCTGTCCCTGAGGATCGACCCCTATATTTTCCTCTTATCTGTACTACAATAGTACCCAGTGCACTTGCGAGTGACCTATTTAGCATTGTGACAGAGTCTCTTTAGGGTTTCCATAAATATCAAAAGATCCCAAGTGTGTTCGAGTTCCGTGGGGAGCATCTAATTAAACCCAATTGGTTAGTGTGTCCACCTCTGGCTGAGAAGCACCAGTAAGCAAGTTAGTAATGCACTACGAAAGCATTAGAAACTTTTTTTGAGCAAGAGTGAGAAGAGAATCACAAAATATCACTTTTGACTCAAAAACCATATGCTTGGTGCACAATAACTTGACAGAAACAAGTTAGGATTAGATATGAGCAAGAGAACCTTTACCTCTTTTCTTACCATTCCTTTTCCACTTGTTTCCACCCCATGCACATCACACCTTTATTCTTTCATGTGGATTGAGAAGTAAATTCAATTCAAATAGCTCATGTCACAATCCACTAGCAAGTGGCCTACAAGAAGAAAGATGAAATGGTCCCCACTCATGTTTTTGGGTCCAAAGGGGTTAGCTTAGCAACCCAAGACCTATTTCTCTTGGGTGATTTCCTAAAAGGACAACAAGTAGAATAATGAGCAATTTCATTACAATAGTTGCATGTGCCCATAGCCTTGGAACTAGAGGATTCTCCATGGAATATTGGAGGTCCTTTACCTTTTTTGTTCCTTTGGATACCATCATACCCTAAAACACATATACCAATTTGTTTAGTAGTATGATGTAGGATATCATTAAGATTATTTTTACCAACTAAAAATATTTGCAAAGAAGATCTCAAATTATGATTATCATGCATAAGAGAAGTAATAGAGAAGAAAATTGATTTATATTATCTCTAGCATGCAAAATATCATTTTCTAGGCAAAGAACTTTGGTCAAATAATAATCTCTATGAATATGAAGAGAAACTACATTATTCTCTCTACTAATAGAACTAGAATATGATTCAAGCACATTTATTTCGGCAAGAAAGGAAGCATTTTCATTTTCAAACATAGCAATCTTAGAACTATAGATCCTATTTTCAGATTCTAAACCTTTCAAAGCTAAAACTTTGTTCTTGTTTTTAGTTTTAAGAACATCTATATCATGCATGACAGAATCATAAAAGTTACTATGCTCTGCATTATAACTATAGGCAAGAGGTTGAGCTTCTAGAAATCTAATATTTTCAAGAAAATTAGCATTTTCAATTTTAAGAAAATCTACTTGACTAAGACAAGAATTTTTATCATCAAGCAAGCAAGTATTAGCATGTTCACAATCATCTATTTCAACATGCAAATTATCAACAATTCTAGCAAGCTTTTTCTTTTTCTTTTTAGAAGACTTGAGAGAGGCACGAGTAGAATCAATGATAGAAAATAAAGGTTCTTTATATAAAGAGTGTATATTTAACTCATTTGAGCCTTCACTTGTTGAAGCCATGAGATAAAATGGCATTCTCATTAATCAGTAGAGCTTGAGCTAGATCCTGCACTTGATTCTTCACTTGGGATTGAGTTGCAGTCACTTGAGCTTGATTTGAAAGAGTCACTTGAGCTTTTGTGCCATTTCTCCTTCTTCTTGTATTTCTCTTCTCTTCTCTTGTGATGATGGGTCTTTCTGTCTTGTAGACAATCTATCTTGAAGTTACCTTTCTTTCCATACTTGAGGCACCAGATGGAGGAGGAAGGCTTGCCTTTATAGAGTCTACCCTTGGATCACATGCCATCTTATTCAAATTGAGAGGATGGAGAGGATTGACCCATAATAGATTTAATTTGATCCTTGATTTCAACATTCTTCACTATCTTTATCTCTTTGTCCTCTTATCTTTCAGCTTCTTCTCTCTTGTCAAGTGTGACTTCATGGGCTTGTACATTTCCAACGAGCTCTTCAATAGGAATATCACCTACAAAATTTACTTCTTCAATGGATGTCACCTTGGGTTCCCACCTCTTAGGGAGAGTTATAAGGATGAGTTGATCTCTCCTCTACTCATAGGATGACCTAGAATAGCAAGACCATTCACAATGGTCTTGAGCCTTGGGTACATGTTGGCTATCATCACCTCCTTTCCCATCTTGAAGTTCTCAAGCATCCCTTTGAGGATATAGACTTTGCTTTCCTTTAGTTGAGTTGTCCCCTCATATGTGACACACCGATTTCTTCACACCTCATAGGCCGTCTCACAAGAAGAAATCTGGTTGAACTTGGTGAGAGTCATTGTGCCATAGAGGATGTTGATTCCTCTTGCATTCAAGGTGGATTTGTTCATGGTAGCTTCATCCCATTCTTCCATTCTTTTCTTTGGAAGCTTGTATGGACGGTCCACCATTTGCCATAGCTCAAGACTTTTTTCATTGGATGTGGAATTGAAGCCTTCTCTTCTAATAGAGGAAGTTACTCTCATCAAAGATTGGAAGGTTGACGAAGTATCTCCCATCTTGGTAATCTTCCATCTTCTCCTACTTGTGGAAGTATGCTTGGAGAAGACCCACTCTGATACCAATTATTAGATCCTAGGATGGGTGATTGGATGTTCTAGAGGGGGGTGTGAATAAAGTTGAATGCACTTAAAAAAATTCATTAGACCTTCAAGATATATCACAAGATAAGGTTGATAAAATAAGAATTTGAGTACAACTAAAATATACATAGCAAGGATGAGAAAGATTGAACATACACCAGTTGACAAGCTATGTAGAGTGGTTCCATACTGCAAACTAGAAGTATGTAAGTCCACTACCTACATAGGTCAACCTCTAGGATTTCTTAAGAATGTCTACTCCTTATATTCACTTATAAGATTTACAACATATGACCTTACTTTTCTGGGACAAGGAATCCTACCAAAAGACTTACCTATCCAATCAAAAGTCTTCTACCTCATTAAGGACTTATCCACTTTGCAATGAGTCTTCTGCCTTTGTTAAGGACTTACCCATTCTTTCACAAGTCTTCAGCCTTTGAGGAATTACCCACTCTTCTTGGATTTTTAGCCTTTGAATTCACCTTTGCCAAGAAGAAGCTTCCACCAAGGACTTACCCACTTGAGCAAGGAGTCTTTTACCTTCACCAAAGGCTTACCCACTCTTTTTTCAAGTCTTTGGCCTTCAATCTTTTCACCAAGGGACTCCTTCCATTGTTCTTCTTCACTCTCTTAGCTAAGAGAGAGAACCTTCATCTTTATGGTTGAATGAGAGATTGGGAGATGGAGGAAGTGAGAGCCTCACAAGACATACATGTAGGACTAGCTCTCTTAAAAATCTCCTACTCACTCTAATGGATGTAGCAAGTGTTTAAGATTAGAGAGAGAGAAGGATGTAGGATCACTCAACTATAGAATAGGGACCTGATAGTGCTTGTCTAACAATGGGATGAAGTCCAAGGGGTCCTATTTATAGTTGGGGATGCCTAGAAGACTTTGGGAACACTTAAGGATGAATACTAGCCATTAGGGATGTTGCAACAAATATTTTTTTGAGTTTTTCAAAGTTCCAACGTCTAGAAACACTTTTCTGTACTTCTCCATATAGTGTGATTGGTCGAGTTTCTATAAAGGTAACTCGACCAAATGCACTATGAAATAAAGCTAATTAGACCAATCGATCGACTTTGTCCTGGTAGGAACTCGACTGATAGATTAATTCAGTTTTGTTTCAGTGCAGTGGTCGGTCAAGTTCTGAGTATAGGAATCTCGACCGATCAACAACATTCTCAAAATCCATCAAGGATTGATTGAGTTTGTAATTCGACCAATAATCAACCTGTAATGAATTTTGGGAAATTTCATTAAAGTGCTTAAATATTCGATTTAAGTTCTTATGATTTTTTCTAAGCTTAATTACAAGTCATACAATCATTACAAATCATTTACAACATGATTCTAATGTATTTACACCATATTTCAAAAATGTGCACTGTATTGACTTTGACTTGTCTTTTCTCCAAGTTAGGATGCAAAATTTTGGGCATTTGGAGTGTGTCTATACCTAATATAAAATCACGCAAGTAGAAACATTAGATACAAATAATTGGAATGGTTTAGTCATCATCAAAACAAGGGTTTAGTCAACTTAGACCTAGAGTCAACATTGACCTAGAGTCAACAAATTCTAGTTTAGAAATCTGAGGATAACCTGATGAATTGTTTGTATGAATATATTGATCCATCTTTTGAATTCGGTTAACCATTTTACTTCTCTTTTTTGCCATAGGGATTGTTTGTGTTTGGTTGTCATAAATAATGATACATATGAATTTTTCAATATGACGAGAGATTGAGTTTAGTTCAATGTCATGGGAAAGAGTGGTGAATACCAAACAAATGTGAATGAAATATTCATTGTCATATAATATGACTGAGATTTAGGTTTAGATTGTATGAAGTAAAAACAAGAATAGTTCTACCTACCTCAATAAAAGGTAATGTTGTAAATCATTCACTTTGACTACATACCAAAATAACCATACCACACACCAAATTCACCTAGTTAGGAAATTACACAAGGAACCATGTGACACCGTATCCTGCACAAGATATCTAGTTTTCTAAGTAGAATGGATAATAGTCAAAAGAGAATTTATGAAATTTTATCATTGGCTAAATCAAGATTATGTGGAATCATTAGTTTATTCAAGTTGTATGCATTCATTATGGCAAAAGTCAATGTTTGAACCTCTTTACTTATTGTCATACACTATTTTGTTAATTCCTAAGCTAGGTTTAAATATGTTATTAGGATAAAATTCATTACAAACAATCTTTGATATATATATCCACCTATCTTAACTACGACTTGGTCAGGTAAACTTTGCTTCTTCCACTTCATTGATCAATAATCATGTTGTAACTTTTAGAGTTTCATTATAATTAGGCTCAAAGATAAAAACTATATTTTCAAATCTACTGACGTTGAAAGGAAAAATACAACACTTTATAGGTATTATATTTTTTTTATTGTTTTCCATAATACCTTAATTTACTTGGACTACTCCTCCAAGTTATGAAACCATCAACCAAATGACCTCCTACCCTAATCCAACTATGTGAATGTAACCCGTAGCTAACCCGAAATCATCAATTAAGGTCATGAATTTGTATGCAAATCACTTCATTATGGAATATCATTTAGGTGAAACAATACTTAGACAACTCTCTGAATATAGATAAATTAGAATTAGACATGTAAATGGATATCCAAAATCCACACATTTGGTCCAGATTCGAGTCCGAAATTTTGAAAAAAATCCGACATCCGCATAATTTGTATTGGATTGAGGATATCAAATTTCATATCCAAAAATTTCAGATAGTATTTCAAATATGGCTATATCCGCTCCAAAAATTTTTGAAATCCAAGAAATATATACATATATTATCAAATATATATAATCTATATATAAAAAATAAAAATATAGATATTTTATCATATATATTCATAGTGATATCAACATTTTTTTATATATAATGTATTAATTACAATACATTTATAACTTTTGGTTCAGAGCAGATATTTATCCGAATTTGGATATTATTTATCGGATCGGATTCAAATATTATCACATGATATCTATCAGATATCGAGTTGGATATCAGATCGGATTTTTTTTCCAGATTCAGATATCAGATATAGTTGTATCCACTCCGTATTTGATCTGTTTACATGTCTAAGATTTAAAGATTGGATAAAAACCAATTACAATTTTTATATATAATCCCATTCAATATATACACAAACATCAAATTTGGAACAACTAAGAAGCCACATTATCACGGTTAGTAAAAATGAGCACGTGATGGTAGGGTTTGGCTCTGGGGGTCGAGGCGGCAGAGGTTGGGGTGTCCAGGGAGGCTGGGGTGGCCACGACCATCATCCACTCGACGATTGGGGACCAGAGAAGGATGGAACAGGAGGAAATGGCAGATAATCTACGATCAACATGGAGTCTAGTGGCTTAAACAGTTCCGGTGTGCCTCAAAGAGACACCAGGAACACAGAGTCAAACAACCCTAGAGGCATCTCAGAAGTGCTTCAGAGCATGGGACTGAATCTTAACATTTCACCTACGCACAACAACAGATTGGCCCTACACGGAACTAGGAGGCATCTATTGAGGTTGATCAGGCAAACCTACAGACAGAGGAATTTCTAGATCTCCAAGGACCGCCACCAGTTGGTACATCCCAAAGACAAACCCTGAGACAACAAGTATCGTATAACAATGTTGTTGGAGGGGGAAGCCGATCGATCCTGGGTTATGAGGATATAGAGGTGCAGATATCCTTTTCTGACATCTAGATCGTGGATCATGATGGTACACCCAACTTCCATATCGTAGAAGAGAAGTTTGAGGAGTTAATGAGGCCATGGTGCTATACAGTTATTGTCAAGGTTCTCGGGAAAGAGGTTGGATTCATGACCCTTTTGACTCCGATCAAAATGATGTGGAAACCTACCGGCAACATGTGTTTGATTGACCTAGAAAACAACTACTATCTTGTACAACTTCTGTGTGAAGATGATTACATATAGGCACTCCTTGAGGGACCTTGGCCGATGATGGGGTCCTACTTGTCGGTGCAACCATGGGATCTGTGCTTTATTCCTACATATGAGAATCCTTGCTACATTGTTGCATGGGTTCACATACCCAAACTTCCCATATTTCTTTATCAATGGAGAATCCTAGAGGAAATTGGGGACTATCTAGGTACAATGGTGAAGGTGGACTCCAACACGGTGTTAAAATGTTGAGGAAAGTTTGCAAGGGTGGTTGTGAAGCTTGACACAACAAAACCCCTCATCTCATCCATTACGATCCAAGGGGGAAGATAGAACCATGAATATGAGAATTTGTTGACCATCTGTAAGTTTTGAGGTAGGATCGGACATAGAGAGGATGTGTGTAAGGTACGGGTCGATGTAGAGGTAGCAGCCAACACTGAGCCTACCAATGTTGTTGCTGTGACGGGACAAGTCCATGTTGCTCTGACGGAGGAGTTCATAGAAGCAATGCATGCACGCCCGACCGTGCATCGCCTACGAAAACCAAATCCAACGATAAATCAAGGAGGAGTCACAACAGGGAATAAATATGGACAGCTGGACCAGGAAGAGCCAAACGAGATAAACTAGGTGGAGCAACAAGCGGTGGCTGATTGGATTACCGACATAGACTGGAGAGCATGGAAAGAAGCTACTAAAAAAAGAAATTAGTAGAATCAAGACTTGCGAAGACCACCTCTGAGAAGCTTCCCTATTCCGGTGAACACCAAAAGTACTGATAGGTGTACTAGTAACAACAACACGGGCAAAGGGAACTACCATTCTACAACAACCATCAACAAAGAGGACACTGATGTGGTTACTGGAGTGGCGAGCAATATCCCTCCCATGACATTCTATTTTGGGAAAGTCTCCGATCATCCTAATAGGAAGGATAGTCACACTGTGACTCGTCTGCAAGGAGGAGGTTCTGTAGGTGTCCATCTATGCAACCGAAAAGTTTACACTTCATCTGAACTAGTGAGATCGGGCACCAGGAAACAAGGTAAAAAACAACATGTGGAAGTAGTACCTATGGCGAATGAGGGCCAGATAAACCCCTTTGTCATGACACCCCCTGTTTAATTGATATGTGCCTCATGGAATGTCCAAGGCATAGGTAAGGAGGACATTCAAAATGCCATTAGAAATTATGCTAGCAGCCTTAATATTGATATTATGGCAGTTTTGGAGCCTAGAACAAGTGGACAGAATGCATACCACATTGTATGGAGACTTAATTTTGACGAATCTCATCGTGTGGAAGCTCAAGGATTTGCTAGCGGGATATGGGTCATGTGGAAAAGGAGGATTGGAATGGTGGACATACTGGCTTTGCACCGCCAGTTTATTCACTATTTAATTAATAAAACACAACTCATCACGTTTGTCTACGCGAGACCCTAGCCCACAGGGCACCGTTTACTATGGAATCATTTAAACACAATCACGGTGGCGTCTAACCTATCATAGTTGGTTCTAGGTGATTTTAACGCCACCTTGTCGGCCGAAAAGAAGAGCAGAAGTAATACAGTACTGATCTCAAGTTATAGGGAGTTTGTAGAGGCACTAGCAGGTGTCGGGCTGGAGGACCTAGGAGCGTTAGGTCTGAAAATGACGTTCAAAATAGGATGTTTACAAGAGCGGCTTGATAGAGTGGTGTCCAACCGGTCCTGGGTTGATTCCTATCCTGATACAATAGTTGAAGTTCTGGCCAGAGTGGCCTCAGATCAGTTCCCTATTCTGGTGAGATTCAATCAAGCCAGGAGAGTAGCACAACCCCACCTGAAAACAAACAATAGATGGTATGCTAGACCCATGTTTTCTGATTTTATCCAACAAGCTTGGGCGCCAGATGATAATTATACTAAGGCCACAAAGAAGTTCATGGATGCAGCTAAAAGTTGGGAATGAGAGGAGCGGAAGAAAGAAGACAAACATAAAGTCAGGCTCCAAAAAATGATAGCAAGGAAATAAGGAGAGTTGAACTCCAATTACTCAGAGGAACTGGATAAGGAGATCTCAGCACTTCAAATTCAATATATGGAGGTCCTTGCATTGGAAGAAGCAGAGTGGCAACAGAAAGCTTGGTGTGACTGGATTAAGCTTGGAGATGCCAATACATCTTACTTCCAGGCCCTGGTCAAATCTAAATAGCGACATAATGCTATTACTAAACTTATGAGATATACTGGGGAATGGATTGATGATGATAGAGAGTTGATGCATCTTATTTCGAAGCCACTTCCAAGAGTTGTTCTCAGACGAGCGTGCTGCGACCTAGAGGAATAGGCCTATCCTTTATCCAGGTGCATTCTCGAGCTGGTCTTAGGAGAAAACTCGTCACGTTTCCAGAACCCCTACATAGACGGAGATCTTCGACACTCTAGAGAGGATGAATCCTCTGAAAGTGTCGAGGCCCGACAGGATTGATGTCGGCTTCTTGAGGACAAACTGGAGTCATCTCTAAAACTCTTTAAAACTAACAATAACTCAGTGTTTTGCATGACATGAAATCTCTTAGCCCATGGCGAAATCCACTCTGGTACTCATACCAAAGAACAACACTCCAGAGAGTTGCATCCACCTGTGGCCTATTGCTTTGAATAATGTAAGCTTGAAAGTCCTATCTAAAATCATTGTGGACTGGAGAGAATCAAACCCCATCTGGACACTTGGATATCCCCCTATCAAACAGGATTTTTTTCCAGGAAGGCATATTTCATACAACACCATCCTAATGCAGGAAGTGGTACATTCTATGAGAACACGCACCTCTGGACAACAATGCATGGTACTAAAGTTGGACTTGGCTAAAGCATATGACCATATGAGGTGGGATTATATACTTGATACACTCTAATGAACCCCTATTCCGCTGAAACTTATAATAGTGATTATGAACATAATCACTAGTGGTGATATTGCAATCTACTGGAAAGGCTCGCTACTAGAGCCTTTTAAGGCTTCTCGTGGGGTCAGATAGGGAGACCCACTTTCTCCATACATCTTCATCATGTGCTTAGAAAGGTTGAGCCAATCCATAGCACAACTTGAAGCTATAGGCCAGCGGAAGCCACTCCTTGTCACTAGGCGGGGACCAAAACTAACACATTTGTGTTTCACCGACGATATTCTCCTGTTTGGAGAAGCTACTGTTAGACAAGCCCTGACTATCAATAAATGTATTGCGGAGTTCAACAAGGCGTCCAGTCAGGTATTGTTAAAAGAAAAATCATCAGTATATTTCTCAAAGAAAACTAATAGATTGATGAAGAGGAGAATTAGTCAGGAACTCCATATGTCAGAGACTCATGACCTGGGTCATCATCTAGGTGTTCCTATTCTGCATGGATGCGCTAATAAAGCCTTGTACGTCAATATAATTCACTCCATTGATGCACGTATCAACTCATGGACCAACAGAACCCTCTCGCTGGCGGGAAGGGTGACCTTGGCCCGCTCAGTTCTCAACTCAATACCAACCTATATCATGCAATTTGCATGGCTTCCGACATCAGTGTGTGATAACATTGACAAGCTGGTTAGGAGATTTATATGGGGAGGTTCATCAAAACACAGGGGCATCAATCTCATTTTTTGGAAGAAGCTGGTGGCTGCTAAGCAAGATGGTGGTTTAGGAATTAAACCGGCAAGACTACAAAATGAAGCATTGTTGTCGAAGTCTGTTTGGGGTTATTGCACTCATACAAAATGCTAATGGCCAGAGGCAATATACCAAAAGTATGAGCACATGGCCGATTAGGGCAGAGCATTGGGTTTTTGGCTGTGGAAGTTCATTGCAAGTCACTCACAGGACATGAAAACTATGATGGCAAGAGTGGTGGTCAACAAGAAAGATACCTTGGCATGGAATGATAGGTGGGTGTTGGCCAGGTTTATTCCATCTATCTGGCCTGAACGAACCATATCATAAGAGTTACCGGACCTAAAGTTTCACTCAATGGCACACAATGACGTCTGGGACACCCAATTTATCAATTATTGGTTTACTAACTCTACAAGTAAGCAAATCATGAGCATGATACCACCACAGGAACATGACGATGAAGAAGAATGGTACTTTGTGAACGACCCTCATGGGGTCTATCGTACCCAGCAGTATTACAAACAGTAAATCTGATTGTACTGTATTCATTCCCTTTGGCGATGGATGGTGATTTGGAAACTACAGGTGCCACAAAAAGTACATATGTTTGTTTGGAAAGCCATGCACGAAGGTCTTATGACAAATGTGCAGCAGCTCAAAAGGTCCTTCACAGCCAATGCTTAATGTCTGCGGTGTGGTGAAGCAAGTGAGACTACTCTCCATGTTCTAAAGAACTGCGACTACATTAGGAAGATTGGGAAAGGTGTTGCCCAACAACAGAAGATTGTTTTTGCTGGTGGACAATCTATACATGAATGGTTCTCACATAACCTCAAAAATTTCAAGAAAGGGCGGATTCAATCAGTTTGGTTTGCGACCATCACTGAAGCCATCTGGCGATGGCAGAATGATCTAATATTCAATAATAGATGTCCACTTCCTGAACAAGCTATTAAAATGATCGCAATACAAGCAACAACTATTTTACAAGCTTTCTCTCACGAACCCACAGTGCAAGGCATTCCTGATCCACCTGTATGGACCCCCCGATGGGTGGGTAGAATAAGGTCAATGTTGATGGTGCGGTGGTTAAACATAAGGGTAAAGAAGCTACGAGTTTCGTGTGCAGAGACGAGAATGGACAATGGCTCATAGGTGGAGCTAGTACTAGTGAGAGTATGGACGTCCTGGAAACTAAACTCCTAGCCATTTGCAGAGGAATTGAAGCGGTGGCAGACCTGCATCCTCGAATTTGGGTGGAATCTGACTGTCAGATGGCATGCAACCTCTTCCTAAACAACGAGAACTCTATGCCCAAATACAAGAGCCTTAGAAGCAAGTTTCATACCTTAACTTCAAGCTACCCAAACATACAATTTAAGCATTCGCTTAGGAGTACAAACATTGTGGTGTATGGCATCGCCAAATGGGCTTCTAAGCACCTAGGTAATTCTATTACTTGGGATTTTTGCCCTGGATTCCTCATAGCTTGTTACAGTGAGGAACACATGGCACACCAGTATGCTAATATTCTTGCTAGTTTGCCTGCTGCCCGAGAACAGGATGAACAAGAATCTCGTGGAACCCCCAACCCTCCCCCCCCCCCCCCCACACACACACACAAAAAGAAGCCACACTATCAATAAAAACATACAATAAAGGAATGGGTTCCAAGGGATGGACGAGGATGGGCAATTTCTTTTGGTGCATGCTAATTATTTGACATAATCTAGGAGGTGTTTGGTTGCTGTAGCATCTCTACGAGGCAAACAACAAGGTTGCTGAGTTTTAGGTGTTTGGTATGTGCAAAAAGGGGAAAATGGTTCACAAATGACGTTAGCATTTATCTTCCAATTATGGCTTGAAAACAAGGATTCTTGAAATAACATGCACATATGGAAGTGCAACGGGCGACCAAAAACATTGGTCGTCGATAATTTTTTTTTTTTTAGAGGTACGTATCTAAGTGCTTGCCGGCCTACTATAAAATGATAGCTTCTTTCACAAATTTGATGGTATTTCATGTCTATCATGTTTTTGTTTTGATCCGGTGACCCAGTTGTCAAAATGTTATATCTTTTCATCCTTCTAGAATCAAGTGCCGTCTCAGCTACTTCCTTTCTGTGATTGGATGACGGCTCGTCATTTCTGTTCTAGAAGAAACAGGGCTGTTCCTCCTTTCCAAACTATCCCCATGTCATCAGCGGCTTAAGAAGTGAGGTTTGCAGTGTGTCGGAGTTGTAGGAATGGTTGGTGGAGTTGTGAATCACTACCATTCTTGTATTCTCTTGATGTTGGTGGTGGGCATGCTTCGTACAGTTGACCCTATGCTTAGTATTCTGAGCCAAAAGTAATTTGAAGCCGAACAGCGATAAAAAGAATAAAATAAATATAAGTAAGAAAAAAGATGTAGTCTCGATCGGCTGATCAACAATATATATGTTAATTAGTGTTTCGGTGCACATGTGTAATTGCCTTGTGGCGGTGGGGTGGGGATGCCAGTATGTTATTTTATTCGTCGCACTATTCCTTGCAAGCCTAGAAAGTAAGTATGTAAAAGAAATCTTGGTTAGAGCACTGGCATTTGGATGATTATTTGGACCTATATTAATTTGAGATAATTTTTTTGTATAAATACCCTTACGGTTACATATCCAACAAAACATCAAACAGAAATGAGTAATTCAAGCCAAAGTCACTCTCCCACCCGCCGGCATACCCAGAATATAGGGAAAAGTAAAATTTATTGCATGACAAGAGATATTCCACTCGCAGCCATTATTGCTCCATACAATGTCAGTATTGCCCATGCAACAGTTTTGAAAAGGCATACAAACTATACATCCATTGTCTAAATAATAGCACTTGTGATATCTTAACTCCACTACAGATTATGAAAATATATAGAATTAAATTTTTGTTCGTTTCCAATTCCCTCCAGCTCACGTACTTTAAACGCGCGTACTGTACATACAATTGTTGACATTTTTTATTGTAACTTATTTGATATGTTGCGTCTAATACCCTTACATACACAACAATATAGCTTTTAAATTTAATCATATATACAATATTTAAGAAAATGTTACATATTGCCATACTTTCTCATACATAATAATTATTATTTTACACTAATGCGTACGTACTGTATGTACACTTACTGATTTTTTTTATAATTTATTTCATATGTTACATTTAATACTGTTATATATATACATCAATACAGTTTCAAAATATTAATCATATATACATTATTTTACACAACATTACATATTGTAATATTTACGCATGAATAATTATTGTCATTTTTAACTCAAATTTCACGTACAGTACAAGATGCACAGTACGAAACATACATTACTAATGTTACTATTAAAATATTTATAAATTATATAATTACTTTTGTACGTCATGTACGTCTTGTACTATAATGTTGTGTAAATAATAAAATGTCCACAACACATGTAAAATGTGTTGCTAGTACTGTACATCTTGTATTGTATGTCTCGTACTGTACATTTTATATTGTAATGTTATATTTGTTATATTGTACATCTTGTCTTTCAAAATGTGGTTTTTTTTTTAATTCACCTTCATTTCATTCATAACTTTTTCAAGGTACAAAGAAGACATCGTTCTCAGCAGTCAGCCTCTAGCTAACAGGTAAGATATTCCTTCTAAGACATTGCCCGCCCAAGACTAAGGCGTGTTGAGCAATAAAATGAGCCAACTGACTCCTAGACCTTTTAACATGGACATACATATAATCAGGGAAATGAGAGGCTAGGCTGTAGATATCCTCAGCTAAAAGCTCCAGGTAGTCGGGTCTTTTAACTGCATCGTTCAGATCCTTCACCAAGTTGAGTGAATCAGAGCATACGATCAGCTTCCTGTCCGTCGTACGGGTCGCCAGCGCCAGCAACATTCCTTCTCTAATCGCCATGGCTTCTGCAATGTTCGAGTTTCATCTCGCATTGACCTGTCGTTGCACCGCCCCCAGGAAAGAACCTTCTCCATCTCTTAGCACCGCTCCCAATCCGCACTGGCCAGTATTACGTACCGCTGCATCTGCGTGTAGCCAACTCCACGAGTTGTTTACTGCCCTGTCTGCAAGTGATTTAGAGTTGATCACCTCTTCCCCTTGCAGGTTCATGGACATCGGCACCCCAGTCGTGGCAGTGTTCTGGACCACCGTACTGTGCGCCTTCCTGTGATCGGCGATCATGGCACTGTAAGCTTGAAGGATTGGTCTGGGAAAAGGTTCTTCATCCTTGAAAATCTTGTTATTTCTACTGGTCCAAATGGTCCACCACACTGCGGCCAGTTCGTCTTTCTCCGCTTCGGTGTAGCTGTCCATGAGGCCGAGTAGATTATCTTGAATGTTCCCCGGGCTCGCAAGGTTAAAGGTAGTGTCTAGCCAGCTTTCTCGCCATACGATCTCTGCTCCCGGGCAGCAGTTCAACATATGTGGAATAGTTTCCTCCTCCACAGTGCAGATCAGGCATACGCCCTCCGACATGACATGTCTATCCCGGAGTCTTCCTTTGGTGACTAGACTTTCTGTGGCGACCCTCCAAAGAAAGTGAGACAACTTTGGGAGCCATCTCTTGTCCCAGACCAGCTTCCACATATCATCCGGCACTGTCCTTTCCCTCTCCCTGAGGCCTGCTCCTCCCAACTTACCCAGCCAGTAGGCCGAGCGCACTGTAAAGTCTCCATTGTTACTCGGCCATCAGTACATGTTGTCTTCAACCTCTTTGATAGACAGTGGTATCGTCAAAATGTGGTTGTTAGTCTAGTATAATGTATCTATTAGTATTTTACTTCTTGTACTCAATTTTGTCAAACGCTACTTTTTGAATGTATGAAAAATTGATTTATTGTATTTCATGTACAATTTGATTGAAAGTATTATACGTTTACAAGTGTTTTACAAATCAAATATGTAATTGTGTACTATACTGGTGCAGAAATACGTGACAGGAATGAAGCTGGAAAGACAGTTATAAAATAAAATATAAATTTTCAAATTTAGGAGTGGAAAGAGGAGTGGAGAGAGCACTTTAAGATTCTTTCATTTCTGCATGGAGTAGTTGGTGTGGAGTTAATCTGTATGAGAGATAATGTTGAGACTAGCATTTTGTGGAGTCCCGAGAATCGGGTATGTGGACGGGTGTAGAGGTTATTGTGGGTAGCGTTACTCACAGGAATCGGGAAAAAAAATAGTTTATTAACCGGCAAAACATAGCCCCGCAGAATTGCAGAAACTCGACGTCGGGTCTAGCATTACCCTATATGCGCAGAATTGCAGAAACTCGACGTCGGGTCTAGCATTACCCTATATGCGCGTAACAAGCCGATGCCCGGACAAAATCCTTTCTTTAATTCTCACTCAAGGAATAGCATCGTATAAATGCAGATATAACACGTGGTTAGAGTGTCAACATTGAGCGCTTTGAAACCCATATTGTAGTTTAACATACATTGCACTTTGCCCTGCTTTATGAATTATGTACAACAACGCTACAAAATGCTTGTTCAATTTTACTTCTACCGGCTTATGTATGCTTAAAAAGAGATAACTAATTTGGTTGTTGCATGCATGCATCGACTGACTTTTCAACTGGATGCCGCTGCCCATAGGTTTATTACCTGATTCCACTAGTGGTTTATGTATAGGACGATAATAAACACCTACTTGCTTAACCGACCAAAAGAGCAAACTAAATTAAAGAGAAAATGACATGGGTCATTAGCTCAATTGTGGATTAACTATAATCAGCTCCACATTGTTAAAGTTCGGTGACATCACTATAACAGGACGAACCTTACCAAGTTTATGGGACAAGGAAAGAAACCTGTAGTCCTAGATTTAACAAGAACCAAATTTAGGTCCTGGCCCGTACAGATCCGTTAATGAATGTCAGAGTCGGCATCAGGTCTGATTTCCTTGCCCTGAAGTTGCTTGTAAACGAGATTCACTATCAATTAACGTCGTCGCGTATCGAAGGGCGTATGCATGAATCTTTGACACGGTTAGCTCAGTTCCTCTTGGATTGCGCTTCCCCAATTTGTTAAGTTCATGGCACACAGGTTTCGGCAGAGGAAGCAAACCACATGAAAGTGACGAACTGGGGGGTGTACCGCCCGCCCACTGGATCGGCGGTTTAGTTCCGGCGGCGCCACTCGATCGTTGTCAATGACATGGGGCAAAAAGGTGGCAACGCCAAGTTTAGTCCCTTTCTTGTTGGTTTTTCTATTTCGAGAATTTCTTGTTAGTTAAAAATTTGTTTGTTTTGACCACATTGTTACAAGCGACAATTGTACAGTTGGGTAAGTTGGATAACCCAGAAAATTACTTCCGGAGTTTTTGTCCGGACTTCTGTAAAGTCATTTATGTAAAGTCTTTCTGGTTCAGATTGACTGTATGACTTATTTGAGCAATAAATTTTGAGTGTTTATCTAGTTGTTAGTTAACTTAGTGTAATCTTTGGTTTTCTTCTTTGCTATTATAACTTCTCTGTGGGCGAAGAGCAGCAATATCTGCCTCATGGACCAGTCGGTTAAATTTTCCACCGATGTTAGCTAATTTTAGTAATTGCTGCTCTTTTCTTGTGGGATGAAAGTGGGAGCCGCATGATGTAGCTACAATAGCATGGTGTAACGACGATTGTCGATGCAAGAGCAATCCTTGAAATTGTTTCCCTTGAAGCGAAGTTCAAGTTTTGATTGTCGCCATGATACATAATTAGTAAAAGGCAGTTGGAGGTCGTTAAATTCTGCGTGTTGTTCAATATGTATTTTCTTTTTAAAGGTATCCAATCGTTCAACTAAGGGCATGTTTGATTCATGGGATTTAGTAGGATTTTGAAGATTACTGGATTTTCGTCATCCTGTATTAATTAGTTGCTGGGTTTCAGAAATATAGTAATGTAGAAGTTTAGGTTTGTCTCATGTGGATGGTACTTTCTCTTTCCTCATAGGTGGAGCCACAATGCAACAGGTGGTACGTAGCAAATTGCTACGGAGGTCATGGCGTGGTTCGCTGTTCACACTGCTCGATTGTCCTTTCCTTTGCTGGATTGCGGCGTCCGGCCTATTTGAACTTTAAACCATTGTCCAGCAACTACTGTAAGCGCGAGACAAGCGGGATTCCTATCTTTTCCAGCTCCAGCAAATCAAACACAAACTTTCTGGTCATGGATTTATAAATGCGATCCAATCCAGCTGTATCCGTTAAAGCAAACGTCCCCTAAGTGGATCCCAACTTCCTTATTTCTTGCAGTCCTAAAAGTTCCAAAATATCATTATACTTAAAATATCACTTCCAACTATATTCCTTTGGAATATAAGTTTTCAGACCAAACATGTCTATCCCTTCTTGTGGGACGTTTTACCGCTTGAGGGAGCAAAATATATCTCGAGGGAAGTATTGGTTGCTCTAAGAGGGACCAAATTTACTGTTACAAGTCATTGTGACAAATCATGTGACAAGTAAATCTTGTCCATGCATTCAATTTGTAGTGATGGTTTACTTCCCTCTACTCGTAGAGTAAATGGTTGAGATATAGCTGGGAGGCCCGGAACAACACATTTGGAACATGGAAACTAGATCCGCTCTTTGATACTATACTCGATTGATGGTGCAATGACTACAAAACCTAGAGTCAATCAATTAGGTTGATGCCAAATTGGCGTAATGTGTTCCTACACTACTCCTTTTATAATATTTTTTTTGGGGGGGGGGGGGCGCTCTTGTTAGTCTAAATCATTCTCCCAAGTCAAATTTTATCTCACTCTTTGGTTTTCCATAGCTCTATTTTCTGTTAGAGTCTACTTCTATTGCTCAGTTTTCTTCATTTTTTTACTAAGAATCTCTTTGTATTGATCGTGCAATTCTATTTAGTATATGTTCAAAATAAAAGAACTAAAATTTTATATTCTTTGTATTTCATACTGATAGTTATGTCTTAGCAATGATATTTAATATTCGTTATGTAACAAAAAAAGAAAATGAACCACCCCGATGAAGGCTAGTACCGGAAAAAAAATACATGTTATTGTAACATCCCTGACCTGGGTTATGAGTTAACCCTAGGTGTTTTTCCTAATTATGTAATTAAGATACTGGTGATTATCTTTTTGTATGTAATTAAGTTCCTGAGGAACATACTTTTCCTTTTTTGTCCCTTTTTAAAACAATGTTGAATTGATTGTTTTGTAATACAGGGACCTATGTGCAATTTACCCAGTTAGAAGGGTTAACTTGCAATTTGCACATGCTGAGATGTTCCTCTGATGTTGAGACATCATAAGAATGATTATGGTAAAGTTTGAGGGATTTCCCAAGCTTGAGCACCAAGGTGCAGCTGTGGAAGCAATCCCTGTGCTTGAAACCCTAAATTGGAGTAAAGTACAATTTACCCAATTTGAGGGGTGCAACTTGTAAAATACACCATCTAAAATATTTTGTAAGACTCTTGTCATCATTTAGAGAAGAAATGATGAAGAAGTCACTTCAATTGAATAATCATATAATGAAAAACACCTTTATGATTGAATAATCAAGGTGTAAGTACTATAGCCTTTTATGTGTGTGCTTTAGTAATAGGTTAATCTTCTTGCCTTCATTTCTTGACCTTAGAAGAAGTTTGTCCTTAGAAATAAGAAGAAGGGACGAGCAAAGAAGAAAGGAGGGACTTAGTTGAAAGTGAGGAAAACCTATGTGCCTATGTTGAAATTCCACCCCAAGTATATAAGCCCTTTTCCTCACTTAGCAAAGGAATGTTTCTTTCATTTCCTTCACTGTTCCCCTTGCTCAAACCGACTAAGGAGAGCTCTGGAGCTCAGGAGGACGACCAGGGGAGTGCAAGGTAGGTTTAGATCCTCCCTTTTTCTTAAATTCTTGGATGAAACTCGAATTCAAGGTCAAATTCATGACTAGCTCACTTAGCTCTATCTTTCTAGCCATCTCTTCTCAACTTTTCTCGGAGGATTCACCTTGGCCGACCTGTGGAGCTTCTAGGACGCCATTAAAGTCTTGGAGATCGAAAGCTTGGAGCCCAAGGAGCAAGCTTTAAGCAGGTTTTATAACTCTAAACCTATGCTTTGTTATATACATCTGTTCTATGCTTTTAGTTGCTAGTTCTTCTTTTTCCCTATCTTCCCTTGCTTCCTTGCAAGCAAATCCGTGAGGAACTGTTGCTGTTCTTGAGCTAGAAGATGAGGGCGTTATTTCCTATGCTTATCCACGGTTTTTCACTTTACCATACGACCTCAACCAATTTCCCATACGGTTTGCAAACCGTTTGATGGGCAAACGGTTTCAAGGTCGTATGAAGGCATACGGTCTCAAGACCGTATGGCCGCATTGACCAAGCATGGACCGTATGGGAATCCTGTTCAAAATTATGTAGGTTAATCACCCACAAAATTTGAGAGGTTAACTCCAAAGGAATCGTGAGATATAGGCAAACCAATTAGCAAATTCAATTGAATTTAGTTCTGATTTTCAATCTGCTTAATTTGCCCTTTTTGGGAAAACGGTCTCAAGACCGTATAATATGGTTGACTAAGCATTGACCGTATGAGATTACTGTTCATAATGATGTTAATTAATGACTCACCAAATTTGATGGACTAATTCCAAACGAGTTAAGAGTTGAAGGTTGATTACTAGGGCAAACCCTAATTGAAATCAGTGCTGAAATCACAATGAGCTAATTTGAGATTTTGGGTTGATTAGCCCAAACGGTCTCAAGACCATTTGGGGAATCATACAAACGGTCTCAAGACCGTTTGGGGATCACCCAAGACCGTATGGAGGTCTGGGGTCAAGTATAGTTGACCAATGGAAGGTACAAAGATACCAAATTACATTGCAATTAAGTATTGATGTAATGATCAACTCAATAAATCAAAACTTGATGAATTTTCACTAGAGTCCAAAGGATGGATGGGCAAACGGTCTCAAGACCGTTTGGAACTCATCCAAACGGTCTCAAGACCGTTTGGTGACAACCCAAGACCGTTTGGAGGTCTAGGGTTAAGGTAATTTGATCGATTGAGGGCCCAATTACAATGGGTTATTAAAATAATCAAATTGCTGATTTGTGACTTAATTAAGGTTCAACCCCTATCAAATCAATCTAGATTTTGATGAATTCTTGGGCAAACGGTCTCAAGACCGTTTGGACTATATCCAAACGATCCCAAGACCGTTTGGGCCAAGTTTGAGCCCAATTGGAGGTCATTTGATGGGTTCAACTTCGATTTGATTCACATTGTTGAGTGTTGATGGTTGAACGTTTATAGACCTTAATTGAACCAACTCCAACCCTAATTGAATATCAATCGAGGGTCAATTGAGTGACCAATTGGTTAAGGCTAACCCTAATTGTCTCAATTAATAAGTGGTTAGCAAGCTTGAGACCAATTGAAGGCTTCAATATAGGAAACCCTAATCGAGTTTACCCTTTGAACCACCTTGGAGGTCCATACGACCTTGAGCTTTTGAAGGCATTCGACCTCAAGACCGTATAAGGTCATTTGACTTCAGACCGTATAAGGTCATTCGACCTCAAGACCGTATAAGGTCATTCGACTTCAGACCGTATAAGGTCATTCGACTTCAAACCGTATAAGGTCATTCGACCTCAAGACCGTATGAGGTCATTCGACCTCAAACCGTATGAGGGCATTCGACCTCATGATCGAATGAGGGTATATGACCTCAAGATCGAATGAGGGTATATGACCTCAAGATCGAATGAGGGCATACGACCTCAAGACTGTATGAAGGTTGAAGGTGGGAAATCTATTGGAGACTTTTGAAGTTTAAGTCTGCCTAATGCCTTGAAGGCTTAAATGGTTTAATAGTTGTTCAACCTAAACCCTAATGATACCAAAAGACATTAAGGGTCAAGTGGTTAGTAAATTAAACCATGATGATGATCAATGTGTAATTTACCATAATACCCTTGAAAGGTTCAATTGAGTGAAACCTTATTCTAATCAAACCCTAATCACCCAATAATGGTGATTTGGTCTATGTTAATCAAAGAGGACTTAACCCAACCTGATCTAGATTGGTGTTATCACCATATACAAGTATGAGGAGAGAGAAAGTATCTTAAGAAAGAGAAAGTACCCTTTTATGATGGAAATTCAAGTAAAGTACCTTCAATACACATGAATGTGCATGATTAGGGTATGATTCACCTATGTGAGATCATGGAACCCTAATTATGATAAATGATGAATCTTAACTAATCTGAGAGCATCAATAATGATGTTCCTCATACATGATGATGTTATGAGTTCAATTCACCATAATGTGAATAGTAAACCCTAATTCAAGGGTGATGACATGTAATGTGAATAGTAAACCCTAATTCAAGGGTGATTGTAACATCCCTGACCTGGGTTATGAGTTAACCCTAGGTGTTTTGCCTAAATATGTAATTAAATACTTGTGATTAACTTTGGGCATGTAATTAAGTTTCTCAGAAACATATATTTCAGTTTTTACTCCTTTTTATATAAAGTTGTAGCATTGTTTTGTAATACAGGGACCTATGTGCAAATTACCCAGTTAGAAGGGTTAACTTGCAATTTGCACATGTTGAGATGTTCCTCTGATGTTGAGACATCATGAGAATGATGAAGTTTGAGGGATTTCCCAAGCTTGGGCACCAAGGTGTAGCTGTGGAAGCAATCCCTGTGCTTGAAAACCCTAAATTGGAGTAAAGTACAATTTACCCAATTTGAGGGGAGCAACTTGTAATTTACACCATCAAAAGTATTTATTAAGACTCTTGTCATCATTTAGAGAAGAAATGATGAAGAGGTCACTTTAATTGAATAATCATACAATGAAAAACACCCTTGTGATTGAATAATCAAGGTGTATGTGCTATAGCCCTTTTGTGTGTATGCTTAACCAATAGGTTGATCTTCTTTGCCTTCATTTCTTGACCTTAAAATAAGGTTGTCCTTAGAAATAAGAAGAAGGGACGAGCAAAGAAGGATGGAGGGACTAAGTTGAAAATATGGAGAACTTATGAGCTTATGTTGAAAATCTCACCCCAAGTATATATACTCTCCACTTCACTTAGCAAGGAAACCCTCCCTTCGTTCCTTTCACTGTTCTATTCACCCAAACCGACTAAAGAGGAGCTGTGGAGCTCAGGAGGACGACCAAGGAGGGCAAGGTAGGTTTGAATCCTCCCTTTTGCTTAAGTTCATGGTTAGAACTCGAATTCAAGGTCAAATTGATGGCTAGCTCACATAGCTCTACCTTTCTAGCCATCTCTTCTCGACTTTCCTTGGAAGGATCACCTTGGCCGACCTGTGGAAACTCAAGGACGCCATTAAAAGCTTGGATCTCGAAAGCTTGGAGCTCAAGGAGCAAGCTTTAGGCGGGTTTTATAACTCTAAACCTATGCTTTGTTATATACATCTCGTTTATGCTTTTAGATGATAGTTCTTCTTCTTCTCTACCTTCCTTTGCTACCTTGCAAGCAAATCCGTGAGAAATCCATGCTGTTCTTGATCTAGGAGATGAAGACGTTATTTCCAAAGTTAATCCACTACTTTTCACTTTACTAAACGGTCTCCACCAAGTGCTCACACGGTTTGCAAAACTATTTGGTGAGCAAACGGTCTCAAGACCGTGTAAGAGCAAACGGTCTCAAGACCGTGTAAGGGCAAACGGTCTTCAAGACCATTTATCCACGTTGACCGAGCATGGAACGTATAATATTTCTGTTCATAATTATGTAGGCTAATCACCCACAAAATTTGAGATGATAACTCCAAAGGAATCGTGATATATGGCCTTTTTAATCAACAACTTTAATTGAATTTACTCCTGATTTCCAATCTGTTGAAATCGCTCTTTTTGGGAAAACGGTCTCAAGACCGTGTAAGAACGTTGACCAAGTGTTGACCGTATGAGATTACTGTTCAAAATAATGTTGATTAAAAACTCACCAAATTTGATGGACTAATTCCAAACGAGCTAAGAGTTGAAGGATGATTACTAGGGTAAAACCCTAATTGAAATCAGTGCTGAAATCTCAATGAATAACTTAGTGTTTTTGGGTTGATTGACCCAAACGGTCTCAAGACCGTTTTGGGATCAACCAAACGGTCTCAAGACCGTGTGGTGACAACCCAAGACCGTTTGGAGGTCTAGGGTTAAGGTAATTTGATCAATTGAGGGCCCAATTGCAATGGGTTATTGAATTAATCAAAAATACTGAATTGAGACTCAATCAAGGTTCAACCCCTATCCAATCACATTAGATTTTGATGCAATCTTGGGCAAACGGTCTCAAGACCGTGTGGAGTTCATCCACACGATATCAAGACCGTTTGGGCCAAGTTTGGGCCCAATTGGAGATCAATTGAAGGGTTGAACCTTGTGTTGATTCACATTGTTGAGTGTTGATGGTTGAACGTTGATGGACCTTAATTGAACCAACTTCAACCCTAATTGAATAAAAATTGAGGGTCAATTGAGTGACCAATTGGTTAAGCATAACCCTAATTAACTCAATCTATAAGTGGTTACCATGGCTTTGACCATTTGGAGGCTTCAACATTGATAATCATAAACGATTGAAATCATTGAACCATGTTGGAGGTCCAAACGGTTTGAGACCAAGTGGACCAAACGGTCTCAAGACCGTTTGAGGTCACACGGTCTCAAGACCGTTTGAGACCTCACGGTCTCAAGACCGTTTGAGGACACACGGTCTCAAGACCGTGTGAGGCCTCACGGTCTCAAGACCGTTTGGACTCAAACGATCTCAAGATCGAGAGACACCAAACGGTCTCAAACCGTATAAGCCCTCTCGGTCTTGAAGTCAAACTTGTTAAACGGTCTACACCCTCATACGGTTTGGGCAAACGACCTTGAAGGTCACACGGTCTTGAAGTCAACCCTAGCAAACGGTCAACTCATCCAAACGGTCTCAAACCGTTTGGAGGTTGAAGGTTGAAACCGTTTGAGGTTTTCAAAGGTTGATTTCACTTAATCAATTGAAGGTGTAAATGGTTCAATGATGCTCTAATCTAAACCCTAATGATAACCTAGGATATTAAGGGATTAAGTGACTAATGAATTGAAACCATGATGGTGATCATTGGGGTGAATTACCAAAGTACCTTGATGGGTTCAATTGAGTAATACCTTGTTCAAATCAAACCCTAATCACATGACATGTGATGTGAATAGTAAACCCTAATTCAAGGGTAATGACATATGATGTGAATAGTAAACCCTAATTCAAGGGTAATGACATATGATGTGAATAGTAAACCCTAATTCAAGGATAATGACATGTGATGTGAATAGTAAACCCTAATTCAATGGTAATGGCATATGATGTGAATAGTAAACCCTAATTCAAGGGTAATGACATATGATGTGAATAGTAAACCCTAATTCAAGGATAATGACATGTGATGTGAATAGTAAACCCTAAATTCAAGGGTAATGACATATGATGTGAATAGTAAACCCTAATTCAAGGGTAATGACATATGATGTGAATAGTAAGCCCTAATTCAAGGATAATGACATGTGATGTGAATAGTAAACCCTAATTCAAGGGTAATGACATATGATGTGAATAGTAAACCCTAATTCAAGGGTAATGACATATGATGTGAATAGTAAACCCTAATTCAAGGATAATGACATGTGATGTGAATAGTAAATCCTAATTCAAAGGTGATGACATGTTACATGAGTATTAAACTCTATTTGATAAGAATAAAAGAACTTAGCTCTTATGATAAGAGTGGAAAGTATAATCATTGTTTTGAATTACCTTATTAGTTGAATTAACCATGCAGGTTCTGATATGGAAGTAATCATATCTAGGTATGGATGATGATACTGTATTCATTAAAGGCATATTGATAGCTTTATGAATAAGTAAAGTATCTTGATGCCTTGTCAGTGGCATTCTATGATAATAATGGGCTGTGAGACCCATTAATACCATCAAGGTCATGCTTTAGAGATGACTTGTGATGAGTATAATGAGAACTGATGTTTGATGTGAGTTAGGCTTGTTACATTTAGTATTCTCCTTTTATAGCTGTGATGCTACTGTTATTGTTTGAAGAACAATGTGTGATGCTAAATGAATACTGAATGTACCTAACTAATCAAGTATAATGTAGAGCCCTGATCATAGACCCATCATTGTCAGAGATCAAATGATGGTGAAACAGGTTTTCCTAAGGCAACTCCTGGATCAGATACTATTGAGTATGTGGGGTTTATGGATGTGTAGAACCTTACATCCTAGTGTAGGAATTTGATGTAGATATGTAATCCGTCAATCCTTCACTACAATCCCATACCGTATCAGTAGTAGGTAAACATGAAATCTCCTGATGATGAAGAAAACATAGATATCCGTATCAGTGGAGATAAACATGAAATCTCCTGATGACGAAGAGAGTACAGAACGCCAATGTAACTCTAAAATAGCGAAGGACCAGTTTACCCTGGTGAGCTATAATAGTAGAGACACAAGATGTCCTACAAGTGATCCTCTTACTGACTGAGGAAGGTGAAGGTCATGAGATTCCGGCTCTCTTAATGACCTATGTATGATACTGATGTGACTTCTTAGCGATCAGTTGGAGTATGAGTGGTATGCCTCATCTCCACAGGGCATAATATTGTTTGTAAAACATAATCAACCGCGTAGTATACCTGTTAGAGATAACTACGAGTTAGTTGATTGATGATATAGTGTAATAGTGCTTATATTCTTCATGTCTCATAAATGTTGAGCGCTTTTTTATAGCTGCAACTGCTATTGAATACTTTGAAAGATTTACTAATTAAGATATTTTTTGATGTTATAATAAAGCTTCTGGCGGAGAGTTATAACTCTCGCTGGGACAATTATGTAAAATTGTCTCACCCCGTAGATTTCAACTTTTTAGTTGGACGTCGGAGACGGAGGAACCGGTCTACAGGTGACCAGTCCCAGCAGCAGCAGCACCAGGAGCAGTAGTAAATCTCAGGTGGAGATTTAGCCTGCCATGTGGTGTAGTTAGAGTCAGTCCTATGTGTCCTCTGTACTCTCAGGTCTTGGAGTCTTTTGTTATGAGTTCTTGAGATTTTGTGTCTTGTTGTATATAATTACTCAAGAAGTAATTATCATGAGATGTAAACAGTTTATCTCTTGTTATGAAAGAAGCTTTTATGGATTCAAGCTCTTGTTTCGAAAAGTTTTAATTTCCCGTGATTTTTGTCTTCCGTTGTTAATCGAATCGCTTCCGCTAAGTTTGAATCGTGTTTATATCGTGGTTTGGAGATCAGAGCCCACAATTAGTGGTATCAGAGCTCTAGGTCAGTTGAGTCTACAGAGGCATAGGACTTAGGATGTCGAGTCTATCTTTAGTACTCTTTCCCTATCTAATAGAATCTTCTACTCCTCAGGAGAAGAAGATATATAAGGATGGCTGAGCCTCATGATGAGTACGTGGCAGAGAGTAGTGCTAGTGCACCTCAAGGCGGTGCAAGGGTTCCAAGAATAGAATAGCCTGCACCTGAGTCACCAAGAGAGCCACCCCAGTTTGACCCAGCCGACATGGGTAACCCAGCTGTACAGACAATGTTCGGGCAGTTCATGACTTCCATGACACACATAACCGACAAGATGCCCACGCCTACACCTAGGGCACCTGTCCAGCCTGAAGAACAAGGTATCAGTAAGACGTTCGAACGACTTCGTCGGGTCGGAGCTACCGAGTACTTTGGGACTGCCGACCCCACAGATGCTGACCTATGGTTGACAGTGTTGGAGAAGGCTTTCAGGATTCTTATTATCCCGGAAGCTGAGAAGGTTAGACATGTTGTCTATCTTCTCAAAGGCAGTGCTGGTCACTGGTGGAACATGGAAGAGCAGAAGAGACCTGGAGTAGAGTTCTCATGGGAAGAGTTTCGTCGGGAATTTATCAATAGATATTTTCCAAAGACCTTCCTAGATGAGAAGATCTCTCAGTTTGAGAGACTAAGGCAGGGTATGATGAACATTAGCGAGTATGAAGCTAAGTTCATGGAGTTGCTGCGGTTCTGTCCGCACATGGCTGCCACAAATGAGGAAATAATCAGGAGATTCGAGAAGGGTTTGAATGCTGATATGTCAACCCCTGTGTCTGCCTTAGAAAACCGAGAGAGATTCTCTACCTTCGTTGAGTCAGTCCAAAGGATAGAGAGATCTGTGATTGAGAAGAGGCAAACCCAGAAAAGATATCCACAGTTCCAGGGTTCTTCATCTAGGGATTTTAAGAAACCTAGATTCTCTGCACCTAACCCTCCACCACCCAGATTGAGTTCTCAAACTCAATGGTCACCAAGTAGAGGTAGAGGACGGAGTCAACCGCTTCAAGGGACTCACAGTTCTGCATCGATGTCAGTTACTGGACCACCCCGACCACAACAACAGGAGAGGAGATGCTACAACTATGGTAAGGTAGGACACTTGATGAAGGATTGCCATTCTAGGCCTGTCAGTGTGACACGGCCTCCGAGACAGAATCAACAAGGATCTCAGAGAATACAATATCAAGGAGCAGCTCGAGGACGTGGACAAGCGTCTCAAGCTGGATCATCAGCACCACCTCAACATCAGGCAACATCGAGGTTCTATGCTATGAACCCACCAGATGCAGTGGTCAATCCACGGGTAGTGGTAGGTCAGATGGAACTTTTATATCCTGATATGTCTACATCCTGTGTTGTATCTGTTCTGATTGACCCGGGTGCTACGCACTCTTTCATCACTCATAGAGTGATTCGTAACTGCAATGTGACTGTTAGTCATAGGGCAGATAGTTTGTTGTTGGAGACTCCGTTGAGTGGGTCTGCCGTTTTGCAGGAGGTATGCTCTCCCTGCATCCTTTTCTTTTCCGACCATCGCATTCAAGTGGATCTTATACCACTTAATATGCAAGGATTTGATATAATCCTCGAGATGGATACCTTAGAAAGGTATAGAGTTGTCTTGGATTGTGAATTCAAGTTGGCTGTGTTTGCTGATGAAAGCAACACATGGATCTTTCAAGGAGAAAGAAAGATTCTTCCCACATGTCTTGTGTCAACTATGGTTGCTGATAAGTTGTTGAGGCAAGGATGTTATGCATTCTTAGCCCATGTGGTAGATGTTACCAAGGAAAGGTCCAATCCTGCTGAAGTTCCCATAGTCAGGGAATTCGAGGATGTGTTTCCTGAAGAACTTCCTGGTATACCACCACCTCGGGAGATTGATTTTTAAATCAATCTGATCCCAGATACGAAACCCATAGCCCAGACTCCGTATAGGATGGCGCCTGCCGAGATGACAGAACTCAAGAAACAGCTTCAAGAGTTACTTGAGAAGGGCTTTATCTGACCAAGCACTTCACCTTGGGGTGCTCCGGTCTTGTTTGTTAAAAAGAAAGATGGGTCAATGCGGTTGTGCATCGACTACAGACAACTCAATAAAGTAACAATAAAGAATAAGTACCCTCTGCCGAGGATTGATGATCTCTTTGACCAGTTGTGTGGTGCAACCGTCTTTTCCAAGATAGACTTGAGGTCTGGATATCATCAACTTCGTATTAAGGATAGTGACATATCCAAGTCTGCCTTTAGGACAAGGTATGGTCACTATGAGTTCACGGTTATGTCGTTTGGACTAACCAATGCACCAGCTGCATTTATGGAACTCATGAATAGAGTTTTTCGACCTTTCCTGGATCAGTGTGTTGTCGTCTTCATAGATGACATTCTGATCTATAGTAAGGATGCTCAGCAGCATGAGCGGCATCTTCGCCAAGCTTTGACCTTGCTAAGAGAACACAAGCTGTATGCTAAGTTTAGCAAGTGTGAGTTCTGGCTGCCGGAGGTATCTTTTCTTGGACATGTGATATCTGCCTCGGGAATTCGTGTTGACCCTACAAAGGTAGAATCTATTCTACAATGGGAACAACTAAAGACACCGATGGAGATTCAAAGTTTCTTGGGGTTAGCTGGCTATTATCGAAGGTTCATTAAGAACTTTAGTTCTATAGCCTTACCTTTGACCAAGTTGACCCGGAAAGATGTTCCTTTTTCTTGGAGTGATAAGTGTCAACAATCTTTCCAGTTGTTGAAGGAGAGGTTGACAAGTGCACCTGTGCTTGTACTACCTGAACAAGGAAAAGGATATGTAGTCTTCTGTGATGCTTCCAAGAATGGACTAGGATGTGTGTTGATGCAGGATAAACAAGTGATTTCTTTTGCTTCCCGACAGCTTATGAAACACGAGGAGAATTATCCGACACACGATCTGGAGTTAGCTGTTGTGGTTCATGCCTTGAAGATCTAGAGACATTATCTCTACGGAGAAACATTCCAGATTTTCACAGACCAGAAGAACCTTAAGTATATCTTCTCTGAGCATGAGCTTAACATGAGGCAACGTCGTTGGATGGAGTTAATCAAGGACTACGATTGTACAATTGATTACCATCCGGGCAAGGCCAATGTTGTTGCAGATGCCTTGAGTAGGAAATCAACAACATCAACCATGAATAGAGCACAACTAAACTCTTTAGTATGCTCTAGGAGAGATATGCTTATCTCTTTAAGGCAAGACAATGTACAGTTGAAGGTGTCATTATTAGCCAGGTTGTTAGCTGAGATGCATATTAAACCTACCCTAAGAGAGCAGATTAAGGAAGCATAGCTAGGTGATGCTGCAGTTCAACAGATTAGATTTGAGTATGGAAATGAGAAGCGAGATGGTTTCCATGACTCAGATGACCAAGTAGCCTGTTATAATGGAAGGATGATAGTGTCGGATGTGAATAACTTGAGGAAGTTAGTCCTGGAAGAAGCTCATTCTTCCATGTATGCTATGCATCCAGGGAGCACCAAGATGTATCGGAATTTGAAAGATCTGTACTGGTGGCCTGGAATGAAGAAGGATGTTGCAGAATTTGTTCTGAGGTGTCCTGTGTGTCAGCAAGTTAAAGCTGAACACCAGAAACCTGCAGGAACAATGCAACCTTTACCCATACCACAGTGGAAGTGGGACCATGTGACCATGGACTTTGTTGTTGGCCTACCCAGGACAAGCAAAGGACATTATTCCATTTGGGTTGTTGTTGATAGGTTGACTAAGACAACACATTTCTTACCTGTCAAAACAACCTATTCTGCTGAAAGGTTATCAGAATTATATGTTCAAGAGATAGTGCGTTTGCACGGAATTCCTATCACAATAGTTTTTGACAGAGGTCCTCAGTTTACAAGTCATTTTTGGGAACAGTTACACAGAGCCTTAGGCACCAAGCTAAGGTTTAGTACGACCTTTCATCCACAGACTGATGGACAGTCAGAAAGGACCATACAGACTTTAGAAGAAGAGCATGTGTTCTCCAGTTTACCGGGAGTTGGGATCTACACCTAAGCTTGATAGAGTTTGCCTATAAAAATAGCTATCATCATAGTATTGATATGGCACCATATGAAGCCTTATATGGTAGACGTTGTAGATCACCTTTGTGTTGGTTTGAGACTGGTGAGCGTCAGTTGTTAGGTCCTGATCTTGTGCAGCAGACCACAGAAAAGATTAAAGTAATACAACAAAAGATTAAGACTGCACAGGATAGGCAGAAATCTTATGCTGACAAGCGGCGTAGACCCTTAGAGTTCCAGGTTGGAGACAAAGTGTATCTCAAAGTCTCTCCTTGGAAAGGAGTCCTTTGTTTCGGAAGGAAAGGGAAGTTAGCTCCTAGATATATGGGGCCTTATCCAATCATTGAACGGATTGGAAAGGTAGCATATAGACTAGAGCTGCCACCAGAGTTACAGAGGTTACACCCTGTGTTTCACATTTCTATGCTGAAGAAATGTCACCCAGACACGGAGTCAATTCTACAACCTATGGAGGTAGAATTGAATGAAGATGTATCCTATGAGGAGGGACCAGTGTCAATCCTTGATAACAGAATTAAAAAGTTAAAGAAGAAAGATATAAGTCTTGTGAAAGTCCTCTGGAATCACCGTGGTGTTGAAGAAGCCACTTGGGAACTAGAGGATGAGATGAGAAGGAAGTATCCTGCCCTTTTCTCTTAATATGTCTTATCGATTTCGGGGACGAAATCCTTGTAAGGGGTGGATAATTTGTAACATCCCTGACCTGGGTTATGAGTTAACCCTAGGTGTTTTGCCTAAATATGTAATTAAATCCTTGTGATTAACTTTGGGCATGTAATTAAGTTTCTCAGAAACATATATTTCAGTTTTTACTTCTTTTTATATAAAGTTGTAGCATTGTTTTGTAATATAGGGACCTATGTGAAAATTACCCAGTTAGAAGGGTTAACTTGCAATTTGCACATGTTGAGATGTTCTTCTGATGTTGAGACATCATGAGAATGATGAAGTTTGAGGGATTTCCCAAGCTTGGGCACCAAGGTGCAGTTGTGGAAGCAATCCCTGTGCTTGAAAACCCTAAATTGGAGTAAAGTACAATTTACCCAATTTGAGGGGTGCAACTTGTAATTTACACCATCAAAAGTATTTATTAAGACTCTTGTCATCATTTAGAGAAGAAATGATGAAGAGGTCACTTTAATTGAATAATCATACAATGAAAAACACCCTTGTGATTGAATAATCAAGGTGTATGTGCTATAGCCCTTTTGTGTGTATGCTTAACTAATAGGTTGATCTTCTTTGCCTTCATTTCTTGACCTTAAAAGAAGGTTGTCCTTAGAAATAAGAAGAAGGGACGAGCAAAGAAGGATGGAGGGACTAAGTTGAAAATATGGAGAACTTATGAGCTTATGTTGAAAATCTCACCCCAAGTATATATACTCTCCACTTCACTTAGTAAGGAAACCCTCCCTTCGTTCCTTTCACTGTTCTATTCACCCAAACCGACTAAAGAGGAGCTGTGGAGCTCAGGAGGACGACCAAGGAGGGCAAGGTAGGTTTGAATCCTCCCTTTTGCTTAAGTTCATGGTTAGAACTCGAATTCAAGGTCAAATTGATGGCTAGCTCACATAGCTCTACCTTTCTAACCATCTCTTCTCGACTTTCCTCGGAAGGATCACCTTGGCCGACCTGTGGAAACTCAAGGACGCCATTAAAAGCTTGGATCTCGAAAGCTTGGAGCTCAAGGAGAAAGCTTTAGGCGGGTTTTATAACTCTAAACCTATGCTTTGTTATATACATCTCGTTTATGCTTTTAGATGATAGTTCTTCTTCTTCTCTACCTTCCTTTGCTACCTTGTAAGCAAATCCGTGAGAAATCCTTGCTGTTCTTGAGCTAGGAGATGAAGACATTATTTCCAAAGTTAATCCACTACTTTTCACTTTACTAAACGGTCTCCACCAAGTGCTCACACGGTTTGCAAAACCGTTTGGTGAGCAAACGGTCTCAAGACCGTGTAAGAGCAAACGGTCTCAAGACCGTGTAAGGGCAAACGGTCTTCAAGACAGTTTAGCCGCGTTGACCGAGAGTGGACCGTATAAGATTTCTGTTCATAATTATGTAGGCTAATCACCCAAAAAATTTGAGATGATAACTCCAAAGGAATCGTGATATATGGCCTTTTTAATCAACAACTTTAATTGAATTTACTCCTGATTTCCAATCTGTTGAAATCGCCCTTTTTGGGCAAACGGTCTCAAGACCGTGTAAGAACGTTGACCAAGAGTTGTGTAACACCCCTGACCTGGGTTATGACCTAACCCTGGAAGTTTTGCCTAAATATGTAATTAATATACTTGTGAACACTCCCTGGCATGTAATTAAGTTCCTCAGGAACATTTACTTTCAATATTGCTCCTTTTTGTATAAAGTTGTAGCATTGTGTTGTATGCAGGGACCTATGTGCAAATTACCCAGTTTAAGGGTTGAACTTGCAAAATTCACAAGATAAGATGTTCCTTTGATGTTGAGACATCATGAGGATGTCTATGGTAAAGTTTGAGGGATTTCCCAAGCTTGAGCACCAAGGTGCAGTTGTGGAAGCAATTCCCATGCTTAGAAACCCTAATTTGGGGTAAAGTGCAATTTACCCAAATTGAGGGGTCCAAGTTGTAATTCTTAATATCTAAAACATCTTTTAAGACTCTTGTCATCATTTAGAGTGGAAATGATGAAAGGGGCAAATCAAAGATTGATCAGATAAGAAAAGATGAACTTTGTGGTAAAAGACACCTAATTTGGGTATAGAAATCTTTCATGTATGTACCCTAGTTGAAGGTTGGATTCCTTTACCCTTAGATCTTGAGATGTCATGAGATTTGCATAAGGATAGATAGGTTTGGACGTGCCCTTGAGCAAGGAGGGACCTAGATGTGATTTCCAATCTTGTGAGGTCCTTAGGGTGTAAAAGAGGCTGAAGTATATAAGCCCTTTTCCCTAGCAATTAAGTGAACGAACTTTCTTTCCTTCATTTCTCTTCCTTTCTTGCTCAAATGACCAAGGATAGCTCTGGAGCTCGGGGGGGGGGGGGGGCGACCAACCTGTTCTAGGTAAGAGAACCCCACCTTCTAGCTCGAATTCATGGAGGAATTCACTTTCTAAGGTTGGTTTTATGGATAGCTTACTTAGTCTTCTTGTTCTAGCCGACCGAAGCAACGTTTCCTTGGAGAATTCACCTCTGACCAAGTTGTGGAAGCTCAAGGACGCCATTAAAGCTTGGAGCTTGAAGGCTTGGAGCTCTAAGATTCTCCTTCTACCACCCTTCTTCCTTGCACGTTTGCAAGAAAATCAGTGGAGAAACCGACCTTGCAAGAGGTTGAAGATGAGGGGCGTGATTCCCTATGTTACTTTTTCAAACGACCTTGGACCCTTTTGGTCCAAACGGTTGCAAACCGTTTGGGTTCAAACGGTTTCAAACCGTTTGCTCTCAAACGGTCTTGCAAGACCGTTTGGATTGAAACGGTCCCAAGACCGTTTGAAAGAGTTGACCAAGGGATGACCGTTTGAGGGTCTGTTCCTAACATATTGAATTTCATCTCTGCAAAGAATCAAAGTCTAATTCTTAACCAATTGAGAGTTGAAGGCACTTCAACATGAAACCCTAATCGGGTGAAAAAGTGCTGATTTGACATATAGATCTCGTTGAGTTTTGGGTTGAAGGACCCAAACGGTCTCAAGACCGTTTGGGGATTCCTCCAAACGGTCCTAAGACCGTTTGGGCACAACCCAAGACCGTTTGAAGGTCTAGGGTTGAGTTAATCTAATGGTTTGAGGGTCCAATTGTAGGAAATTGATGAAATTGATGAAAGTTGCTGATTTTGACCTAATTGGACTTCAACCTTAGTCAAAACGACTTGGACTTTGGTCAAACTTTGGGCAAACGGTCTCAAGACCGTTTGGATGATGTCCAAACGACCTCAAGACCGTTTGGGCCAAGTTTGAGCCCAATTGGAGGTCAATTGATAGGTTCAACCTCGAGTTGATTCATATTGTTGAACATTGATGACCATCCGATTTGAAACCCTAATTGAGAACGATTGAACCCTAATTGGATTGCAATTGAGGGTCAATTTGATGTCTAATAGGATAAGGCTAACCCTAATTGACTCAATTTATAAGTGGTTAGCATAGCTTTGACCAATTGAGGGCTTCAACACACATATCCATGAACATTGGTAACCTTTGAACCACTTTGGAGGTCCAAACGGTTTGAGCCCTTTTCGGACCAAACGGTCTCAAGACCATTTGGATACAAATGGTCTCAAGACCGTTTGAGACCAAACGGTCTCAAGACCGTTTGGGGCCAAACGGTCTCAAGACCGTTTGGTCTCAAACGACCTCAGGATCGTTTGGTCCAATCGATCTCAAGTAATTTTGATCAAACGGTTTCAAACCGATTGAAGCTCCAAACGGTTTGGAAGTCAACCCTTCCAAACGGTCTCAAGACCGTTTGGGGCCAAACGGTCTCAAGATCGTTTGGGTGGTTGAAACCGTTTGAAGGTTGAAACCGTTTGGAGACTGGTGATGGTTTGTACTTAACCATTTGATGGTGTAATTAGCTCAATGATGATCCAATCTAAACCCTAATGGTAACCTAGGTAATTAAGGGACTATGTGATTAGTGAGTTAACCCATGATGGTAATCATGTGGAAAATTACCAAAATACCCTTGAGGGGTCTAAAGGGATAAAACCTTGTTCTAATCAAACCCTAATCACATGATGTTGATGTTTTGGCTTATGTTAGTCAATGGAGACTTATCTCAACCTGATCTAGAGTGGTGTTGCCACCATCTACTAGTGAGAGGAGAGAGAAAGTATTTCTAGAGAGAGAAAGTATCCTAGAGAGAGAAAGTACCCTTTTAAGGTAGAAACTCAAGTGAGATACTTCTTTTGCACATGAAGGTGTATGATTAGGGAATGACCCACCTATGTGAGGTCATGAAAACCCTAGTTATGATATCTAATGGGTCTTAATCTTATTTAAGAGCCTTAATGATGATGTTTCTCTTACATGATGATGTAATGAGTACCATTCACCATGGTGTGAATAGTAAACCCTAATTTTAGGGTGATGACTTGAAAGATGAATAGTAAACCCTAAATTGTTGAATTGCTTACTATTATCTGTTGAACTAACCATGCAGGTTATTATGAGATAATGGTCATACCCAGGTATGAAATACCATGTTATATTCATTGAAAGCATGTCTTAAGCTTTATGGATAGTGAATCATCTTGATGCACTGCTAAGTGACATCTTTTGTGATTTATGGGCTGTAAGAGCCATAAACACCATCAAGGTCATGCTTGACAGATGACTTGTGATGAGATAATTGAGAACTGGTAATTGAAATGAGTTAGGCCTGCTACATTTTAGTATTCTCATATATAGCTGTGATGCTAATGTTTTTGTATGATGATATGAATACTGAATGTACCTAACTAATCAAGTGAAATGTAGAACCCTGATCATAGATCCATCATTGTCAGAGTCTAAATGATGGTGAAACAGGTTTTCCTCAGGGAACTCATGGATCACATACTTTTGGGTATGTGGGGTACATGGATGTGTAGAACCTTACATCCTAGTGTAGGTATTTGATGTAGATTCTTGTAGTCCGTCATACCTTCACTATAAAAGAAAAGGTGAGAGGATGATGTAGATTCTAGTAGTCCATCAGACCCCACCACAAAGTCCAAAAGGTGAGATGTATCTCTACACTCCCTTAAAGACACAAATACCGTATCGGTGAAAGATAAACAAGAAATCTTCCGATAGCGAAGAGAGTACAGAATGCCACTGTAACTCTAAAAATAGCGAAGGACCAGAGTACCCTGGTGAGCTATTACAAAGACATCCCGCCAGATGTCAAACAATCAATCCTCTAACTGACTGAGGAAGATGAGGTCATAAGAATCCGGCTCTTTTAATGACCTATGTATGATACTGATGTGACTTCTTAGCGATCAGTTGGAGTATGAGTGGTATGCCTCATCTCCACACGGCATAATAATGTTTGAAAAACATAATCAACAACGTAGTATATCTGCTAGAGTTAACTACGAGTTATTTGATTGATGTTACCTTGAATAGCATAGATGTTCTCATATTTTAATATTAATTGAACTCTTGCTTATCTTCAGAACTGCTAGTGAATATCTTGAAGGCTCTTATTGCTTTAGTTATTCCTTGCTTTACTTATAAAGCCTAGTGGAGAGTTATAACTCTCGCTAGGGCAATTATGTATAATTGTCTCACCCCGTAGACTTCTACTTTTTAGGTGGTCGTCGAAGACGGAGGAACAAGAACTCTGGTGACCAATCCCAGCAACAGCAGCATCAAGAGCAGTAAATATCTCAGGTGGAGATCTAGTCTGCTTCATGGTGTAGTTAGAGTCAAGTCCTATGTGTCCTCTGTACTCTCAGGTCCTGGAGTGTTTTGGAGTATGAATTCTTGAGAATTTTGTATCATGTTGTATATAATTACTCAAGAAGTAATTGTCAGTGATGTAAACAGTTAAATCCTTTTTCTATGGAAAAGGTTTGTGGTTTCAAGCTCTTGTCTCGAAAAGTTTTAATTTCCCGTGATTTTTGTCTTCCGCTGTTTATCGATTGCTTCCGCGCATGTTTAAATCGGGAATAATTCGTGGTTTGGAGATCAGAGCCCACAATTAAGTGGTATCAGAGCTCCAGGTTCAGTCGAGTCTACAGAGGCATAGGACTTAGGATGTCGAGTCTATCTTTAGTATTCCTTCCTTATCTAATAGAATCTTCTACTCCTCAGGAGAAGAAGATACTTAAGATGTCAGAGCCACATGATGAGTATGTGGAAGAAAGTAGTGCTAGTGCACCTCAAGGCGGTGCAGGAGTACCAGAGGTGGAACAGCCTGTACCAGAACAACCTAGAGAGCCACCCCAATTTGACCCAGCTGACATAGGTAACCCAGCAGTCCAGATAATGTTTGGGCAGTTCATGACTGCCATGACACATATAACCGACAGGTTGCCTATGCCTGCACCTAGGGCACCTGCCCAGCCTGAAGTATAAGGTATCGGTAAGACATTCGAACGACTTCGTCGTGTCGGAGCTACCGAGTACTTCGGAACTGCCGACCCTGCAGATGCTGACTTATGGTTGACAGAGTTGGAGAAGGCTTTCAGGATCCTCAACATCCCTGAAGCTGAGAAGGTTAGACATGCTGTCTATCTTCTCAAAGGAAGTGCTGGTCACTGGTGGACCATGGAAGAGCAGAAGAGACCTGGAATAGAGATCTCGTGGGAAGATTTTCGGCGGGAATTTATCCAAAGATATTTCCCAAAGACCTTCCTAGACGAGAAGATCTCTCAGTTTGAGAGACTGAGACAGGGCATAATGAACATTAGCGAGTACGAAGCTAAGTTCATGGAGCTGTTGCGGTTTTGTCCGCACATGGCTGCCACAGAAGAAGAGAGAATTAGAAGGTTCGAGAAGGGGTTGAATGCTGACATGACTACCCCCGTGTCTGCCTTAGAGAACCGAGAGAGATTCTCTACCTTCGTTGAGTCAGTCCGAAGGATAGAAAGATCTGTGGTTGAGAAAAGACAAACCCATAAAAGATATCCACAGTTCCAGGGTTCTTCATCTAGGGATTCCAAGAAACCTAGATTCTCTGCACCTAACCCTCCACCATCCAGATCGAGTTTTCAAACTCAATGGACACCAAGCAGAGGTAGAGGACGAAGTCAACCGCTTCAAGGGACGCACAGTTCTGCATCTGTGTCAGTTACTGGACCACCCAGACCACAGCAACAGGAGAAGAGTTGCTACAACTGTGGTAAGGTGGGACACTTGATGAAGGATTGCCGTTCTAGGGCTGTCGGTGTGACACAACAAACCCCGAGACAGAATCAACAAGGATCTCAGAATAGACAACATCAAGGAGCAGCTCGAGGACGTGGACAAGCGTCTCAAGCTGGATCATCAGCACCACCTCAACAACAGGCTATGGCAAGGTTCTATGCTATGAACCCACCAGAGGCAGTGGTCAATCCACAAGTAGTGACAGGTCAGATGGAACTTTTATATTCTGATATGTCAAAATCTTGTGTAGTATCTGTTTTGATTGACCCGGGTGCTACGCACTCTTTCATCACTCGAAGAGTGATTCGTAACTGCAATATGATAACTAGTTATAGGGCAGATAAGTTGTTGTTGGAGACTCCGTTGAGTGGGTCTGCTGTTCTGCAAGAAGTATGCTCTCCTTGCGTACTTTTCTTTTCTAAGCATCGCATTCAAGTGGATCTCATACCGCTTGATATGCAAGGATTTGATATAATCCTAGGGATGGATACCTTGGAAAGGTATCGAGTTGTCTTGGATTGTGAGTCCAAGTTGGCAGTGTTTGCTGATGAAAGCAACACATGGATCTTTCAAGGTGAAAGAAAGATTCTGCCCACCTGTCTTGTATCAGCTATGGTTGCTGATAAGTTGATGAGGCAAGGATGCTATGCATTCTTGGCCCATGTGGTAGATGTTACCAAGGAGAGTTCCAACCCTGCTGAAATTCCGATAGTCCGGGAATTCGAGGATGTGTTTCCCGAAGAACTTCTTGGTATACCACCACCCCGGGAAATTGATTTTGAGATCAATTTGGTCCCAGATACGAAACCCATAGCCCAGACTCCATATAGGATGGCGCCTGCTGAGATGGCAGAACTCAAGAAACAGCTTCAAGAGTTACTTGAGAAGGGTTTCATCCGACCGAGTACCTCACCTTGGGGTGCTCCGGTTTTGTTTGTTAAAAAGAAAGATGGATCGATGCGGTTGTGCATTGATTATAGACAACTCAATAAAGTAACGATAAAGAATAAGTATCCTTTGCCGAGGATTGATGATCTTTTCGACCAGTTGCGTGGTGCAACAGTCTTTTCTAAGATAGACTTAAGGTCTGGATATCATCAACTCCGCATTAAGGACAGTGACATATCTAAGTCTACCTTTAGGACAAGATATGGTCACTATGAGTTCACGGTTATGTCGTTTGGACTAACCAATGCACCGGCTGCATTCATGGAACTCATGAATAGAGTCTTTCGACCTTTCCTTGATCAGTGTGTTGTCGTCTTTATAGATGACATACTGATTTATAGTAAGGATGCTCAGCAGCATGAGCAACACCTTCGCCAGACTTTGACCTTGCTAAGAGAGCATAAGCTATACGCTAAGTTTAGCAAGTGCGAGTTTTGGTTATCTGAAGTGTCTTTCCTTGGACATGTGGTATCTGCCTCGGGAATTCGTGTTGACCCTGCAAAGGTAGAATCTGTTCTGCAGTGGGAACAACCGAAGACACCGACGGAGATTAGAAGTTTCTTGGGGTTAGCTGGTTATTATCGAAGGTTTATTAAGAATTTTAGTTCTATAGCCTTACCTTTAACCAAGTTAACCCGGAAGGATGTTCCTTTTGCTTGGAGTGATAAGTGTCAACAGTCTTTTCAACTGTTGAAGGAGAGGTTGACAAGTGCACCTGTGCTTGTGTTACCTGAGCAAGGAAAGGAATATATAATCTTTTGTGATGCCTCCAAGAATGGACTTGGATGTGTGTTGATGCAGGATAAACAAGTGATTTCTTTTTCTTCCCGACAGCTTAAGAAACATGAGGAGAATTATCCGACACACGATCTAGAGTTAGCTGTTGTGGTCCATGCTTTGAAAATCTGGAGACATTATCTTTATGGAGAAACTTTCCAGATTTTCACAGACCACAAGAACCTTAAGTACATCTTCACTCAGCATGAGCTTAATATGAGGCAACGTCGCTGGATGGAGTTAATCAAGGACTTACGATTGTACGATTGATTACCATCCGGGCAAGGCCAATGTGGTTGCATATGCCTTGAGTAGGAAATCAGCAACATCAATCATGGATAGGGCACAACTAAGTTCCTTAGTATGCTCTAGAAGAGATATGCTTATCTCTTTAAGGCAAGACAATGTGCAGTTGAAGGCATCATTGTTAGCTGGTTTGTTAGCTGAGATGCAGATTAAACCTACCTTAAGAGAGCAGATAAAGGAGGCACAACAAGTAGATGCTTTTGTACAACAGATTAGATCTGAGTTGGGTGATGAGAAGCGAGAAGGTTTTCATGAGTCAGATGACCAGGTGGCATGCTATCATGGAAGGATGATAGTGCCAGATGTGGCTAACCTAAGGAAATTAGTCCTAGAAGAAGCTCATTCTTCAATGTATGCTATGCATCCAGGGAGCACCAAGATGTATCGAAACTTGAAAGATATGTATTGGTGGCCTGGAATGAAGAAGGATGTAGCTGAGTTTGTTCTGAGGTGTCCTGTGTGTCAGCAGGTCAAGGCTGAGCACCAGAAACCTACAGGAACAATGCAACCCTTACCCATACCACAGTGGAAATGGGACCATGTGACCATGGACTTTGTTGTTGGCCTACCCAGGACAAACAAAGGACATGATTCCATTTGGGTAATTGTTGATAGGTTGACAAAGACAGCACATTTCTTACCTGTCAAAACAACCCATTCTGCTGAAAGGTTATCCCAGTTATATGTTCAAGAGATAGTGCATTTGCACAGAGTTCCTGTCACTATAGTTTCTGACAGAGGTCCCCAGTTTACAAGTCGCTTTTGGGAACAGCTACACAGAGCCCTAGGCACCAAGCTAAGGTTTAGTACAGCCTTTCATCCCCAGACTGATGGACAGTCAGAAAGGACTATACAGACCTTAGAAGATCTATTGAGAGCAAGTGTTCTCCAGTTTACCGGGAGTTGGGATCTACATATAAGCTTGATAGAGTTTGCCTATAACAATAGCTATCAACATAGCATTGATATGGCACCATATGAAGCCTTATATGGTAGACGTTGTAGATCACCCTTGTGTTGGTATGAAACTGGTGAGCACCAGTTGTTAGGCCCTGATCTTGTACAGCAAACTACAGAAAAGATTAAAGTTATACAACAACAGCTTAAGACTGCACAAGATAGGCATAAGTCGTATGCCGATAAACGTCGTAGACCCCTAGAATTTCAGGTTGGAGACAGAGTGTATCTCAAGGTCTCACCTTGGAAAGGAGTCCTTCGTTTTGGGAAGAAAGGAAAGTTAGCTCCTAGATTTATGGGACCTTATCCAATTGTTGAAAAAGTTGGAAAGGTGGCCTATAGACTAGAGTTACCTCAGGAGTTGCAAAAGCTGCACCCTGTGTTTCACATTTCCATGCTGAGGAAATGTCATCCAGATACCGAGTCAGTTCTACAACCTATGGAAGTAGAATTGAATGAAGATATAACGTATGAGGAGGGACCAGTGTCAATCCTCGATAGCAGAACTAAAAAGTTAAAGAAGAAGGATATAAGCCTTGTAAAAGTCCTCTGGAACCATCGTGGTGTTGAAGAAGCCACTTGGGAACTAGAAGATGAAATGAGAAGAAAATATCCTGCTCTTTTCTTATAATGTGCTTTATCGATTTCGAGGACGAAATCCTTTTGAAGGGGTAAAGAATTTGTAACACCCATGACCTGGGTTATGACCTAACCCTAGAAGTTTTGCCTAAATATGTAATTAATATACTTGTGAACACTCCCTGTCATGTAATTAAGTTCCTCAGGAACATTTACTTTCAATATTGCTCCTTTTTGTATAAAGTTGTAGCATTGTGTTGTATGCAGGGACCTATGTGCAAATTACCCAGTTTAAGGGTTGAACTTGCAAAATTCACAATATAAGATGTTCCTTTGATGTTGAGACATCATGAGGATGTCTATGGTAAAGTTTGAGGGATTTCCCAAGCTTGAGCACCAAGGTGCAGCTGTGGAAGCAATTCCCATGCTTAGAAACCCTAATTTGGGGTAAAGTGCAATTTACCCAAATTGAGGGGTCCAAGTTGTAATTCTTAATATCTAAAACATCTTTTAAGACTCTTGTCATCATTTAGAGTGGAAATGATGAAAGGGGCACATCAAAGATTGATCAGATAAGAAAAGATGAACTTTGTGGTAAAAGACACCTAATTTGGGTATAGAAATCTTTCATGTATGTACCCTAGTTGAAGGTTGGATTCCTTTACCCTTAGATCTTGAGATGTCATGAGATTTGCATAAGGATAGATAGGTTTGGACGTGCCCTTGAGCAAGGAGGGACCTAGATGTGATTTCCAATCTTGTGAGGTCCTTAGGGTGTAAAAGAGGCTAAAGTATATAAGCCCTTTTCCCTTGCAATTAAGTGAACGAACTTTCTTTCCTTCATTTCTCTTCCTTTCTTGCTCAAACGACCAAGGATAGCTCTGGAGCTCGGGGGGGGGGGGGGCGACCAACCTGTTCTAGGTAAGAGAACCCCACCTTCTAGCTCGAATTCATGGAGGAATTCACTTTCTAAGGTTGGTTTTATGGATAGCTTACTTAGTCTTCTTGTTCTAGCCGACCGAAGCAACGTTTCCTTGGAGAATTCACCTCTGACCAAGTTGTGGAAGCTCAAGGACGCCATTAAAGCTTGGAGCTTGAAGTCTTGGAGCTCTAAGATCAACCTTTAGGCGGGTTTTATAACTCTAAACTCATGCTTTATATGTATGCTTAATTCTCGCAATTTACTTGGTAAATTCTCCTTCTACCACCCTTCTTCCTTGCACGTTTGCAAGAAAATCAGTGGAGAAACCGACCTTGCAAGAGGTTGAAGATGAGGGGCGTGATTCCCTATGTTACTTTTTCAAACGACCTTGGACCCTTTTGGTCAAAACGGTTGCAAACCGTTTGGGTTCAAACGGTTTCAAACCGTTTGCTCTCAAACGGTCTTGCAAGACCGTTTGGATTGAAACGGTCTCAAGACCGTTTGAAAGAGTTGACCAAGGGACGACCGTTTGAGGGTCTGTTCCTAACATATTGAATTTCATCTCTGCAAAGAATCAAAGTCTAATTCTTAACCAATTGAGAGTTGAAGGCACTTCAACATGAAACCCTAATCGGGTGAAAAAGTGCTGATTTGACATATAGATCTCGTTGAGTTTTGGGTTGAAGGACCCAAACGGTCTCAAGACCGTTTGGGGATTCCTCCAAACGGTCCTAAGACCATTTGGGCACAACCCAAGACCGTTTGAAGGTCTAGGGTTGAGTTAATCTAATGGTTTGAGGGTCCAATTGTAGGAAATTGATGAAATTGATGAAAGTTGCTGATTTTGACCTAATTGGACTTCAACCTTAGTCAAAACGACTTGGACTTTGGTCAAACTTTGGGCAAACGGTCTCAAGACCGTTTGGATGATGTCCAAAGGACCTCAAGACCGTTTGGGCCAAGTTTGAGCCCAATTGGAGGTCAATTGATAGGTTCAACCTCGAGTTGATTCATATTGTTGAACATTGATGACCATCCGATTTGAAACCCTAATTGAGAACGATTGAACCCTAATTGGATTGCAATTGAGGGTCAATTTGATGTCTAATAGGCTAAGGCTAACCCTAATTGACTCAATTTATAAGTGGTTAGCATAGCTTTGACCAATTGAGGGCTTCAACACACATATCCATGAACATTGGTAACCTTTGAACCACTTTGGAGGTCCAAACGGTTTGAGCCCTTTTTGGACCAAACGGTCTCAAGACCGTTTGGATCCAAACGGTCTCAAGACCATTTGAGACCAAACGGTCTCAAGATCGTTTGGGCTCAAACGACCTCAGGATCGTTTGGTCCAATCGATCTCAAGTAATTTTGATCAAACGGTTTCAAACCGATTGAAGCTCCAAACGGTTTGGAAGTCAACCCTTCCAAACGGTCTTCACCTCCAAACGGTCTCAAGACCGTTTGGGTGGTTGAAACCGTTTGAAGGTTGAAACCGTTTGGAGACTAGTGATGGTTTGTACTTAACCATTTGATGGTGTAATTAGCTCAATGATGATCCAATCTAAACCCTAATGGTAACCTAGGTCATTAAGGGACTATGTGATTAGTGAGTTAACCCATGATGGTAATCATGTGGCAAATTACCAAAATACCCTTGAGGGGTCTAAAGGGATAAAACCTTGTTCTAATCAAACCCTAATCACATGATGTTGATGTTTTGGCTTATGTTAGTCAATGGAGACTTATCTCAACCTGATCTAGAGTGGTGTTGCCACCATCTACTAGTGAGAGGAGAGAGAAAGTATTTCTAGAGAGAGAAAGTATCTTAGAGAGAGAAAGTACCCTTTTAAGGTAGAAACTCAAGTGAGATACTTCTTTTGCACATGAAGGTGTATGATTAGGGAATGACCCACCTATGTGAGGTCATGAAAACCCTAGTTATGATATCTAATGGGTCTTAATCTTATTTAAGAGCCTTAATGATGATGTTTCTCTTACATGATGATGTAATGAGTACCATTCACCATGGTGTGAATAGTAAACCCTAATTTTAGGGTGATGACTTGAAAGACGAATAGTAAACCCTAAATTGTTGAATTGCTTACTATTATCTGTTGAACTAACCATGCAGGTTATTATGAGATAATGGTCATACCCAGGTATGAAATACCATGTTATATTCATTGAAAGCATGTCTTAAGCTTTATGGATAGTGAATCATCTTGATGCACTGCTAAGTGACATCTTTTGTGATTTATGGGCTGTAAGAGCCATAAACACCATCAAGGTCATGCTTGACAGATGACTTGTGATGAGATAATTGAGAACTGGTAATTGAAATGAGTTAGGCCTGCTACATTTTAGTATTCTCATATATAGCTGTGATGCTAATGTTTTTGTATGATGATATGAATACTGAATGTACCTAACTAATCAAGTGAAATGTAGAGCCCTGATCATAGATCCATCATTGTCAGAGTCTAAATGATGGTGAAACAGGTTTTCCTCAGGGAACTCCTGGATCACATACTTTTGAGTATGTGGGGTACATGGATGTGTAGAACCTTACATCCTAGTGTAGGTATTTGATGTAGATTCTTGCAGTCCGTCATACCTTCACTATAAAAGAAAAGGTGAGAGGATGATGTAGATTCTAGTAGTCCATCAGACCCCACCACAAAGTCCAAAAGGTGAGATGTATCTCTACACTCCCTGATGGACACAAATACCGTATCGGTGAAAGATAAACAAGAAATCTTCCGATAGCGAAGAGAGTACAGAATGCCACTGTAACTCTAAAAATAGCGAAGGACCAGAGTACCCTGGTGAGCTATTACAAAGACATCCCGCCAGATGTCAAACAATCAATCCTCTAACTGACTGAGGAAGATGAGGTCATAAGAATCCGACTCTTTTAATGACCTATGTATGATACTGATGTGACTTCTTAGCGATCAGTTGGAGTATGAGTGGTATGCCTCATCTCCACAGGGCATAATAATGTTTGAAAAACATAATCAACAGCGTAGTATATCTGCTAGAGTTAACTATGAGTTATTTGATTGATGTTACCTTGAATAGCATAGATGTTCTCATATTTTAATATTAATTGAACTCTTGCTTATCTTCAGAACTGCTAGTGAATATCTTGAAGGCTCTTATTGCTTTAGTTATTCCTTGCTTTACTTATAAAGCCTAGTGGAGAGTTATAACTCTCGCTAGGGCAATTATGTATAATTGTCTCACCCCGTAGACTTCTACTTTTTAGGTGGTCGTCGAAGACGGAGGAACAAGAACTCTGGTGACCAATCCCAGCAACAGCAGCATCAGGAGCAGTAAATATCTCAGGTGGAGATCTAGTCTGCTTCATGGTGTAGTTAGAGTCAAGTCCTATGTGTCCTCTGTACTCTCAGGTCCTGGAGTGTTTTGGAGTATGAATTCTTGAGAATTTTGTATCATGTTGTATATAATTACTCAAGAAGTAATTGTCAGTGATGTAAACAGTTAAATCCTTTTTCTATGGAAAAGGTTTGTGGTTTCAAGCTCTTGTCTCGAAAAGTTTTAATTTCCCGTGATTTTTGTCTTCCGCTGTTTATCGATTGCTTCCGCGCATGTTTAAATCGGGAATAATTTGTGGTTTGGAGATCAGAGCCCACAAGTTGACCGTATGAGATTACTGTTCAAAATAATGTTGATTAACAACTCACCAAATTTGATGGACTAATTCCAAACGAGCTAAGAGTTGAAGGATGATTACTAGGGTAAAACCCTAATTGAAATCAGTGCTGAAATCTCAATGAATAACTTAGTGTTTTTGGGTTGATTGACGCAAACGGTCTCAAGACCGTTTGGGGATCAACCAAACGGTCTCAAGACCGTGTGGTGACAACCCAAGACCGTTTGGAGGTCTAGGGTTAAGGTAATTTGATCAATTGAGGGCCCAATTGCAATGGGTTATTGAATTAATCAAAAATACTGAATTGAGACTCAATCAAGGTTCAACCCCTATCAAATCACATTATATTTTGATGCAATCTTGGGCAAACGGTCTCAAGACCGTGTGGAGTTCATCCACACGATATCAAGACCGTTTGGGCCAAGTTTGGGCCCAATTGGAGCTCAATTGAAGGGTTCAACCTTGTGTTGATTCACATTGTTGAGTGTTGATGGTTGAACGTTGATGGACCTTAATTGAACCAACTTCAACCCTAATTGAATAACAATTGAGGGTCAATTGAGTGACCAATTGGTTAAGAATAACCCTAATTAACTCAATCTATAAGTGGTTACCATGGCTTTGACCATTTGGAGGCTTCAACATTGATAATCATAAACGATTGAAATCATTGAACCATGTTGGAGGTCCAAACGGTTTGAGACCAAGTGGACCAAACGGTCTCAAGACCGTTTGAGGTCACACGGTCTCAAGACTGTTTGAGACCTCACAGTCTCAAGACCGTTTGAGGTCACACGGTCTCAAGACCGTGTGAGGCCTCACGGTCTCAAGACCGTTTGGGGCCAAACGGTCTCAAGACCGTTTGGACTCAAACGATCTCAAGATCGAGAGACACCAAACAGTCTCAAACCGTGTAGCCCTCTCGGTCTTGAAGTCAAACTTGTTAAACGGTCTACACCCTCACACGGTTTGGGAAAACGACCTTGAAGGTCACACGGTCTTGAAGTCAACCCTAGCAAACGGTCAACTCATCCAAACGGTCTCAAACCGTTTGGAGGTTGAAGGTTGAAACCGTTTGAGGTTTTCAAAGGTTGATTTCACTTAATCAATTGAAGGTGTAAATGGTTCAATGATGGTCTAATCTAAACCGTAATGATAACCTAGGATATTAAGGGATTAAGTGACTAATGAATTGAACCATGATGGTGATCAATGGGGTGAATTACCAAAGTACCTTGATGGGTTCAATTGAGTAATACCTTGTTCAAATCAAACCCTAATCACATGACATGTGATGTGAATAGTAAACCCTAATTCAAGGGTAATGACATATGATGTGAATAGTAAACCCTAATTCAAGGGTAATGACATATGATGTGAATAGTAAACCCTAATTCAAGGATAATGACATGTGATGTGAATAGTAAACCCTAATTCAAGGGTAATGACATATGATGTGAATAGTAAACCCTAATTCAAGGGTAATGACATATGATGTGAATAGTAAACCCTAATTCAAGGATAATGACATGTGATGTGAATAGTAAACCCTAAATTCAAGGGTAATGACATATGATGTGAATAGTAAACCCTAATTCAAGGGTAATGACATATGATGTGAATAGTAAACCCTAATTCAAGGATAATGACATGTGATGTGAATAGTAAACCCTAATTCAAGGGTAATGACATATGATGTGAAAAGTAAACCCTAATTCAAGGGTAATGACATATGATGTGAATATTAAACCCTAATTCAAGGATAATGACATGTGATGTGAATAGTAAACCCTAATTCAAAGGTGATGACATGTTACATGAGTATTAAACTCTATTTGATAAGAATCAAAGAACTTAGCTCTTATGACAAGAGTGGAAAGTATAATCATTGTTTTGAATTACCTTATTAGTTGAATTAACCATGCAGGTTCTGATATGGAAGTAATCATTTCCAGGTATGGATGATGATACTGTATTCATTAAAGGCATATTGATAGCTTTATGAATAAGTAAAGTATCTTGATGCCTTGTCAGTGGCATTCTATGATAATAATGGGCTGTGAGAGCCATGAATACCATCAAGGTCATGCTTTAGAGATGACTTGTGATGAGTATAATGAGAACTGATGTTTGATGTGAGTTAGGCTTGTTACATTTAGTATTCTCCTTTTATAGCTGTTATGCTACTGTTATTGTTTGAAGAACAATGTGTGATGCTAAATGAATACTGAATGTACCTAACTAATCAAGTATAATGTAGAGCTCTGATCATAGACCCATCATTGTCAGAGATCAAATGATGGTGAAACAGGTTTTCCTAAGGGAACTCCTAGATCACATACTATTGAGTATGTGGGGTATATGGATGTGTAGAACCTTACATCCTAGTGTAGGAATTTGATGTAGATATGTAATCCGTCAATCCTTCACTACAATCCCATACCGTATCAGTAGTAGGTAAACATGAAACCTCCTGATGACGAAGAAAACATAGATATCCGTATCAGTGGAGATAAACATGAAATCTCCTGATGACGAAGAGAGTACAGAACGCCACTGTAACTCTAAAATAGCGAAGGACCAGTTTACCCTGGTGAGCTATAATAGTAGAGACACAAGATGTCCTACAAGTGATCCTCTTATTGACTGAGGAAGGTGAAGGTCATGAGAATACGGCTCTCTTAAGGACCTATGTATGATACTGATGTGACTTCTTAGCGATCAGTTGGAGTATGAGTGGTATGCCTCATCTCCACAGGGCATAATATTGTTTGTAAAACATAATCAACCGCGTAGTATACCTGTTAGAGATAACTACGAGTTAGTTGATTGATGATACACTGTAATAGTGCTTATATTCTTCATGTCTCATAAATGTTGAGAGCTTGTTTATAGCTGCAACTGCTATTGAATACTTTGAAAGCTTTACTAATTAAGATATTCTTTGATGTTATAATAAAGCTTATGGCGGAGAGTTATAACTCTTGCTGGGACAATTATGTAAAATTGTCTCACCCCGTGGACTTCAACTTTTTAGGTGGACGTTGGAGACAGAGGAACCGGTCTACAGGTGACCAGTCCCAGCAGCAGCAGCAGCACCAGGAGCAGCAGTAAATCTCAGGTGGAGATTTAGCCTGCCATGTGGTGTAGTTAGAGTCAGTCCTATGTGTCCTCTGTACTCTCAGGTCTTGGAGTCTTTTGTTATGAGTTCTTTAAATTTTGTGTCTTGTTGTATATAATTACTCAAGAAGTAATTATCATGAGATGTAAATAGTTTATCTCTTGTTATGAAAGAAGCTTTTATGGATTCAAGCTCTTGTTTCGAAAAGTTTTAATTTCCCGTGATTTTTGTCTTCCGCTGTTAATCGAATCGCTTCCGCTAAGTTTGAATCGTGTTTATATTGTGGTTTGGAGATCAGAGCCCACAGTGATGACATGCAATATGAGTAGTAAACTCTAATTGATGAGAATCAGAGAACTTAACTCTTATGACAAGAGTGGAAAGTATATTCTTGTTTCGAATTACCTTTATCAGTTGAATTAACCATGCAGGTTCTGATATGAAGGTGATCATATCTAGGTATGGATGATGATATTATATTCATTGAAAGCATTTTGTTAGCTTTATGAATAGTAAAATATCTTGATGCCTTGTCAGTGGCATCCTATGTTTTAATGGGCTGAAAGAGCCATGAATACCATCAAGGTCATGCTTTAGAGATGACTTGTGATGAGTATACTGAGAAATGATGATTGATGTGAGTTAGGTTTGTTACATTTAGTATTCTACTTTCATAGCTGTTGTGCTACTGTTATTGTTTGAAGAACAATGTATGATGTAAAAGAATACTGAATGTACCTAACTAATCAAGTGAAATGTAGAGCCCTGATCATAGATCCATCATTGTCAGAGATCAAATGATGGTGATACAGGTTTTCCTACGGGAACTCCTGGATCACATACTATTGAGTACGTGGGGTATATGGATGTGTAGAACCTTACATCCTAGTGTAGGAATTTGATGTAGATGTATAATCCGTCAATCCTTCACTACAAAACTCATACCGTATCAGTGGATGGTAAACATGAAACCTCCTGATGACGAGGAAAACATAGATATCTGTATCAGTGAAGATAAACATGAAATCTCCTGATGACGAAGAGAGTACAGAACGCCACTGTAACTCTAAAATAGCGAAGGACCAGATTACCCTGGTGAGCTATAAAAGTGGAGACACAAGATGTCCTACAAGTGATCCTCTTACTGACTGAGGAAGGTGAAGGTCATGAGAATCCGGCTCTTTCGATGACCTAGTATGATACTAAGGCACTTAACAGTGATTGGTTGGGGTATGAGTGGTAAACCTCATCTCCACAGAGCATAATAATAAGAATGTTTGAAATACATAATCTACAACGTAGTATACCTGTTAAAGGTAACTATGAGCTAATTGATTGATGTTACACTGTATAGTGCATATGTTCTTCATGCTTGATAAATGTTGAGCTCTTGTATACAACTGTATCTACTATTGAATACTTTGTAAGCTTTTACTGGTTAAGTTATTCTTTGATTTTATAATAAAGCTTCTGGCGGAGAGTTATAACTCTCACTGGGACAATTATGTACAATTGTCTCACCCCGTAGACTTCAACTTTTAGGTGGACGTCGAGGACAGAGGAGCAGGTCTACAGGTGACCAGTACCAGCAGCAGCAGCACCAGGAGAAGCAGTAAATCTCAGGTGGAGATTTAGCCTTCCATGTGGTGTAGTTAGAGTCAGTCCTATGTGTCCTCTGTACTCTCAGGTCTTCGAGTCTTTTGGTTATGAGTTCTTGAGATTTTGTATCTTTTTGTATATAATTACTCAAGAAGTAATTATCATGAGATGTAAATAGTTATCTCCTTTTATGAATGAAGCTTTATGGATTCAATCTCTTGTCTCGAAAAGTTTTAATATTCCGTGATTTTTGTCTTCTGCTGTTAATCGATTCGCTTCTGCTAAGTTTAAATCATGTTTATATCGTGGTTTGGAGATCAGAGCCCACAATTAGTGGTATCAGAGCTCTAGGTCCGTTGAGTCTACAGAGGCATAGGACTTAGGATGTCGAGTCTATCATTAGTACTCCTTCCTTATCTAATAGAATCTTATGCTCCTCAGGAGAAGAAGATACATAAGGATGGCAGAGCCACATGATGAGTACGTGGTAGAGAGTAGTGTTAGTGCACCTCGAGGCGGTGCAAGGGTTCCAGAAATAGAACAGCCTGCACCCGAGCCACCCCAGTTTGACCCAGCTGACATGGGTAACCCAGCAGTTCAGACGATGTTGGGGCAGTTTATGACTGCCATGACACACATAACCGACAGGATGCCCATGCCTGCACCTAGGGCACCTGCCCAACCTGAAGGACAAGGTATCGGTAAGACGTTCGAGTGACTTTGTCGTGTCGGAGCTACCGAGTACTTTGGGACTGCTGACCCCGCAGATGCTGATCTGTGGTTAACAGAGTTGGAGAAGGCTTTCAGGATTCTTATTATCCCGGAGGCTGAGAAGGTTAGACATGCTGTCTATCTTCTCAAAGGCAATGCTGGTCACTGGTGGAACATGGAAGAGAAGAAGAGACCTGGAATAGAGTTCTCGTGGGAAGAGTTTCGTCGGGAATTTATCAATAGATATTTTCCAAAGACCTTCCTAGATGAGAAGATCTCTCAGTTTGAGAGATTGAGGCAGGGCATAAGGAACATTAGTGAGTATGAAGCTAAGTTCATGGAATTGCTGCGGTTCTGTCCGCACATGGCTACCACAGATGAGGAAAGAATCAGGAGATTCGAGAAGGGTTTGAATGCTGATATGTCAACCCCTGTGTGTGCCTTAGAAAACCGAGAGAGATTCTCTACCTTTGTTGAGTCAGTCTGAAGGATAGAGAGATCTGTGGTTGAGAAGAGGCAAACCCAGAAAAGATATCCACAGTTCCAGGGTTCTTCATCTAGGGATTTCAAGAAACCTCGATTCTCTGCACCTAACCCTCCACCACCCAGATCGAGTTCTCAAACTCAATGGTCACGAAGCAGAGGTAGAGGACGGAGTCAACTACTTCAAGGGACTCACAGTTCTGCATCGATGTCAGTTACTGGACCACCCCGACCACAACAACAGGAGAGGAGTTGCTACAACTGTGGTAAGGTGGGACACTTGATGAAGGATTGCCGTTCTAGGCCTGTCAGTGTGACACAGCCTCTGAGACAGAATCAACAAGGATCTCATAGAATGCAATCTCAAGGAGCAGCTTGAGGACGTGGACAAGCATCTCAAGCTGGATCATCAGCACCACCTCAACACCAGGCGACAGTGAGGTTCTATGCTATGAACCCACCAGATGTAGTGGTCAATCCACGAGTAGTGGCAGGTCAGATGGAACTTTTATATCATGATATGTATACATCCTGTGTTGTATCTGTTCTGATTGACCCGGGTGCTACGCACTCTTTCATCACTCATAGAGTGATTCGTAACTGCAATGTGACTGTTAGTCATAGGGCAGATAGTTTGTGGTTGGAGACTCCATTGAGTGGGTCTGCCATTTTGCAGGAGGTATGCTCTCCCTGCATCCTTTTTTTTCTGATCATCGCATTCAAGTGGATCTTATACCGCTTGATATGCAAGGATTTGATATAATCCTCGGGATGGATACCTTAGAGAGGTATAGAGTTGTCTTGGATTGTGAGTCCAAGTTGGCTGTGTTTGCTGATGAAAGCAACACATGGATCTTTCAAGGTGAAAGAAAGATTCTTCCCACCTGTCTTGTGTCAGGTATGGTTGCTGATAATCTATTGAGGTAAGGATGTTATGCATTCTTGGCCCATGTGGTAGATGTTACCAAGGAAAGTTCCAATCCTGCCAAAGTTCCCATAGTCAGGGAATTCGAGGATGTGTTTCCTGAAGAACTTCCTGGTATACCCCCACCTCGGGAGATTGATTTTGAAATCAATCTGATTCCAGATACGAAACCCATAGCCCAGACACCATATAGGATGGCGCCTGCCGATATGGCAGAACTCAAGAAACAACTTCAAGAGTTACTTGAGAAGGGTTTTATCCGACCGAGTACTTCACCTTGGGGTGCTCCGGTCTTGTTTGTTAAAAAGAAAGATGGGTCAATGCGGTTGTGCATTGACTATAGACAACTCAATAAAGTAACAATAAAGAACAAGTACCCTCTGCCGAGGATTGATGATCTCTTTGACCAGTTGCGTGGTGCAACAGTCTTCTCAAAGATAGACTTGAGGTATGGATATCATCAACTTCGTATTAAGGATAGTGACATATCCAAGTCTGCCTTTAGGACAAGGTATGGTCACTATGAGTTCACGGTTATGTCGTTTGGACTAACCAATGCACCAGCTGCATTTATGGAACTCATGAATAGAGTTTTCCGACCTTTCCTTGATCAGTGTGTCATTGTCTTCATAGATGACATTCTGATCTATAGTAAGGATGCTCAGCAGCATCAGCAACATCTTCGCCAAGCTTTGACCTTGCTAAGAAAACACAAGCTGTATGCTAAGTTTAACAAGTGTGAGTTCTGGCTGCCGGAGGTATCTTTTCTAGGACATGTGATATCTGCCTCAGGAATTCGTGTTGACCCTACAAAGGTAGAATCTGTTCTACAATGGGAACAACCGAAGACACCGACGGAGATTCGAAGTTTCTTGGGGTTAGCTGGCTATTACCGAAGGTTCATTAAGAACTTTAGTTCTATAGCCTTACCCTTAACCAAGTTGACCCGGAAAGATGTTCCTTTTTTTTGGAGTGATAAGTGTCAACAGTCTTTCCAATTGTTGAAGGAGAGGTTGACAAGTGCACTTGTGCTTGTGCTACCTGAACAAGGAAAAGTATGTTCCTCAGGAACTTAATTACATGCAAAAAGATAATCACCAGTATCTTAATTACATAATTAGGAAAAACACCTAGGGTTAACTCATAACCCAGGTTAGGGATGTTATAAATTATCCACCCCTTACAAGGATTTCGTCCCCGAAATCGATAAAACATATTAAGAGAAAAGGGCAGGATACTTCCTTCTCATCTCATCCTCTAGTTCCCAAGTGGCTTCTTCAACACCACGGTGGTTCCAGAGGACTTTCACAAGGTTTATATCTTTCTTCTTTAACTTTTTAATTCTGTTATCAAGGATTGACATCGGTCCTTCCTCATAAGATATATTATCATTCAATTCTACCTCCATAGGTTGTAGAATTGACTCAGTATCAGGGTGACATTTCTTTAGCATAGAAATGTGAAACACATGATGTAGCCTCTGTAACTCTGGTGGCAGCTCTAGTTTATAGGCTACTTATCCAATCATTGAATGGATTGGAAAAGTAGCCTATAAACTAGAGCTGCCACCAGAGTTACAGCGGCTACATCCTGTGTTTCACATTTCTATGCTAAAGAAATTTCACCCTGATACTGAGTCAATTCTACAACCTATGGAGGTAGAATTGAATGATAATATATCTTATGAGGAAGGACCGATGTCAATCCTTGATAACAGAATTAAAAAGTTAAAGAAGAAAGATATAAGCCTTGTGAAAGTCCTCTGGAACCACCGTGGTGTTGAAGAAGCCACTTGGGAACTAGAGGATGAGATGAGAAGGAAGTATCCTGCCCTTTTCTCTTAATATGTTTTATCGATTTCGGGGACGCAATCCTTGTAAGGGGTGGATAATTTGTTACATCCCTGACCTGGGTTATGAGTTAACCCTAGATGTTTTGCCTATTTATGTAATTAAGATACTGGTGATTATCTTTTTGCATGTAATTAAGTTCCTGAGGAACATACTTTTCCTTTTTTGTCCCTTTTTAAAACAATGTTGAATTGATTGTTTTGTAAAACAGGGACCTATGTGCAATTTACCCAGTTAAAAGGGTTAACTTGCAATTTGCACATGTTGAGATGTTCCTCTGATGTTGAGACATCATAATAATGATTATGGTAAAGTTTGAGGGATTTCCCAAGCTTGAGCACCAAGGTGCAGCTGTGGAAGCAATCCCTGTGCTTGAAACCCTAAATTGGAGTAAAGTGCAATTTACCCAATTTGAGGGGTGCAACTTGTAAAATACACCATCTAAAATATTTTGTAAGACTCTTGTCATCATTTAGAGAAGAAATGATGAAGAAGTCACTTCAATTGAATAATCATATAATGAAAAACACCTTTATGATTGAATAATCAAGGTGTAAGTACTATAGCCTATTATGTGTGTGCTTTAGTAATAGGTTAATCTTCTTGCCTTCATTTCTTGACCTTAGAAGAAGGTTGTCCTTAGAAATAAGAAGAAGGGACGAGCAAAGAAGAAAGGAGGGACTTAGTTGAAAGTGAGGAAAACCTATGTGCCTATGTTGAAATTCCACCCCAAGTATATAAGCCCTTTTCCTCACTTAGCAAAGGAATGTTTCTTTCGTTTCCTTCACTGTTCCCCTTTCTCAAACCGACTAAGGAGAGCTCTGGAGCTCAGGAGGACGACCAGGGGAGTGCAAGGTAGGTTTGGATCCTCCCTTTTTCTTAAATTCTTGGATGAAACTCGAATTCAAGGTCAAATTCATGACTAGCTCACTTAGCTCTATCTTTCTAGCCATCTCTTCTCAACTTTTCTTGGAGGATTCACCTTGGCCGACCTGTGGAGATTCTAGGACGCCATTAAAGGCTTGGAGATCGAAAGCTTGGAGCCCAAGGAGCAAGCTTTAGGCGGGTTTTATAACTCTAAACCTATGCTTTGTTATATACATCTTTTCTATGCTTTTAGTTGCTAGTTCTTCTTTTTCCCTATCTTCCCTTGCTTCCTTGCAAGCAAATCCGTGAGGAACTGTTGCTTTTCTTGATCTAGAAGATGAGGGCGTTATTTCCTATGCTTATCCACGGTTTTTCACTTTACCATACGACCTCAACCAATTGCCCATACGGTTTGCAAAACCGTTTGATGGGCAAACGGTTTCAAGGTCGTATGAAGGCATACGGTCTCAAGACCGTATGGCCATGTTGACCAAGCATTGACCGTATAGGAATCCTGTTCAAAATTATGTAGGTTAATCACCCACAAAATTTGAGAGGTTAACTCCAAATGAATCGTGAGATATAGGCAAAACAATTAGCAAATTCAATTGAATTTAGTTCTGATTTTCAATCTGCTTAATTTGCCCTTTTTGGGTAAACGGTCTCAAGACCGTATAAGATGGTTGACTAAGCATTGACCGTGTGCGATTACTGTTCATAATGATGTTAATTAATGACTCACCAAATTTGATGGACTAATTCCAAACGAGTTAAGAGTTGAAGGTTGATTACTAGGGCAAACCCTAATTGAAATCAGTGCTGAAATCACAATGAGCTAATTTGAGATTTTGGGTTGATTAGCCCAAACGGTCTCAAGACCGTTTGGGGAATCATCCAAACGGTCTAAAGACCGTTTGGGGATCACCCAAGACCGTATGGAGGTCTGGGGTCAAGTATAGTTGACCAATTGAAGGTACAAAGATACCACATTACATTGCAATTAAGTATTGATGTAATGATCAACTCAATAAATCAAAACTTGATGAATTTTCACTAGAGTCCAAAGGATGGATGGGAAAACGGTCTCAAGACCGTTTGTAACTCATCCAAACGGTCTCAAGACCGTTTGGTGACAACCCAAGACTGTTTGGAGGTCTAGGGTTAAGGTAATTTGATCAATTGAGGGCCCAATTACAATGGGTTATTAAAATAATCAAATTGCTGATTTGTGACTTAATTAAGGTTCAACCCCTATCAAATCAATCTAGATTTTGATGAATTCTTGGGAAAACGGTCTCAAGACCGTTTGGACTATATCCAAACGATACCAAGACCGTTTGGGCCAAATTGGAGCCCAATTGGAGGTCATTTGATGGGTTCAACTTCGATTTGATTCACATTGTTGAGTGTTGATGGTTGAACGTTTATAGACCTTAATTGAACCAACTCCAACCCTAATTGGATATCAATTGAGGGTCAATTGAGTGACCAATTGGTTAATTCTAACCCTAATTGTCTCAATTAATAAGTGGTTAGCAATCTTGAGACCAATTGAAGGCTTCAATATAGGAAACCCTAATCGAGTTTACCCTTTGAACCACCTTGGAGGTCCATACGACCTTGAGCTTTTGAAGGCATTCGACCTCAAGACCGTATAAGGTCATTTGACTTCAGACCGTATAAGGTCATTCAACCTCAAGACCGTATAAGGTCATTTGACTTCAGACCGTATAAGGTCATTCGACTTCAGACCGTATAAGGTCATTCGACTTCAAACCGTATAAGGTCATTCGACCTCAAGACCGTATGAGGTCATTCGACCTCAAACCGTATGAGGGCATTTGACCTCAAGATCGAATGAGGGTATATGACCTCAAGATTGAATGAGGGTATACGACCTCAAGATCGAATGAGGGCATACGACCTCAAGACTGTATGAAGGTTGAAGGTGGGAAATCTATTGGAGACTTTTGAAGTTTAAGTCTGCCTAATGCCTTGAAGGCTTAAATGGTTTAATAGTTGTTCAACCTAAACCCTAATGATACCAAAATACATTAAGGGTCAAGTGGTTAGTAAATTAAACCATGATGATGATCAATGTGTAATTTACCATAATACCCTTGAAAGGTTCAATTGAGTGAAACCTTGTTCTAATCAAACCCTAATCACCCAATAGTGGTGATTTGGTCTATGTTAATCAAAGAGGACTTAACCCAACCTGATCTAGATTGGTGTTATCACCATCTACAAGTATGAGGAGAGAGAAAGTATCTTAAGAAAGAGAAAGTACCCTTTTATGATGGAAATTCAAGTAAAGTACCTTCAATACACATGAATGTGCATGATTAGGGTATGATTCACCTATGTGAGATCATGGAACCCTAATTATGATAAATGATGAATCTTAAATAATCTGAGAGCATCAATAATGATGTTCCTCATACATGATGATGTTATGAGTTCAATTCACCATAATGTGAATAGTAAACCCTAATTCAAGGGTGATGACATGTAATGTGAATAGTAAACCCTAATTCAAGGGTGATGACATGCAATATGAGTAGTAAACTCTAATTGATGAGAATCAGAGAACTTAGCTCTTATGACAAGAGTGGAAAGTATATTCTTGTTTTGAATTACCTTTATCAGTTGAATTAACCATGCAGGTTCTGATATTAAGGTGATCATATCCAGGTATGGATGATGATATTATATTCATTGAAAGCATGTTGTTAGCTTTATGAATAGTAAAATATCTTGATGCCTTGTCAGTGGCATCTTATGTTTTAATGGGATGAAAGAGCCATGAATACCATCAAGGTCATGCTTTAGAGATGACTTGTGATGAGTATACTGAGAAATGATGATTGATGTGAGTTAGGTTTGTTACATTTAGTATTCTACTTTCATAGCTGTTGTGCTACTGTTATTGTTTGAAGAACAATGTATGATGTAAAAGAATACTGAATGTACCTAACTAATCAAGTGAAATGTAGAGCCCTGATCATAGATCCATCATTGTCAGAGATCAAATTATGGTGAAATAGGTTTTCATACGGGAACTCCTGGATCACATACTATTGAGTATGTGGGGTATATGGATGTGTAGAACCTTACATCCTAGTGTAGGAATTTGATGTAGATGTATAATCCGTCAATCCTTCACTACAAAACTCATACCGTATCAGTGGATGGTAAACATGAAACCTCCCGATGATGAGGAAAACATAGATATCCATATCAGTGAAGATAAACATGAAATCTCCTGATGACGAAGAGAGTACAGAACGCCACTGTAACTCTAAAATAGCGAAGGACCAGATTACCTTGGTGAGCTATAATAGTAGAGACACAAGATGTCCTACAAATGATCCTCTTACTGACTGAGGAACGTGAAGGTCATGAGAATCCGGCTCTTTGGATGACCTAGTATGATACTAAGGCACTTAACAGTGATTGGTTGGGGTATGAGTGGTAAACCTCATCTCCACAGGGCATAGTAATAAGAATGTTTGAAAAACATAATCTACAACGTAGTATACCTGTTAAAGGTAACTATGAGCTAATTGATTGGTGTTACACTGTATACTGCATATGTTCTTCATGCTGGATAAATGTTGAGCTCTTGTATACAACTGTATCTACTATTGAATACTTTGTAAGCTTTTACTGCTTAAGTTATTCTTTGATTTTATAATAAAGCTTCTGGAAGAGAGTTATAACTCTCGCTGGGACAATTATGTACAATTGTCTCACCCCGTAGACTTCAACTTTTTAGGTGGACGTCGAGGACGGAGGAGCAGGTCTACAGGTGACCAGTACCAGCAGCAGCACCAGGAGCAGCAGTAAATCTCAGGTGGAGATTTAGCCTGCCATGTGGTGTAGTTAGAGTCAGTCCTATGTGTCCTCTGTACTCTCAGGTCTTGGAGTCTTTTGGTTATGAGTTCTTGAGATTTTGTATCTTGTTGTATATAATTACTCAAGAAGTAATTATCATGAGATGTAAACAGTTATCTCCTTTTATGAATGAAGCTTTATGGATTCAAGCTCTTGTCTCGAAAAGTTTTAATTTTCCGTGATTTTTGTCTTCCGCTGTTAATCAATTCGCTTCCGCTAAGTTTAAATCATGTTTATATCGTGGTTTGGAGATCAGAGCCCACAGTTATACTTTCAAGCTTGGGTCTGTGACTACCGCGAATAAGGTTATCCACCCCGGTGCCCCCCGGTGACGGCCCTAATGAGGTTCCAATATTCCAATTTCTCCCACTCTCTCCCTTCCCACCCCACCTCCGGTTCCACCATTTCTGCCTTTCCTGATGATGTTGGCACTAGTTTCCCCCATGACGTCTGAGTTCATTGGTGGCAATCCTCTCTCACATCCACACTCCCTAGCATCCTCCCTTGCGTCCCTCCACCATGAGGAGATTTCGATGTAGAATAGAGGACGAACACCCTCTCTCACCATGCATCGTGTTTTTGTGAAGAAAAGACCGACTTTCTCTACCTTTAGGGTCGATATAGAGGAGTTCCTTTTGAATGTAAACAAGATGTTCTCTATGAAGGAGACCTTAGAAAAACATCACTAGGATGATGAGCCTCAATCATGTCTGTCTGGCTAGTCCAAGATGATACAAGTGGAAGGGATCCACTTAAAAGATGTGTAGACTAAGTGCTTGGAGTAAGCTCCAACTACTCATAGTTAATTCTGGGTGACTTCACCTGATAAAGGTAGATGATTAGATTGACAGTTTCTTTAGAACTTTCAGTGTCCTAGGTCTTGACCCATATCAAGAAAAAGGCACTCTTTCTCTCCAATCCCCAAGGATACCCACCATAGTTCTTCTAATGAGGGGATTGGTAGGCTCAGTGTCACACATTGAGTTGTTTCTGATTGTCTAGTGGTACAGGCAACCTGGGGGGCAACTGCCTTGACCCCCAATAGAACCATCATATGTATGGGTGTTCTTCTATTATGCCAAACCTATATCCAACAAGATGAAGGTGATTCTTCCAGGTTGCTTGCCACGTCCACCCTTTAAAGGGTTGTGGTAGCTAGTTGCACATATGATGGCCCTTGTTTGGAATTTTCTTATTTTCTAAATAGCATCCTTTTCTCAGGGTATATAGAGCTTGATGAATAGGAAGGCTTTGGTATTCCTCCCATCAGATGAGGAAATGGGTAACCTACTTGAGGAAATGCTACCACATCTACAGGGTGCGAACATCTCTCTCAAGAGAGTGACCCATGTTGCTTTGGGCCGACAGAGAGAAGAAGTGCAGTACTAGACAAAGGATATTAAATTTGTTTTTAGGGATGATGGATCAATCTTCAAGATCCTGCAAATATTTGGAATTGTTGTATGCATCATGACATGGCATACTTCCATTGTTAGTCAAGAAGGTCTAGTGGTGTTGTTTGAGGCTTTTGAATATTATGTGCATGTAGTCTTTGAAGTCATATATCACAATACCAAGTACTTAGTGTTTGTATTGAAGTTGGTTTCCTTGGAAAATGCTTACGCGGACCTATCATTATGAGGTATGGACGGACCTTAAGGGTTGCATTGGATCTGTAGTGCAAACCCTTTGATCCTCCTTCCATGTTGGTCATTCCTCTTTATGTCGTGGGTCACTAGTTGAGGGTGACAAATATTTGAGCCACACCTCACATGTGACATACCCTTCCCATTGACATCTAGTTCTTGAGTAGGAGGTTCGTAGGTTCCCCCTCTTCCACCATCAACTTAAGGATCACATCGCAATCGTGGCTTTTTCAATGCATCCTCCACCATGATATCATAGTAGATCTAGGGGAAGTAGATGGTTTCCCAAGTCTTATCTTGAAGGGAGGACATGTCGGCCATTTAGGAATATAGGTAGGTCGATGAAGGATTGTAAGTCCTTATATGAGAATTGTCACAATGGGTTCGGTAACATCGAATTTGACATTGAAGAGTTCTATGTTGGTGGTATGTGTAAAATTAAAGTTAATGACTAGTACAGGATGGGGATACAACGATGGTTATTTAGGAATTCTGTGTTGGTTCAAACCCGACGACCAAGTAAGCAACAGTAAAACTCAAACTTTATCTATCAGTTAGGCAAAACGATGCCAATGATTTATTTCATGGTTCTTAGTTAGGACAGAACTGACAATGTAACTCACAGTAGATGACTTATTTTGTGGTATCTTTGACATTTTTCTCTATGGTTGCAAATAAAAAAACAATATTAAGCTTTCCTTATTGTTGATGTAATGACAAATGACTGGCGTCAAATGTCGTGATGTCGGTTTTATCAGTGAATGAATACTGAAAATTTTAGGTATATACCATCGGTTGTTATGGAAACACCAAAGGTGAAAACTTATGTAGTTGGTTATTTTCAAATGACCAACGATAAATGTATTTGTTTTTTTTATAAAGGTATGCAAACCTACTGTCCAACCTTCTAGTATGTCTGGAGACTACTATTCTTCAGAATTGAAAATTATGAAGAACAATAGTCTCTCTGCAAGCATCACAGCTTAACAACATGCCGACACACCTGCAAGAAAAAGATTTTTATACAAAGTAGGCACAAAAATGCTACATTCTATCATTTTTCTTCACTTCAAACTGTACATAAATCCATGAACTCATGACTCAATTATTTCATTTCTCAGCAACACTTCAATACATATATTGAATACATAAACATCATTTTTTTCTAAATGCCTTCACATTCAAATTCACACACACATATACACTTAACATTCAATTCGCACTCACAAAAATACATATCAATATCAACTGCCATATCAAATAAAAGTCACATTTATATAAACATCAACTACCATCTCAGATTTTAGGTCACAAATTTATACATATCAATACACACTCACCAAATACATATAAAAATATGACATCAAAGTTCAAACTACCAAAAAATATCAACCAACCCTATTTTTTTTGTTCAAGTCCACATTTCCGAGGGAGCAGGCTGCCCACTGTTCACGTAGGTCATTCATCCCCTCCAATGTATAGTAATCAATCTTCGAAAAAAACTACAAAGAGAATGAGACTTTTAATTAGATTTGATTGTTTCTTATGAATACTTCATTAATATATTTATGATCCAAGACTAATAAATTACATTCTCTATACATTTTATTTGTTCGACATGATTGACAATCGCTTTCATATACATCATCACGTAATATGTGCATGCCCAACCATTATCTTGTATAGGGGACTGTAGATTTACAAATACATTAAATTGTTGGGATGGTATGCCTAGAGAGCCAATCATATGATGATTGCAATGAGGCATATGATACTTGATTTGATAATGATAAAGGTAATAACATCTATTATGTTTGTCTCACTCATGCGATGATGACACATACATGATAGATGTCTAAAGAATGATGTGACTTGATGACATATGTCTTCAGGTTGAGGACTTGAACAATGAGACCATATGTATGTTAAGAGTACATACATTCTTGTTATGTCCCTAGTCAGATATTACAATGGGAGCAAAATAGACAATAGTAATACATAAGACTAGAGTGTGTGTTGACGGATGACAGAGTCTCATTAGTCATGATATATGATATCATGTGAAGCAAATAGATATATGTTAGCGAACAATATATCAGACAGACCCACCTTGAGAGTGATACATGGATACCATGGAATGGCAGTCACAATCATCTCTCATAGTGATGGTGGTGATTATGGTTCTTAGACCTAAAATCACTACACTCGTCACATGTCGTTGGGTACACTTTGACATCATCAAATGCATTCCTGAAACACCGGTATTATAAAGGTGATGGTTGGGTGACTTTGACACATGGGGATAGACTATAAGTGATAGAGATGGGATTTGTCCCTCCTATAAGGAGTATGATATATAGGCCCCCCTTGATAAGAAAGACTGAGAATTATATGTCCATACTCATATAATTCAATATATGATATGTGAACTCACATGCATCTCAAACAGTCTGCTATAGGTCAAGGAACATGGATTGAATGTTGAAGAGGATGATGTTCCATGCCTTGAGTCCAATCCAGATGTTAGTGACAAAGGAACTATACGATCATGGTAACACTAATCGCAGATTGTAGGTTGAAGTTGATATCCAACTTTCTGAGTTACTTGCGTAGTAGTGATGAGTTACTAGATTCTACTCATTTCTTGTGATGTCATAAGTTGTTATGAACATTCAGTGCCAACATAAATTGGAACTTGCAAGGTCACACACATAGGATACCCCTAGAAGAGGATATTGTCAATGAATGATGTTTAGATTGAGAGTAAATGTGTTTATGTACTCAATTAAACATAAAATTGACTAACTGGACTCAGAACAATCAAGTTCAAGTGTTGAACTAGCTGGTTAGAGTGTTAGGTTGATTGGAGACTGCATTGGCAATGTTAGGACTACCAATCGACCAGTTCACCTAGGTGAGCCGATCGACTGGTGTGAGCCAACTGACTGGTTCACTTGGTGAACCGGGCTACTCACAGTCCTGCCAACTGAGGAAATTGGGATTTGCCCGATTGGAGGAAAAATTTCATGTTTCACTTGTTCAATTCGATTAGAATAAGGATTAATCTTTGAATTAATTGGAAACGATTGAGGAAAGTGAATTACAGGCAAGTCTGGGAAGTGAAATGACCAGTTCACTAGGTGAACCGATAGGCTCACTATGACGTGCCGTTAGAACAAAATGTTATTAACTAAGCGGAAGCATTCATTAGCAGTGGATTACTGAAAATGACTAAAAATTAAAACCTTTTACAAAGAGATCCATACATTAGAAAACTCTTTCAAAAAGAACCAAAGTATTTCAATTACATTCTAGTTCACAAGTACATCTCTTGTATCATTTCATCTCAAGATTACAACATCAACTGCTCTGTTAAACAGTATACAGGCAGCATAAAGCATTAAGGTATCAAGCCAAAATCTCATATTGATTCATTAAAAACAATCTACTGACTCCGAGGACCTGAGAGTACAGAGATGACACATAGGACTCTATATACAAGACATGACAACTAGTGTCTCCACCTGAGAATTCATTGTTGTCCCTACTACTGCTTCTCTTCCCCTGCTGTAGGATTTCTGCCTCTTCCTCCACGTCTACCTGAAAAGTTGGATCTCACGGGGGTGAGACAATTATAAATTGTCCCAGCGAGAGATATAACTCTCCGCCAAAAATATTATTATTGTAGTTTATTTAGAATGAAACTGAGCAAAGGAATCATATATATTCAACATCAGTTAAATTAATGTCTAAACATGTTAGAACAATATTCTTATTCAAGATATTTCAGTTTTAACTTGATAAAACAGCATGTCACTTATCAGGAATATGAAGAACAGGTACAACATTACCCTGCTATACTAAGAAAGATAACATCAGCCAGTGATTCTCGTATTTCAACCTTAACCAATTACGCTACACGGATAATTATATTTTACAATCAAACTTAATGCCCTGAAGAGATGAAGTATACCGTTCATGCTCCAACCGACCATGATTACGTAAAGCATCGATACCAAACAAGGTCAATGGAAGAGCCGAACTCCAAGACCTCAACCTTCTCAATCATTATGAGATTATATGGCAGAGACATCACGTGTCAAACTGCAATTAGCTTGCCAGGGTATATTGGCATCTTCACTATAGAGTTATAGCCCCCAACATATACTCTCTTCAGGGTTATGGCCCCATAGGCAATGCATGGTATCATATCTTAGAGTCATGGCCTGTAGCCATACTCATACTGGGGTATGGTCCGTAACCAATCCCGTACATAGGATATAGCCCGCAACCATTCCTATGGGGCATGAGGATATAATTGCCCAATTACCCCCACATATTCAAAATGTGTGCTCCGAGTTTAACTCGTTTCACCATTGAATAAATTCTGACGCTAATGGATCTATGGTCAGGGCAACTACATTATATGATATCACTTGATTAATTAAGTATATTACCATATTCTTTTAGCATCAAACAAGTTTCCAAACAACAATTGTTTTAACAGTTGCTACAAAGAATGTGTAATACTTTCATCAAGTATTGTTCAATTCTTTAATAAGGCATTGGGATCTCAATCCCTGATATCATCAGGAGCATTCTCATTTTTTCACAAACTCATCATCATGATTATAGAAAATAGTTATTCAAACCCTCAGATCATCAAAGAACACTTGTTACCACTTGTCAGGTAACTAAAACACCTTAAGGTCATCTGACCAAGGTAAATATAATACTTGCTACACAAGCATCTCACATGGATTCTCAAAGCCCATTTCATTTCTTGTTACCTCTTACTAGGCAACAAAGCATGTTATGGCTCACAAGGCCCAATAACAACAATAATTGAAACATCATAGCTCATACCTGGCTATGCTCATCATCTCATGATACCTGCATGGTTAGCACACTTGATAACAGTTATATGAATTACATTTTAGCACCATGCTATACAAAATAACACCACTTATACCCTTTTTAGGGTTAGGGTTTCCCATTTCATATCAATCAGGGTTACTCAACCCCTTACACAAATTAGGGCTAGGTTTTCAAATTAGGGTTTCATAATACATATCATCACCCTGGATTAGGGTTTCATATCACATTACCCTATATCAGGGTTTCACATTACATCCTTACCTTAAATTAAGGTTTCTCATAACATTTCCCCTAAAATTAGGGTTTCATGTGGCTTTACCCAAAAAGTAGGGTTTTCAGGAAGCATTCCCTTAAATTTGGGTTTTTCATTAAAATACCCTGAATTAGGGTTTCTCATATCATTACCCTAAATTAGGTTTACACATCATATTACCCTATATTAGGGCTATACCTAACATTGTCCTAAATTATGGTTAGGGTTTATCACCCTTCTCAATTAGGGTTTCATGATCTCTCCAACAAGGATCATACCCTAATTACATATTGTATTCCTGTTGAGAGTGTTGAGGTTTAATCACTACATGATTATCACTCATGTATAAGTTCCTCTCTCTCATCCTTTTTAGGAGGTTAATTACATCAGACTTGATTAGATTAAGTTAACTCAACTTGAAGAAGGGTTGACATATTGTATTAAGTCATTTCTTCCATAAGCATCAAAGGTTAACCACTCAAGAGGTACTAATCACTTAAGTACCTTGAAGGTACAACCGTACCAATTACCTTTGATAAACATCATCAACGATCATGGGGTTAGTTGTACTTACATGGTTTGAGTCAATTAGACCTTCAAATGGTCTTGAAGTACCTTAACCTTCAAGCGGTCTTGATGTACATTAATCCCTCAAACGGTCTTGAAGTACTTCAACCTTCAAACGGTTTTGATGTACTTTAACCCTCAAATAGTCTTGAAGTACTTCAACCTTCAAACGGTCTTGAAGTACCTTGACCTCCAAATGGTCTTGAAGACCGTTAGACTGTAAAAGGTCTTGACCTCAAAGTCCTTAAACGGTTTGAGACCGTTTGAGTTAAAATAATATTAACTCCAAACAGTTTGAAACCAAATGGGCAACTTAACATTAACACCGAATGAACATCAAACGGTTTGAGATTGTTGCTCTCCAAACTTTCTTGGGACCGTTTGATCCCAAATGGTCACAAGACCATTTGAACTCAAACGGTCTCAAGACCATTTGGTCCAAACTACCTTGAAACTGAATGGACCAATTAGGGTTCCTCCAATCAAATTGATTTAGGGTTTGTACTCATTGAATCATCAATCGATTGAACTATTGAAGGTACATCAGATGGTAGCCCTTGTGTAACATCCCTGACCTGGGTTATGTTCTAACCCCAGGAGTTTTGCTTAAAAAAGTTGATTATATTCTTGTACTTATCCTGTGAAAAGTAATTAGGGCTCATGAGGAACTTATGTTTCAATTTTGGTCCTGTTTGAACAATATTGAAGCAATGTTTGCTTATTTTGGACTAAATTGAAATTTACCCAAGTTGAGGGGTTAAATTGAAAATGTTGCATGATAAGATGTTCCTCTGATGTTGAGACATCATAGAATGAATATGATGTAGAGGAATGGCTTGTGATAGCCTGAGTACCAAGAAAGAGCTGATAAAGCAATGTTTGTGTATAAAAAACCTAGTTTTGGTGTAATGTGCAATTTACCCAAAACCAAAGGTTCAATATGAAAATTACCACTTCAAAAAGGTCCCTAATGTTTCTTGGCATCATGTAGAGCAAATAAAATGAGAGGGGTGCTTAATTTGAATTAAGTTGAGGAGAGAGAATCTTGATATTAAAATAATCAAGATTAATGCCTCATTGAAAACCCTAATTCGATTTAGGGCAAAAATGAATAAAAATAATTGAATGGCTTTTAACCAAAATGTTTTGGGTTGATTTTGAATAAGGATGGACGTTCCTTTTCCAAGATAAGGAACGAAAATATCCTAAGTAGGTGAAATTCCACTCACCATTATTATAAGGAAAAGAAAACCCACTCACATATGGATATTAATATAATAAGCATTAAGGTGCTTAATTTGATTTTCTTTAAATCATGGATAATGGAGAGGAATAAGAGGCAATGAAGATAGCCTATTCCTTAAGGATTTTGAGGAGAATTTGAGGGGGAAGAGGCGGCACCAATTTTGGAATTAAATGCATTTTAATAATGCATTTTCTCTTTCATTGAATTTTTATTAAAAGGCCTTTTCCTATCCAAATGAAAGGCTATTTCGACCCCACTTCTTCTCTTAGCTTGGAAACCGACCAAGGAAGCTAGGGAGGACCAGGAGGACGAACCCCAACCTGTGGGTAAGCTCTTGACCTTCGTTCTCCTTGATTTCATGGTGGAAATCGAAAATAAATTATGGATTCCTTCTTATTTCGATCTCCTCTTCAACCCAAGCCAACTTTTGCAATCAAAAGCTTGAGGACGAGCCTAGGGGGAGTTGCAAGAGCTTCATACACCATTAATGGCGTGATCTTGGAGCTTTGGAGCTCAATTGGAGGCGGGTTTTATAACTCAAACCCTTAAACATTGCTATTGCATCAATTCTCTATGCTTTGTTGATTCATTTCTTCAATTTGATACACTCTTGTTTCTTTGCTGCAATTTCCATCAAGAACGGTTTCTGTTATTGGTTGTTCGAAGGAAGGGGATTATGACATCATCCTAGATGCTTATCCAAAGAAAATTACCAAGCAAAACCGTTTTGATAGCTACTCCAAATCGTTTTAATTTGATTGGCTATGCGGTTTCAGCAAACCGTTTAAGGGCAAACGGTTTGAAACCGTTTGGGAGAAAACGGTTTCAAGACCATTTGATATGGTTGACCAAGCGTTGACCGTTTGGGAATTTTGTTCCTAATTATGTAGTCTGATAACCCTCCAAATTTGAGGGATTAACTCCAAAGCAATCGAGATTTGAAGGCCAATCAATTAGGCAATCAGATTGAATTATGTGCTGATTTTCAACCTGATTAACTTGACCTGGTTGAGAAACCGGTTTCAAGACCGTTTGAGATAGTTGACCAAGCATTGAACGTTTGGGATTCCTGTTCATAATTATATTTATTAATAACCCTCCATATTTGAGGGATTAACTCCAAAGGAATCGTGAGTTGAAGACTAATCAATTAGGGAAACCTAATTGGATTAAGTGCTGATTTTCAATCTGATTTAATTGAACCTTTTGTGCAAACGGTCTCAAGACCATTTGAGTGCGTTGACCAAGCATTGACCGTTTGGGATTACTGTTCCTAATGATGTGATCTAATGACTCACCGAATTTGAGGGATTAACTCCCAAGGAATCATGAGTTGAAGGCTATTCAATTAGGCAAACCCTAATTGAAAACAGTGCTGAAATTCCAATGAGTTAAGTTGAGATTCTGGGTTGATTAGCCCAAACGGTTTCAAGACCTTTTGGGGATCACCCCAAGACCGTTTGGAGGTCTGGGGTCAAGTATAGTTGACCAATTGAAGGTCCAAAGGTACTAATCATATTGCAATGTAGTGCTGATCTGTTGATCAACTCGATAGACCAATCCATGATGATTTTTCACTAGAATCCAAAGGTTGGATGGGCCAAACGGTCTCAAGACCGTTTGGAGCTCATCCAAACGGTCTCAAGACCGTTTGGTGGTCACCCAAGACCGTTTTGAGGTCTAGGGTTGAGTATGGTTAGGTGTTTGAAGGTCTAAAGGTACCAAGCTATTATACAATGCAATGCTGATTTGATGATCAATCCAATGATCCAAACCTTAATTGGATGGCTTGGATTTGAGTGATATGATGGGCAAACGGTCTCAAGACCATTTGGAGGTCATACAAACGACCTCAAGACCGTTTGGGGTCAGTTCATACCCAATTTGGATAATGGTTCAATAGTTTCAAAGTAACCAATCTTGCATTGATGAGTGTTGTTGGATCTTCGATTCCAAACCCTAATTCAATTGAATCAAGCCCTAATTGATGACCAATTGAGGGTCAATTGAGGGTCAAATTAGTTGAAGGTTGACCTATTAAACTCAATTGAAGTTTGAGCATAGGTCCAATTGATGATTGGTTCCATGAATTCAATGGTTGAAGGTCCAATGCAATCAATTGAAACACAATTAGTAGCATGATTGATGATCAACTTCAAAGCTCTAATTGGTGTTTATAAACCCTAATCCCATTGATATCAGACCATAATTGAAGTCCCAATTGAGGGGTGAGCCATGATTCAAATGATGATTGAGTTGATGATCCAATTGGTTGAAGTTCCATTGATTAGAATTGAGTGTGGTTCAATTTGGTTAATTCAATTGGATACCTCATGTTATTGAAGGTCTAATTGATCAAACCTTTTTGAAAACCTAATGTGATTAGGTGGGAGATACCTTTAATGGTACTAGTCATTAATGCATAACAAATGCATGGACCCAATACATGATGTAAACCCTAATTGAGGCTAATTCAATGTATAACCTTAATAAGAGGTTGTCTACATGTGAAATCACTAATTAGGATGTTAGTAAACCCTAGTTGAGGGTGTATCCTTGTGAAACCCTAGTGGAGGGTGTATCATTGTGAACCCTGGTTGAGGGTGTAACCTTGTTAAACCCTAGTGGAGGGTGTATCATTGTGAACCCTGGTTGAGGGTGTATCCTTGTGAAACCCTAGTTGAGGGTGTATCATTGCGATTATTTATAGGCAACTTTATAATAAAGTTATGCCTTAAACTAAGATAAGTCCATATCATGTGAGATAGCTGGACAATTCTAATGTGTGGCTTATGCATTATATGCTAAGGTTGAGTATTCTGTGATGGAATGTATTAAGAGGGGAAATACCTTAATACAAGATAAAGTTGGTTAACTCAAGAGGGTCTGAATTAATGAGAAATGGGAAACCCTAACCCTGATAAGGGAATAGTGGTGTTACCCTTGAATAATGATGTTATATATTGTTTTGCATGGTGCTGATATGAAATTGATGTATTATCATTTGTACTAACCATGCAGGTATGATGTGATGATGAACATAGCCAGGTATGAGCTATGACATTTTATGTATTGACATTGTTTATTGGGCCTTATGTGCCATGCTATACCTTATTGCCTAGTATGAGGTAATAAGAGAAGTAATGGACCTTAAGTGCCATGAGAAGATGTTTATGTAATAAGCATCATATTTACCTTGGTCAGGTGACCTGAAGGTGATAATTACCTGAAAAAGTGGTAATAATGCTCAGTGATGAGCTAAGGGTTTGAATACCCAGAACCATATGATTATGGCATTGAGTTGCAAAGGAATGAAAATTCTTAGTATTGAAATGAGGGACTGAGATCCCCATGTCTTATAAAGACTGAGAAGTGATTAATGGAAATAGTACATGTTTTCTTTATAGCAATTGTCTTATTAAGTTATGTTTGGAAACTTGGCTGATGCTAAAAGAATATGATAATGCACTTAATTAATCAAGTGATACCATATAATGTAGTTGCCCTGATCACAGATCCATCAGCGTTAGAATTAGCTAAATGGTGAAATGAGTTTACTCGGAACGCATATTTTTGAATATGTGGGGGTAATTGGGCAATTATATCCTTATGCCCCATAGGCATTGCTACGGGCTATGTCCTATGAACGGGATTGGTTACGGACCATACCCCAATAAGAGCATGGCTACGGGCCATGACTCCACAAAATAATACCGGGCATTGGCTACGGGCCATATCCTGAAGAGAGTATATGCTATGGGCTATAACTCTAATAGCGATGTTGCCAGTATACCCTAGAAAGCTATCTAGCAGAGACACAAGATGTCCTGCATGTTATCTCGTACTGACCGAGATAGTTGAGGTCATGGGAATCCGGCTCTTCCATTGACCTATGTGTGGTACCGATGCTTTACGTAACCATGGTCGGTTGGAGTATGAGCGGTATACCTCATCTCCTCAGGGCTTAAGTATGATTGTAAAACGTAATCAGCCGTGTAGCATATTTTCTTAGGGTTGAATTTCGAGAATCAATGGTTGATGATACATGGTCTATTATATCATAGTTGGATAAATGATATACATGTTCTTCATATTCCTTCTTAAATGAATGACTTGCTGCTTAATCAAGTTATAATTGAAATGATTGCATAGAGAATACTGCTCTGCATATCTTATTCAATGATTTACCTGCTATTGAGTAAATATAATTCTACTGCTCAGTGTTATTCTATTATCAGCAATAACAATGTTTCTGGCGGAGAGTTATATCTCTCGCTGGGACAATTTTTTATAATTGTCTCACCCCCGTGGGATTAAATTTTTAGGTAATCGCCGAAGAAGAGGAAGAAACCTTTCAGTGGGTGAGCAACAACAGCAGCAGTCATAGGTACAACAGTGATCCAACAGGTGGAGACATTGGCTATCTGGTTTTGTGTAGATAGTCCTACGAGTCATCTCTGTACTCTCGGGTCCTAGGAGTTAGTGTTTTGATTCTCCGATCTAAGATTTTGTGCAAAGAGGCATGATATGTATATATATGAACCAGGATGTAATGTTTTACTTTGGTTCTAAATGAAAGAGTTTTCCTATGAATGGATCTCTTGATAAATGGTTTTAATTTTTAGTGATTTTCAGTAATCTGCTGCTAACGATCGCTTCCGCATGTTTTCTTATTGTTAATGACACTTGTTATCTTAAATGATGGCGGGTGTTGTCACAGTTTAGTGGTATCCGAGCTCTAGGTTCGCTGAGTCTACAGAGACATAGGATTAAGGTAGTTGAGTCTGTTCTAAGTGTCTTCCAGTTTATCTGATAGTGTCTTCGGCTCATATAAGAGAAGAAGAACTAAAGATGTCTGGATCACACGATGAACACGCTGCTGAGAGCAGTGTAGCTGCACCGGGAAGAGGTGCAAGAGACCAGGACAGGGAGGAACCTGTACCTGATCAACCCTAGTTCAACCCAGCTGATATGGGGAACCCAGCCTTTCAGACTATGTTCGGGCAGTTTATGGCAGCTATGACCCACATGACGGATAGAATGCCAGTACCTGCACCCAGGGAACCACCCCATGATGAAAGACATGGTACCGACAAGACCTTTGAAAGGCTGAAGAGGGTAGGAGCATTAGAGTATGCTGGTACAGCAGATCCAGCAGATGCTGACCTATGGTTGACTGAATTAGAGAAAGCCTTCAGAATCCTCATCATACCTGATGATGAGAGGTTTAGGCATGTTGTATATCTCCTGAAAGGGAGTGCTAGACGCTGGTGGACCATTGAGGAGGGCAAAAGACCTGGAGTTGTGATTGGATGGGATGAATTCAGGCGTGAATTTGTCACTAGATACTTTCCTAAGACATTTCTAGATGAGAAGATATCCCAGTTTGAGAGAATTAAACAAGGACCTATGAACATTAGTGAGTATGAGGCTAGGTTCATGGATTTGTTGCGGTTTTGTCCGCACATGGCATCCAATGATGAGGAAAGAATTCGGCGATTCGAGAAGGGGTTGAACGCTGAATTAACCACTCCGGTGTCTGCTCTGGAGAACCGGGAGAGGTTTGCAACTTTTGTGGAGTCTGTAAGATGCATATAGAGGTCTATAGTTGAGAAGTGACAAACTAAGGGTAAGAAGGAATACCCACAGTTTCAAGGGCATAGTGATGGGAGTTTCAAGAAACCAAGGTATTCTGTGCCTACACCACCAAAGGAAGCTCACAGTTTAGATTCTATGTCAGTAACTGGACCCCCTAGACCACACCAAGAGAATAGAACTTGTCATCGATGTGGACTAGTAGGTCATCTGGCAAGGGATTGCCCAACGGGGAATGATGTGGTGAATCAACCCCCGAGACAAAGTCAGCAAGGTTCACAGAGAAAGCAGTTTTCTAGTGGTACCCGAGGACGTGGACAAGCATCCCAGGTAGGATCTTCTGCGTCCAATAATAGAGCACAAGGCCAACAGCAGGCAACGACTAGGCTCTATGCTATGAACCAGTCTGAAGCAGTAGTCAACCCTCGGGTTGTGACAGGTCAGATGGAATTACTTTAATTCTGATATGTCTTTATCCTGCTTCGTATTTGTGTTAATAGATCTGGGAGTTGAGGAGGAAATATCCTACTCTTTTCTCTTAATGTTTTGTTGATGATTTCGGGGACGAAATCCTTATAAGGGGTGGATAATTTGTAACATCCCTGACCTGGGTTATGTTCTAACCCCAGGAGTTTTGCTTAACAAAGTTGATTATATGCTTGTACTTATCCTGTGAAAAGTAATTAGGGCTCATGAGGAACTTATGTTTCAATTTTGGCCCTGTTTGAACAATATTGAAGCAATGTTTTCTTATTTTGGACTAAAGTGCAATTTACCCAAGTTGAGGGGTTAAATTGCAAATGTTGCATGCTAAGATGTTCCTATGATGTTGAGACATCATAAGAATGAATATGATGCAGAGGAATGGCTTGTGATAGCCTGAGTACCAAGAAAGAGCTGATAAAGCAATGTTTGTGCATAAAAAACCTAGTTTTGGTGTAATGTGCAATTTACCCAAAACCAAAGGTTCAATATACAAATTACCACTTCAAAAAGGTCCCTAATGTTTCTTGGCATCATGTAGAGCAAATAAAATGAGAGGGGTGCTTCATTTGAATTAAGTTGGAGGAGAGAGAATCTTGATATTAAAATAATCAAGATTAATGCCTAATTGAAAACCCTAATTCGATTTAGGGAAAAAATGAATAAAAATAATTGAAGGGCTTCTAACCAAAATGTTTTGTGTTGATTTTGAATAAGGATGGACGTTCCTTTGCCAAGATAAGGAACGAAAATATCCTAAGTAGGTGAAATTCCACTCACCATTATTATAAGGAAAAGAAAACCCACTCACATATGGATATTAATATAATAAGCATTAAGGTGCTTAATTTGATTTTCTTTAAATAATGGATAATGGAGAGGAATAAGAGGTAATGAAGATAGCCTCGTCCTTAAGGATTTTGAGGAGAATTTGAGGGGGAAGAGGCGGAACCAATTTTGGAATTAAATGCATTTTAATAATGCATTTTCTCTTTCATTGAATTTTTATAAAAAGGCCTTTTCCTAGCCAAATGAAAGGCTATTTCGACCCCACTTCTTCTCTTAGCTTGGAAACCGACCAAGGAAGCTAGGGAGGACCATGAGGACGAACCCCAACATGTGGGTAAGTTCTTGACCTTCGTTCTCCTTGATTTCATGGTGGAAATCGAAAATAAATTATGGATTCCTTCTTATTTCGATCTCCCCTTCAACCCTAGCCAGCTTTTGCAATCAAAAGCTTGAGGACGAGCCTAGGGGGAGTTGCAAGAGCTTCATCCACCATTAATGGCGTGAGCTTGGAGCTTTGGAGCTCAATTGGAGGTGGGTTTTATAACTCAAACCCTTAAACATTGCTATTGCATCAATTCTCTATGCTTTGTTGATTGATTTCTTCAATTTGATACACTCTTGTTTCTTTGCTGCAATTTCCATCAAGAACGGTTGCTGTTCTTGGTTGTTCGAAGGAAGGGGATGATGAAATCATCCTAGATTCTTATCCAAAGAAAATTACCAAGAAAAACCGTTTTGATAGCTACTCCAAATCGTTTTAATTTGATTGGCTATGCGGTTTCAGCAAACCGTTTAAGGGCAAACGGTTTCAAACCGTTTGGGAGAAAACGGTTTCAAGACCGTTTGAGATGGTTGACCAAGCATTGACCGTTTGGGAATTTTGTTTCCTAATTATGTAGGCTGATAAACCTCCAAATTTGAGGGATTAACTCCAAAGGAATCGAGAGTTGAAGGCCAAACAATTAGGCAATCGGATTGAATTATGTGCTGATGTTCAACCTGATTAACTTGACCTGGTTGATCAAACGGTTTCAAGACCGTTTGAGATAGTTGACCAAGCGTTGACCTTTTGGGATTCCTGTTCATAATTATGTTTATTAATAACCCTACAAATTTGAGGGATTAACTCCAAAGGAATCGTGAGTTGAAGCCTAATCAATTAGGGATACCTAATTGGATTAAGTGCTGATTTTCAATCTGATTTAATTGAACGTTTTGAGAAAACGGTCTCAAGACCGTTTGAGTGCGTTGACCAAGCGTTGACCGTTTGGGATTACTATTCCTAATGATGTGATCTAATGACTCACCGAATTTGAGGGATTAACTCCCAATTAATCATGAGTTGAAGGCTATTCAATTAGGCAAACCCTAATTGAAAACAGTGCTGAAATTCCAATGAGTTAAGTTGAGATTTTGGGTTGATTAGCCCAAACGGTTTCAAGACCGTTTCAGGATCACCCCAAGACCGTTTGGAGGTCTGGGGTCAAGTATAGTTGACCAATTGAAGGTCCAAAGGTACTAATCATATTGCAATGTAGTGCTGATCTGTTGTTCAACTTGATAGACCAATCCATGATGATTTTTCACTAGAATCCAAAGGTTGGATGGGCCAAACGGTCTCAAGACCGTTTGGTGGTCACCCAAGACCGTTTGGAGGTCTAGGGTTGAGTATGGTTAGGTGTTTGAAGGTCTAAAGGTACCAAGCTGTTATACAATGCAATGTTGATTTGGTGATCAATCCAATGATCCAAACCTCAATTGGATGGCTTGGATTTGAGTGATATGATGGGCAAACGGTCTCAAGACCATTTGGAGGTCATCCAAACGACCTCAAGACCGTTTGGGGTCAGGTCATACCCAATTTGGATAATGGTTCAATAGTTTCAAAGTAACCAATCTTGCATTGATGAGTGTTGTTGGATCTTCGATTCCAAACCCTAATTCAATTGAATCAAGCCCTAATTGATGACCAATTGAGGGTCAATTGAGGGTCAAATTAGTTGAAGGTTGACCTATTAAACTCAATTGAAGTATGAGCATAGGTCCAATTGATGATTGGTTCCATGAATTCAATGGTTGAAGGTCCAATGCAATCAATTGAAACACAATTAGTAGCATGATTGATGATCAACTTCAAAGCTCTAATTGGTGTTTATAAACCCTAATCCCATTGAGATCAGACCATAATTGAAGTCCCAATTGAGGGGTGAGCCATGATTCAAATGATGATTGAGTTGATGATCCAATTGGTTGAAGTTCCATTGATTAGAATTGAGTGTGGTTCAATTTGGTTAATTCAATTGGATACCTCATGTTATTGAAGGTCTAATTGATCAAACCTTTTTGAAAACCTAATGTGATTAGGTGGGAGATACCTTTAATGGTACTAGTCATTAATGCATAACAAATGCATGGACCCAATACATGATGTAAACCCTAATTGAGGCTGATTAAATGTATAACCTTAATAAGAGGTTGTCTACATGTGAAATCACTAATTAGGATGTTAGTAAACCCTAGTTGAGGGTGTATCCTTGTGAAACCCTAGTGGAGGGTGTATCATTGTGAACCCTGGTTGAGGGTGTAACCTTGTGAAACCCTAGTGGAGGGTGTATCATTGTGAACCCTGGTTGAGGGTGTATCCATGTGAAACCCTAGTTGAGGGTGTATCATTGCGATTGTTTATAGGCAACTTTATAATAAAGTTATGCCTTAAACTAAGATAAGTCCATATCATGTGAGATAGCTGGACAATTCTAATGTGTGGCTTATGCATTATATGCTAAGGTTGAGTATTCTGTGATGGAATGTATTAAGAGGGGAAATACCTTAATACAAGATAAAGTTGGTTAACTCAAGAGGGTCTGAATTAATGAGAAATGGGAAACCCTAACCCTGATAAGGGAATAGTGGTGTTACCCTTGAATAATGATGTTATATATTGTTTTGCATGGTGCTGATATGAAATTGATGTATTATCATTTGTACTAACCATGCAGGTATGATGTGATGATGAACATAGCCAGGTATGAGCTATGACATTTTATGTATTGACATTGTTTATTGGGCCTTATGTGCCATGCTATACCTTATTGCCTAGTATGAGGTAATAAGAGAAGTAATGGGCCTTAAGTGCCATGAGAAGATGTTTATGTAATAAGCATCATATTTACCTTGGTCAGGTGACCTGAAGGTGATAATTACCTGAAAAAGTGGTAATAATGCTCAATGATGAGCTAAGGGTTTGAATACCCAGAACCATATGATTATGGCATTGAGTTGCAAAGGAATGAAAATTCCCAGTATTGAAATGAGGGACTGAGATCCCCATGTCTTATAAAGACTGAGAAGTGATTAATGGAAATAGTACATGTTTTCTTTATAGCAATTGTCTTATTAAGTTATGTTTGGAAACTTGGCTGATGCTAAAAGAATATGATAATGTACTTAATTAATCAAGTGATACCATATAATGTAGTTTCCTTGATCACAGATCCATCAGCGTCAGAATTAGCTGAATGGTGAAACGAGTTTACTCGGAACGCATATTTTTGAATATGTGGAGGTAATTGGGCAATTATATCCTTATGCCCCATAGGCATTGCTACGGGCTATGTCCTATGAACGGGATTGGTTACAGACCATACCCCAATAAGAGCATGGCTACGGGCCATGACTCCACAAAATAATACCGGGCATTGGCTACGAGCCATATCTTGAAGAGATTATATGCTATAGGCTATAACTCTAATAGCGATGTTGCCAGTATACCCTGGAAAGCTATCTAGAAGAGACACAAGATGTCCTGCATGTTATCTCGTACTGACCGAGATAGTTGAGGTCATGGGAATCCAACTCTTCCATTGACCTATGTGTGGTACCGATGCTTTACGTAACCGTGGTCGGTTGGAGTATGAGAGGTATACCTCATCTCCTCAGGGCATAAGTATGATTGTAAAACGTAATAAGCCGTGTAGCATATTTGCTTAGGGTTGAATTGCGAGAATCAATGGTTGATGGTACATGGTCTATTATATCATAGTTGGATAAATGATATACATGTTCTTCATATTCTTTCTTAAATGAATGACTTGCTGCTTAATCAAGTTATAATTGAAATGATTGCATAGAGAATACTGCTCTACATATCTTATTCAATGATTTACCTTCTGTTGAGTAAATATAATTCTACTGCTCAGTGTTATTCTATTATCAGCAATAACAATGTTTTTGGCGGAGAGTTATATCTCTCGCTGGGACAATTTTTTATAATTGTCTCACCCCCGTGGGATTAAATTTTTAGGTAATTGCCGAAGAAGAGGAAGAAACCTTTCAATGGGTGAGCAACAGCAGCAGCAGTCATAGGTACAACAGTGATCCAACAGGTGGAGACATTGGCTGTCTGGTTTTGTGTAGATAGTCCTATGAGTCATCTCTGGACTCTCGGGTCCTAGGAGTTAGTGTTTTGATTCTCCGATTTGTGATTTTGTGCAAAGAGGCATGATATGTATATATATGAACCAGGATGTAATGTTTTACTTTGGTTCTAAATGAAAGAGTTTTCCTATGAATGGATCTCTTGATAAATGGTTTTAATTTTTAGTGATTTTCAGTAATCCGCTTCTAACGATCGCTTCCGCATGTTTTATTATTGTTAATGACACTTGTTATCTTAAATGATGGCGGGTGTCGTCACACCTTGGATCTCCAACCATCCACCACAATCAACCATTGACCTCCAAACGGTCTTGAGACCATTTTGTCTCAAACGGTGTTGAGACCGTTTGACCTCCAAATGGTCTTGAGACCGTTTGAGTCAAACCACCTCAAAACTGATCCCCTCAACTAGGGTTTCACTCAATTAAATCGATTAGGGTTTGCAATTAGTGGATCATCCATACATGGAGCCTTAAAAATCGAATCAATTGTTATCATTAGATCATCATCCATCCACATCAGCATTGATCCTCCAAACGGTTTGAGACCGTTTGATCTCAAACGGTCTTGAGACCGTTTACTCCCTAATGGTCTTGAGAACGTTTGGTTTCAATCGATCTTGAAACCGATTCGTTCCAAATGTTGAAACTTTTTGCCCAAGATATTCATTGAGGTGTGTGCTTATGATTATGTCATCATGATCAAGATTTGATCCTTCAAAATCTACTACCATTCATATGGAAATTTCATCTATTATTCAAAGGAATTTCAAGAAGAACAAAAATGATCAACAAGTGAGGAAGAATTGAATGTAATAATAGCATTTAAGGGTTTAAGTTATATAACCCACCTTCAAAGTTGAAACCAAACTTCAAGCTTCACACCTTCAATGGTGAATGAAGCTTTCTCAACCTCCCAAGGCTCGTCCTCAAGCTTTTGAGTGAAAATAAATGGCTAGGATTGAAGATTGTATGGAGAAAAGAAGAAATCAAGCATTGATTTTTGATTTCCACCATGAAATCAAGGTTGAAGATGATTAAGGAGCTTACCTACATGTTGGAGTTCGTCCGCCTATTGCTCCTAAGCTCCCTTGTTCTCAGCCAAAGCAAGGAGAGAAAGAAAATCTGAAAAAGAGTCCTTATGTGTGTGGAAAATGAGGTATATATAAGGGAATTTCAAGAGAGAGAAAGTATTATAATAATCCTTCAACTCCCCAAATTGGTGGTACTTAACCCCCTCAATTAATTTCATATGTGCTATCAACTATACCTTCGAATTCCTCTTCATTATCCATGAATTAAAGGAAAAGCAATTAAGCACCTTTACCATTATAATAATAATATCCAAAATTAGTGGATATTACTTTTTCTTTTACTAATGTGAGTGGACTCTCCACTCACTTTAGATATTTCGTGGCATTTGCAAGGAACAAGGACGTCCACACTTATACAAATTCAATCTTCACATATTTGGTTGAAGGGCACTTCAATTAATATATTTATTTTTGCATTAAATTGAATTAGGGTTTCAATTATGCTTAAATCTTGATTATTTTAATATCAAGATTCTCTCTCCTACAAAGTGATTCAAATGAGACGCCCCTCTCATTTTATTTTCTCTATATGATGCCAAGAAACATTAGAAATATAATAAAGGTGGTATTTTGCATATTGAGCCCTAGGTTTTGGGTAAATTGCACATTACACCAAATCTAGGTTTTAATGCACAAACATTGCTCAACAAGCTCTTTCTTGGTGTTCAGGCTGTCACAAACCATACCTCTGCATCATTCTTACTTTTATTATGCTTCAACACTTGAGGAACAATTTACCATGTAACATTTACATGTTAACCCCTCAACTTGGGTAATTTGCACTTTAGTCCAACACAGGTAAAACATTGTTTCAACATTATTCAAAAAGGACTGAAATTGAAACATAAGCTCCTCTTGAGCCTTAATTACTTTTCAAAAGATAAGATCAAGCATCTAATCAACTTTATTAAGCAAAACATCTAGGGTTAAAGCATAACCCAGGCTAGGGATGTTACAAATTATCCACTCCTAACAGGGATTTCATCCCCAAAATCATCAAGAGAAAAGAGAAGGGTACTTCCTCCTCATCTCTTCCTCAAGCTCCCATGTAGCTTCTTCAATGCCACAGTGATGCCAGAGAACTTTCACGAGACATATGTCTTTCTTTTTCATCTTTTTAGTTCTTTTATCAAGGATCATCATAGGTCCTTCAACATATGATATATCATCATTTAATTCTACCTCCACAGGTTGAAAAACTAACTCTGTGTCAGGATGACACTTTCTCAACATGGAGATATGGAACACTGGATGCAACTTATGCAACTCAGGTGGCAACTCCAGCTTATAGGCTACCATTCCAATCCGTTCAACGATTGGATAAGGCCCCATAAATCTAGGAGCTAACTTTCCCTTCCTCCCAAATCTAAGAACACCTTTCCAAGGTGAGACCTTGAGATATACTCTATCTACAACTTGGAATTCTAAAGGTTTTCGCCATTTGTCGGCATATGATTTCTATCTATCCTGTGCATTCTTTAACTGTTGTTGTATTACTTTAATCTTTTCAGTTGTCTGCTGCACAAGCTCAGGACCCAGAAGTTGATACTCTCCTGTTTCATACCAACATAAAGGAGATCTACAACATCTACCATATAATGCTTCATATGGTGCCATATCAATACTGTGCTGATAGCTATTATTGTAAGCAAATTCTATCAAGCTCAGGTGTAGATCCCAACTTCCTACAAACCGAAGGACACATGCCCTAAGCAAATCCTCCAAGGTTTGTATGGTCCTCTCAGATTGTCCATCTGTCTATGGGTGAAAGGTTGTACTAAACCTTAACTGCGTACCCAAATCTTTATGTAGTCGTTCTCAAAAATGACTAGTGAACTGGGGACCTCTATCAGAAACAATTGTAGCTGGAACCCCGTGTAACTGCACTATCTCATCAATATATATCTGTGCAAGCTTCCTAGCAATGTAGGTTGTTTTGACATGGAGGAAATGTGACGTCTTAGTCAACCTATCAACTATCACCCATATGAAATCATGACCTTTGGTTGTTCTAGGAAAACCAACCACAAAATCCATGGTCACATGATCCCATTTCCATTGTGGTATAGGTAAAGGTTGCATTGTTCCTATGCACTTCTGATGTTTAGCTTTAACCTGCTGACACACTGGAAACCGCATAAAAAACTCAGCTACATCCTTCTTCAAACCAGGCCACCAATACATATCTTTTAAGTTATGATACATTTTGGTGCTCCCTGGATGCATTGTATACATTGAAGAATGAGCCTCCTCTAAGAATAACTTCCTCAAGTCATTGGCATCAGGTACCACCATCCTACCATGGTAACAGACTACTTGATCCTCTGACTCATGAAAGCCATCCCGTTTCTCACTACCATACTCTGACCTGATCTGCTAAACCACAATATAAACTTACTGTGCTTCTTTAATCTGCTGTCTCAGAGTAGGTTTTATGTGCATCTCACCTAACAGTCCGACTAACAATGATACCTTAAGTTGTACATTGTTTTGCCTCAAGGAGATAAGCATATCCCTTTTAAAGCACACTAAGGAGTTCAACTGTGCTTTATCTAGGGCTGCTGATGATGATTTCCTACTTAGTGCATCAACCACTACATTAGCCTTCCCTAGATGATAATCAATTGTACAATCGTAGTCCTTGATTAACTCCATCCAGTGGCGTTGTCTCATGTTCAACTCATTTTGTGAGAATATATATTTTAGATTCTTATGGTCTGTGAAAATCTGGAATGTTTCTCCATAGAGATAATGCCACCAGATCTTCAAAGCATGGACCACAACAGCTAGTTCTAGATCATGTGTCAGATAATTCTCCTCGTGTTTCTTAAGCTGTCGAGAGGTAAAAGAAATCACATGATTATCCTGCATCAACACACAACCTAAACTATTCTTAGATGCATCACAGAAAACTAAATACCCCTTCCCTTGCTCAGGTAACACCAGCACAGGTGCACTCATTAACCTTTGTTTCAATAGCTGGAAAGAATGTTGACACTTGTCATTCTAGACAAAAGGAAACTCCTTCCTGGTCAACTTGGTTATGGGTAAATCTATAGAACTGAAGTTCTTAATGAACCTCCTATAATAGACTTCCAATCCTAGGAAACTGCGTATCTCTATCGGTGTCTTTGTCAATTCCCATTATAGGACAGATTCTACCTTCTTAGGATCAACACAGATACCTGAGGTAGATATTACATGTCCTAGAAAAGAAACTTCTAATAACCAGAACTCACATTATCATACAACTTATGCTCTCTTAGCAAAGTTAGAGCCTGACGGAGGTGCTGCTCATACTATTAAGCATCTCTACTGTATATCAAGATGTCATCTATGAAGACTACTATGAACTGATCAAGAAAAGGTTGAAAGATTCTATTCATGAGTTCCATGAATGCAGCTGGTGCATTAGTTAGTCCAAATGACATAACTATGAACTCATAGTGACCATACCTTGTCCTAAAGGAAGACTTAGGTATGTCACCCTCCTTAATACACAACTGATGATATCCCGACCTCAGATCTCTCTTAGAAAAGATAGTTGCATCACACAACTGATCAAACAGGTCATCGATCCTTGGCAGAGGGTACTTATTCTTTATAGTTACTTTATTTAACTGCCTGTAATCAATGCATAACTACAGCGATCCGTCCTTTTTCTTAACAAAGAGAACCGGAACACCCCATGGTGAAGTACTCAGTCGGATAAAACCTTTCTCAAGAAACTCCTGCAGTTGTTTCTTGAGCTCTGCCATCTCAGCTGGTGTCATTCTATACTGTGTTTGTGCTATTGGTTGCGTGCTCGGGATTACATTAATCTCAAAATCAATCTCTCGGGGCAGAGTTACACCTGGAAGTTCCTCAGGGAACACATCTTCAAACTCCCTAACTATTGGAACTTCATAAGGATTAGGACTTTCCATTGTGGTGTCTACCACATGTGCCAAGAATGCAAAGCATCCTTGTCTCATCAGCTTTTCAGCTACCATAGCTGACACAAGATAGGTTGGAAGAATCTTTTTGTCTCCCTAAAAGATCCATGTGTCACTATCATCAGTTAACACAGCTTGCTTGGAATCACAATCCAAGACAACCTTATACTTTTCTAGGGTGTCCATCCCAAGGATTATATCGAACCCATGTATCTCAAGTGGTATAAGATCCACATGAATGCGATGTTCAGAAAAGGAAAGAGTGTAGGGAGAACACACCTCCCGCAGCACTGCCGATTCAAGCAAAGGAGTTTCTAATAACAAACTCTCAACCCTATGAACAACTATCATATAGTAGTCAAGAATCACTTCTTTACTGATGAAACAATGCGTAGAACCCGAATCAATTAAAATAGATACGAAGCAGGATGAAGACATATCAGAATAAAACAGTTCCATATGACCTGTCACAACCCGTGGGTTAACTTCTACTTCGGGTTCATTCATCGCATAGAATATAGTCGTTGCTTGCTATTGACCTGATGCTCGATTGTTGGGTGCTGACGAACCAGCTTGGGATGCTTGCCCACATCCTCGAGTGCCACTTGAAAACTGCCTCCTCTGAGAGCCTTGCTGACTCTGCCTCTAGGGTTGAGTCATCATTGTGTTCCCGACTGGACAATCTCTTGCCAGATGTCCCACTTGTCTGCACTGATGATAGATCCTGGTCTCAAGATAGGGTCTATGAGGTCCAGTCACCGATGTTGATGTTGTGCTGGGGGCTCTATTTGCAACAAAACTATGACCCCTACCCCTACTTGACGTCCATTGTGTTTGGGAATTGAATCTTGATGGTACTGCCGGTGCAGAAAACCTCGGCTTCTTAAAGATCTCGAACCTCTGTCCTTGGAACTAAGTGTGCACCTTCTTACCACTGGTCTATCTCTTCTCGATCACATACCTCTCTATCCATCCAACAGACTCCACAAATGTGGCAAACCTCTCCCTGTTTTCCAAAGTTGACAGGAGTGGTCAATTCAACGTTCAACCCCTTCTCAAAATGTCGAATTCTTTCCTCTTCAATAGTTTCCATATGCGGACAAAACCACAAAAGCTTCATGAACTTAGCCTCATACTCGCTAATGTTCATCGGTCCTTGTCTTATCTTGTCAAATTGAGATATATTTTCATCTAGGTAAGTCTTAGGGAAGTATCTAGTGATGAATTCTCATCGGAATTCTTCCCATCCGACCTCGACACCTGGCCTCTTGCCCTCTTCAATTGTCCACCAGTGACCAGCACCTCCTTTTAGTAGGTACACTGCATGCCTCACCTTTTCAGCTTTAGGAATATTGAGGATTCTGAAAGCCTTCTCCAATTCAGTCAACCATAAGTATGCATCTACTGGGTCAGTTGTACCAGCATACTCTGTGGCTCCTATCTGGCGAAGCCTCTCAAAAGTCTTGCCAGCTCCATGTCCCTCATTATGGGCTGGTGCCCTAGGTGTAGGTGGTAGCATCCTATCCATCATGTGCGTCATAACTACCATGAACTTCCCAAACTAAGCATTGAAAGTTGGATTCTTTATCATGGCTGGGTCAAACTGGGGATGTTTAGGTATAGATTCCTCCCTAGTCTGGTCCCTTGCACCTCTTCCTTGTGCAGCAACACTGCTCTCAATGGTGTGTTCTTCGTGTGATCCAGACAACTTCAAGTTCTTCTTCTCATCCTATATGAGAAGAAGTCACTATCAGATAAATTGGAAGACACTAGAACAAACTCAACAACTTAATCTTATGTCTCTGTAGACTCAGCGAACCTAGAGATCTGATACCACTAACTTGTGATGTGTCGTTATTAACTAAGCGGAAGCATTCGTTAGCAGCAGATTACTAAAAATCACTAAAAATTAAAACCTTTTACAAAGATATCCATACATTGGAAAACTCTTTCCAAAAGAACCAAAGTAATTGAATTACATTCTGGTTCAGAAGTACATCTCTTGTATCATTTCATCTCAAGATTACAACATCAACTGCTCCGTTAAACTGTAGACAGGCAACATAAAACATTAATGCATCAAGCCAAAATCTCAGATCGATTCATTAAAAACCATCTACTGACTCTGAGGACCTAAGAGTACAGAGATGACACATAGGACTCTATATACAAGACATGACAACCAGTGTCTCCACCTGAGAATTCACTATTGTCCCTGCTACTGCTGCTACTCTTCCCCTACTTCATGGTTTCTATCTCTTCCTCCACGTCTACCTAAAAAGTTGGATCCCATGGGGGTTAGACAATTGTAAATTGTCCCAGCGAGAGATATAACTCTCCGCCAGAAATATTATTATTGCAGTTTATTTAGAATAAAACTGAGTAGAGGAATCATGTATATTCAACAACAGTTCAATTAATGTTTAAACATGTTAGAACAATATTCTTATTCAAGATATTTCAATTATAACTTGATAAAACAACATGTCACTTATCCAATAAGGAATATGAAGAACATGTATAACATTTATCCGCTATACTAAGCAAGATAACATCAGCCAGTGATTCTCATATTTCAACCTTAAGCAATGACGCTACATGGCTGATTATATTTTACAATCAAACTTAATGCCCTGAAGAGATGAAGTATACCGTTCATGCTCCAACCGACCATGATTACGTAAAGCAACGGTACCAAACAAGGTCAATGGAAGAGCCGGACTCCAAGACCTCAACCTTCTCGGTCAGTACGAGATTATATGGCAGAGACATCACGTGTCAAACTGCAATTAGCTTGCTAGGGTATAGTGACATCTTCTTTATAGAGTTATAGCCCACAACATGTATTATCTTCAGGGTTATGGCCCATAGCCAATGCTTGGTATCATATCTTGGAGTCATGGCCCGTAGCCATACTCATTCTGGGGTATGGTCTATAACCAATCCCGTACATAGGATATATCCCGCAACCATTCCTATGGGGCATGAGGATATAATTTCCTAATTACCCCCACATATTCAAAATATGTGCTCCAAGTTTAACTCGTTTCACCATTCAAAAAATTCTGATGCTGATGGATCTGTGGTCAGGGAAACTACATTATATGATATCACTTGATTAATTAATTCTATTACCATATTCTTTTAGCATAAAACAAGTTTCCAAATAGCAACTATTTTAACAATTGCTACAAATAATGTGTAATACTTTCATCAAGTATTGTTCAATTATTTAATAAGGCATTAGGATCTCAATCCCTCATCTCATCTGGAGCATTCTCATCTTTTCACAAACTCATCATCATGATTATAGAAAATGGGTATTCAAACCCTCAGATCATCAAATAACACTTGTTACCACTTATCCAGTAACTAAAACACCTTCAGGTCATCTGACCAAGGTGAATATAATACTTGCTACACAAGCATCTCACATGGGTTCTCAAAAATCATTTCATTTATTGTTACCTCTTACTAGGCAACAAAGCATGTTATGGCTCACAAGGCCCAATAACAACAATAATTGAAACATCATAGCTCATACATGGCTATGCTCATCATCTCATGATACCTGCATGGTTAGTACACTTGATAATAGTTATATCAATTACATTTTAGCACAATGCTATACAAAATAACACCACTTATACCCTTTTAAGGGTTAGGTTTCCCATTTCATATCAATCAAGGTTACTCATCCCCTTACACAAATTAGGGCTAGGTTTTCAAATTAGGGTTTTATAATACATAACATCACCCTGGATTAGGGTTTCATATCACATTACCTTGTATCAGGGTTTCACATTACATCCTTACCTTAAATTAAGGTTTCTCATAACATTTCCCCTAAAATTAGGGTTTCATGTGGCTTTACCCAAAAGATAGGGTTTTCATGAAGCATTCCCATAAATTAGGGTTTTTCATTAAAATACCCTAAATTCGGGTTTCTCATATCATTACCCTAAATTAGGTTTACACATCATATTACCCTGTATTAGGGCTATACCTAACATTGCCCTAAATTAGGGTTAGGGTTTATCACCCTTCTCAATTAGGGTTTCATGATCTCTCCAACAAGGATCATACCCTAATTACATATTATATTCATGTTGAGAGTGTTGAGGTTTAATCACTACATGATTGTCACTCATGTATAAGTTCCTCTCTCTCATCCTCTCTAGGAGGTTAATTACATCAGACTTGATTATATTAAGTTAACTCAACTTGAATAAGGGTTGACATATTGTATTAAGTCATTGCTTCCATAAGCATCAAAGGTTAACCACTCAAAAGGTACTAATCACTTAAGTACCTTGAAGGTACAACCATTGCAATTACCTTTGATAAACATCATCAATGATCATGGGGTTAATTGTACTTACACGGTTTGAGTCAATTAGACCTTCAAATGGTCTTGAAGTACCTTGACCTTCAAATGGTCTTGATGTACTTTAATCCCTCAAATGGTCTTGAAGTACTTCAACCTTCAAACGGTCTTGTTGTACTTTAACCCTCAAACGGTCTTGAAGTACTTCAACCTTCAAACAGTATTGAAGTACCTTGACCTCCAAACTTTCTTGAAGACCGTTAGACCTTAAACGGTCTTGACCTCAAAGTCATTAAATGGTTTGAGACCGTTTGAATTAAAATAATATTAACTCCAAACGGTTTGAAACCGAATGAGCAACTTAACATTGAAACCGAATGAACATCAAACGGGTTGAGATCGTTTTCTCTCCAAACGGTATGAGGACCGTTTGATCCCAAACGGTCTCAAGACCATTTGTTCCAAACTACCTTGAACCCAAATGGACCAATTAGGGTTCCTCCAATCAAATTTATTTAGGGTTTGTACTCATTGAATCATCAATCGATTGAACTATTGATGGTACATCAGATTGTAGCCCTTGGATCTCCAACCATCCACCACAATCAACCATTGACCTCCAAATGTTCTTGAGACTATTTGGTCTCAAACGGTCTTGAGACCGTTTGACCTCCAAACAGTCTTGAGACCATTTGAGTCAAACCACCTCAAAAATGGTCTGCAATTAGTTGATCATCCATACATGGAGCCTTAAAAATAAAATCAATTGGTATCATTGGATCATCATCCATCCACATCAGCATTGATCCTCCAAACGATTTGAGACCATTTGATCTCAAATGGTCTTGAGACTGTTTACTCCCAAACGGTCTTGAGACTGTTTGGTTTCAATCGATCTTGAAACCGATCGGTTCCAAATGTTGAAACCGTTTGCCCAAGATATTCATTGAGGTGTGTGATTATGATGATGTCATCATCATCAATCTTCGATCCTTCAAAATCTACTGCCATTCTTATGGAAATTTCATCTATTATTCAAAGGAATTTCAAGAAGAACAAAATGATCAACAAGTGATGAAGAATTGAATGTAATAATAACATTTAAGGGTTTAAGTTATATAACCTGCCTTCAAAGTTGAAACCAAACTTCAAGCTTCATTCCTTAAATGGTGAATGAAGCTTTCTCAACCTCCCAAGGCTCATCCTCAAGCTTTTGAGTGAAAAGAAATGGCTAGGATTGAAGATTGTATGCAGAAAAGAAGAAATCAAGCATTGATTTTTTATTTCCACCATGAAATCAAGGTTGAAGACGATTAAGGAGCTTACCTACAGGTTGGAGTTCATCCAACTATTTCTCCTAAGCTCCCTTGTGCTCAGCCGAAGCAAGGAGTGAAAGAAATCTGAAAAAGAGTCCTTATGTGGGTGGAAAATGAGGTATATATAAGGGAATTTCAAGAGAGAGAAAGTCTTATAATAATCCTTCAACTCCCCAAATTGTTGATACTTAACCCCATCAATTCCTTGCATACGAAGCTATCAACTCCACCTTCGAATTCCTCTTCATTATCCATGAATTAAAGCATAAAGCAATTAAGCACCTTAACCATTATAATAATAATATCCAAAATTAGTGGATATTACTTTTTCTTTTACTAATGTGAGTGGGATCTCCACTCACTTTAGATATTGGGTGGCCTTTGCAAGGCACAAGGACGTCCACACTTATATGAATTCAACCTTCACATATTTGGTTGAAGGGCACTTCAATTAATATATTTATTTTTGCATTAAATTGAATTAGGGTTTCAATTATGCTTAAATCTTGATCATTTTAATATCAAGATTCTCTCTCCTCTAAAGTGATTCAAATGAGATTCCTCTCTCATTTTATTTTCTCTATAAGATTCCAAGAAACATGAGAAATATAATAAAGGTGGTATTTTGCATATTGAACCCTAGGATTTGGGTAAATTGCACATTACACCAAAACTAGGTTTTAATGCACAAACATTACTCAACAAGCTCTATCTTGGTGTTCAGGCTATCACAAGCCATACCTCTACATCATTCTTATTCTTATGATGCTTCAACACTTGAGGAACAATTTACCAAGTAATATTTGCAAGTTAACCCCTCAACTTGGGTAATTTGCACTTTAGTCCAACACATGTAAAACATTGTGTCAACATTATTCAAAAAGGATTGAAATTGAAACATAAGCTCCTCTTGAGCATTAATTACTTTTCAAAAGATAAGATCAAGCATATAATCAAATTTATTAAGCAAAACATCTAGGGTTAAAGCATAACCCAGGCCAGGGATGTTACACTCACACTCCCAACCGACCGGTTCACCTGCCGTAGTACAAAGTATTCATGAAATTTCCGGATCCTTGTACTCCTAAATAGACTGGGAACTCAGACCCTACCCTCTACTATAAATGAGGGGTACTGGGGGATTCTCAGAATACATAACTCAGATCATTAGTTGCTCTGCAAATTTGTTGTCCTCTCTGGTTCTGTTAGCTGAGAGAGCCCATGCAAGTGCTACCCAACTAGGGAGGCACAATGAGGCAAAGACAACTGCAGAAAAGCAGTCTGAGTTCAGGAGAGCAGGTTGGTGTTAGTACACCAACAGAAGGGTTGTTTCCTTCCTTCTAGTCCTTCTAGAATGACAGGAGTTCCATATGGTCAGTTTGGACTATCTGCATAGGCAGGAGATGTCTGCCGCTCAGGAGGACATGTCTGTCGTAGTCTGTGGTGGAGGCCAGAGTCCATGGTGAGGACCATGAGCTGCACAGACACCGTACAAGACATGGTGTTGAAGACCACACATTGCTACAAGGTATTGTCACTGGAAAAGCCCCAGGAACAAGTATATCTCACTAAAACCATCCTTCCCATTACATAGTTATCGATGCAATATCTTATTATAGGTTAATGGCTAGTAATTTTTTTTGTTTTTGTTGCCTACTCTGAGGCCATAAAACCCAACAATGGTACTAGAGCCACGTCAACGTACTATTTTTTGGTAAAAATTAATATGATCAGATTTTGGTTTTATCATCATTTATTTATTGCATATGATGCAAATATTTAAACTGACTAATGTTCATATCTGACTAAATACCACATGCGACCACAAATTAATATACATATATGATATAGTATATATGCAATTGATACACGTCACCCTAAAATGGTTTTGATGGTGGATGTGTAGCTCAGTTATGGCCTATAAACCCTATGTGTGCTTGGTTGGTTATGGTTGTTTGCATATCGGTTTGCATACCGAGCCTATATGTTACAACCCCAAATTTTTGGGATCTTTGGGTGAGAAATGCAATTTATCCTATTAAAGATATTTGAACAAATAATGTTATAGTTTGTTTTGAATAAATGGATTTCATTTACAATATCCTTGTTGGTTGTTTTGTGGGCTTTATTGGATATTGGGCGCAATAACAAGGAAATTCAATTAGTAAATGAATAATTGAGATTTGGAAGAAAGGAAAATGAAGAAACCTCTAGAAGGAAAGAGAATATTATGCAAAGATGGATTTCATGCCTTTTGGATTCCTTGGATTCCAAGGAGTCCAAATTGCAATGATAATGCAATAAGAAAAGAAAAGATCAAATAAATATTTCCTTGTTAAGAAAGAAATTGAAAACAATGATAAAATATAGAAAATAAGTATAATTGAGTTGTCCTTGGTGGATTTTCATATCCAAAGGATTCCTAATGATAAGGGATGCCAACGAGGAAAATAAAAAGAAAGATAAAGAGAAATCCTTGAAAAGAGATATTTCATTAAAGAAATGAATAAGAAGAGAGAGAAAATAGATAAAGGATAAGTAAAAGGCTAAGGAATATTCCCAAGATGGGATTCCGAGCCATTAAGGATCCTTGAGGTTCAAGGAATTCAAAAATAATAATTTAATGGCAAATAAAGAGGAAATACCAAATTAAATTGGCTTAATTTAAAAGATGGCTTGCTTATAAAGAAAACACCCTTTTCCTTTGGAATTTGGGTCTCCAATTTGGTACACAGGTAGATGATGACGACTCAAAGCTTCCTTTAAAATTTGGTGGATAAAGGATAAAGGAATAATGAGTTGTGATTTTTAGAAGTTTCCTAAAGTAAATGGGTAATCTTTGAACCAAATTAAATGTCACAATGTGTTCAATATAAACGAACGATCAGAACCCTAGATCTCACAATCTAGATCTCGAATCTAAGGACCCGATGGCTCAGGAGTGACGTCAAGACTCCAGTCCGAGCAGGACACTGGAGTTTCCTTCTCAAACCTTAGCTCAAGCTGGGATGCACGAAAGTAGGAGGGAAGGTGATAGTTGAATTCGGGAGACTTTCCCGAGTTGAACAAGCCTGACTTTGTGGGACTCCTACGGTGGAAGCAAGTTTTCCCCAAACTTGGATCGCTCTCCAACCCTGCCTATATAAGGAGGGGGCTACCCATAACACCAGAAATTACACAGATCATCCGTGCAAGTGTGAGGGATGACCATGAGTGGTTTAGCATGTTCAATTGATAGAAACATCTCGGCCCTCGACCTCTACATAAGAGAACCTCCGTCGGAGGTAAAGCCATGTCGCTGCGGTGGTGGGCGGAAGAGAGAAGACAATTGACATGCTCGATGATTTTGGGGAAGCAGGATGGAGCTTTGGATGATCACATATTGTGCACAGAGCGAGAAGAGCCTAGAGTCAACCAAGGAGTTGACCGTCAGGGCCGCTGAGGGAGAAGCACAAGGTTGAAGAAGACACCTTGCGGATTTACCAACTTACCCTCCCATTTCTTCTTTCCTGGTAAGGACAATCTCATCCTTCGGCCTACTTTTGATCGCTAGATTAGGCGCGCGCATCTGTGGCCATTGGATCCTATGTGGACCAGCAAACCACGGATCTAATCATCCTTGTTTTTCTGAAAATAGCAAGTAAATCAATAAAAAGGAATTTTCTTGATAAAATTGTATCTTTTCATAGAAAACTCGGATGAAGAAAGTTAATACATGAAAAGTGATCAGAAAAATACGAGGAATACAATAAAAATAGTTGAAGGCCTAAATCTATCTCTTTTTGCAAAAGTATATAATTTTGATGAAAAGGGTGTTAATTTGTGGTTAGAAACCCTAATTGTTAATCAAGGATAGATTTAATATTACAATTAGGTTAATTCAAGCATGGTTAACTTGTTTAATGATAAAGATAGATTTTAACCTATTTGAAGATGAAATTGCAAAGTTTAGGGTTTAAACCTAATATAATGGTTAATAGGTTTAGAAACCCTAAGAAAGAGAAAAAGAAAAGAAAAGTACTTATAATATGAAATTAGGGTTTCATATTGCTAAAAGATGATCTTAGGATCTTCTGTGAAATAAAGATGAAATAATTAGGGTTTGTAAGTGATTTTATAAAATTAGGGTTTAAAGTAATAAAAATGAAGTGGAACCCTAATTATGCTCAAAACCCTAAAAAGGACTAATAACCCTCGAAAACAACTAGGATTAATAGATCATGATGACATGATTAATGATAGAAAAATTGGATGCCTTTTTAGGATCAATTTGTGTGTGCTTTCTTGATTTCTGGATTGTTTGGATTAATTTTGCATTCAAGACAGCTTGATAGGTATGTGGTTAATTACAATTAATCACATTAGTTTTCCTGAAGGTTTCCCGGATGGTTAATCGCATTGATTGAAACTAAATAGTTTGGATGTTCATACTGCAATTATAAAATCACTATGGTTATGACAATTATAAATACATGTGTATTCTCGCACCTACATGCCACCTTGATGGAAGATGGCATAAAGGTCAGGCCCAAGAGGATAGACCAATGGGCACCATGAAAGGTGACCCCAGACACCAAGCTCGGGAATGAGAAGGTGGTCTATGTTACATGACTATGGGGCACCATGAGGAGGTGACCCCCAGGAACCAAGCTCAGGATTGAGAAGGTGGCCTTAAGTCAATGGCAAAAGAGAAACCCTAGAGGGGTATTCCAGGGTTAGGGTAAAAGCGGTGTTTATTTGTAGGTTTAACAAGAAATACGATGAGAATACTGAACTAGGAACGCAAGATTCAAGCACAATATTAACCAGAGATGATACTAAAGCTTAACCTTGTACTTGAAAAAGTGAATACATGTGAGACTTGACTCAAAAGTTCTTATTCATGTGCTGGCTTTTGGATAACTCTTTTTTTCAACCTTCATCGAAGTGTTTGGCTTATATTTATTGTACAATTTTAGCTCATCTATTGGATATGAATCCTAACAATCATGTCATGCCAAGGATTGACTCCTTTTTTATTTTTTTGTATGATTAAAATATTGGAACACCATACACACTCTACATTAATACATCAAACAGAAATACGAAATATGTTTAATTATGTATTGTCAATACATAAATAAGAATATATGTTAAACTGCGTGCTCACATTCACCAAGCAACCAACACGTGCTAGTTGTTGCACACGATTCGTATGGAGGCCAAGTGGAGCCTAGCAAGTATTATTCCAAAAAATAGAAGAGAACTGACAACATTAGCAGACCTTGATGGAAGATGAAAGGACAACTACAAGGAATGAGTTAAAAGGTCACACCAAGAAGATATGTCATACAAATGTGAAATTGACGCACGGGATGGCAATCCCTAAAAAAATGGGCGTAAGCAAAGCGCCACTCCATGCGTTCCGTTAGGCAAAATGATTAAAAAATTAAAACTTCTGAGAAGGGCAGACAGAAACAAGAATGGCATTTTGGGAAGTCTCATCTGCGAAAACATGAAAAGCCAGTCCGCACATACCGCATACTGTAGTGGATCAATCCTCTATATATACATATATATATATACATACATATATATATGTATATATATGACACATTGAAAATGTAAATTGGTTTGCTAATTACCCTGATTGTGATAATTAAATTGTTAGCCATATTTGTGAAATCTTGGTTGTTCCCACATACCAGCATATTCCTATATGCTGACCGACGTTTTGTTTGTCAGTGTTTTAGGTACAACAATTGAAAGAACAAACAGTAAAGTGACACATTGTGGAAATAAGAAATAAAGTGCATGGCGGATTAGATAGAGTAATTCAAGTTGTAGATAGATAGATTCCCAAAGTTTTTAAAGGTATGCAAAATTTTATTTTATACCCAATTTCAGTTTAGTTGGTATAATTTCTTAATTATTATTGATTAATTGCCGAACCTTTGATCCGGTCTATTGGGATAATGGATCTGACCTCTTGGTCTCCCTTAAGTGGGGGTTACCGGGAGGTGGGGTCATTACAATTGGTATTATAGCATAGGTTCCTCATTTAATCTTTAATAATTATTAAATTTCACAAACTCTATAGAACCCAAGGGAGTTATTAGAGGAAATTTTCGAAAGACAGAGGTGTCTAGAAAAGGATCACATCCGCGGGCTGGCAAGATTTTCCTCCACACCGCTAGTCAGAATATGAGGACTCCCGGATTAGTGTGACTGTCTGGCCAATGTCTCAGGATTTGACTTGAAATAAGATACCTTTAGGACTCTCTCATCTTGTTCATCCCTTCTCACCTCAAATGTTGTTAAGGATTATAAGGATTAAGGTTTTCTCTCCCTCTTGAGGTATGGGTAAGGTTGATAAGGTTTAAGAAATCCTCCACCAAATTAATGAAAAACATGTAAATAAGATGTCATGGACATAAGATTAATACATTAAGCACAGACTAAAGAATAGATACATGCTTAGGTCGTATGACATAAGTTGTCATGCCCTCAGAAGAGACCTGGGGCTAGACCTTCTTGTCAGGAGGATAAGTAAAGAGAGAGTTAGTCTTGGAGGTAGAGATCTCCATTAAAGGTAGAAGACCTGGCACATCCTCTGAGGATGATGATTAACCCTAACCCTAAGTGAAGGTTAGAGAGAGAGATGACATGATGAGTTAGATGTCATGGTTGACTGAGTATTTGGGATGGACACGCCGTGGGATGCCATACGATCCATGAGAGGTTAGATAACCTATAGTACCTTTGGTGACCCAACCCTGGAAAGGGGGCATGCATGTTAGAGTGAAGGATATCTCCTTCATTGATGAGGTTAGTGAAGAACCTATATAAACCCTATGGGCTTATGCAAGTAGGGGATAACATGCACCTATAGTACATTAGTGGTGCGGTAGTAGGTTGAAACCCTGGCCAGTAAGAATGATGGATAGCTTATGAGATAAGCATAAAGAGTTATGAATAACCTCAAGTAAACGTAAGTTTGAACATAGGCTTCACCCACGTAGAGGTTTGCTTGTGAGCTTGATCCTTCATGGAGAGAGGACCTCTAATAGTGAGGATGGTTGTAGGGTTAGCTCTAGAGAGAGAGAAGGACCCCGAGCAGGAAGGTTAGAAGCCTAAACTCCAAGATATGAGGAAAAGTGGGGAGTTGAGGATGATGTGACCTAAGTGAATGTTTGTGGTTGCCTCATGAATTGATCCCTGGAGGCTGATGATATCTTGGTGGCCTTTAGAGGAAACAAACCCTAAAGAGAGGATGATGCTTCTGGAACCTATGTGCCTATGGTATAGGAGTTTACCTGCCAAGATGAGGCAAAGAATGCCTTAGACCCTGAGGAGGTTTAAGTAGCAAGATATGAGGCCTTGTACCTTGTTGGTTGCTCTTGGGGAAGACTCAACTCTAAGGTGTGGCTCAAATAAAAGGATCATGGGAGTACATGACATACCTTGGACATGTTTGGTTCGTGGTTTAAAAGTTGAGCAGGCAGTTGGAAATCAGAAGTGTGAACCTAGGGTTCCTAGGCCTAAGAGGGGAAGTGGTGTACCTGATGCTCATGATGAGGTTTTAGTTTCAATAGATTCGAGCATGGTAATGTTCATGTTTAAAGGAAAGAGAACCCCCTTAAGTTTAAGGCATGATTGATGAACCCCCCCACAGCTAAGTTGATGACATGGGAAGGTATGATCTTGATCCAATGTTGAGGATGAGAACAAGTATGACCTAGCATGGTTTAGTAGGTGGTCTGCTTGTGCCTTAGTGGCTGCTGGGTTAAGCATGCTCATGTGAATATTAACCCCAGGGATGTTTGTGACCTTGTTGTAAAGAGTTGTAGTTTCCTCCCATCATGGGAGAGGAACCTTTTGGTAGGGTGTGTACCAGTTTGTGGGCTTTGTGGAATTCTAAAGAGGTCTCATAGGATCGTGAGAAGCTAAGTGAAAAGTACATGGTATGAGAATGAACCTGTAGACCCATAGATAATCATCTCTAAGTGCATGTGGATGTGTTACCATGGAGGTAACCGGTATGGGGCCTGACCAAGGTAGGCAGGTTTCCATGACCCTATGAAAGGATGGAAGTCATCCCATGAATGCATAGAGAGAGATGATGGAGGCTTGGGTGAGGTTCTCAGCTGGACATGTACTATAATAGAATCCTAAGTCTATCCTAGGGTCAGGTAGGGATAAGACCGATGGAAGTAGGAGTTGCCTAATTCCCTAGTTGCACATGACCATAGGGTCAGGATGTAACAACTATCATTGTCTGAGGGCCATGGGTTAGGAGATTAATCACCTTCATGAACTCATGGGACCCAAAGGGCAGATGAGTAGGACACTCTCTAGATGCATGAGGGAGGAGGTTTGACCCCAAAAGTGTCGGCACCCTATAGATCTAGAGGAGATGACCAAGGATTATGTGTAAACCCCAGTAGGTTCGAGACCCATTTTCCATGGAAGTAATTTTTGATAACATGATGTTTGTGATGTAGAGACATGAGTTGCACATTTCAACTTAGATTTGAAGGTGTACTGGCAAGGTGGGATGTACCATCTCTACTATTAGAATAGGAAGAACTCTATATTTGGACGACCGCCAAATGCTTATTTCTTCTTGTTATGGGAGTGAGAGATGGGACAGTACACATGCCTTACACCAATGATAAAGATGATGTGGGTTGGAACGTTGCTATGAGGTATGAAGAGAGAGACGATAACATACCCTGGCAGAGTGAACGATTGGTAAGAGTATTAAGGTAATCATCTTGTGAGAATGTTTTATCATGATCTATGTGGAATTTGCAAGTGATACAAGGTTGAGTTTGATAACCAAGAGGATGAGCTCAGAGTGTTTTGATGAGGATAGACTTAGAGTTTGAGACGAGATCATAAGTGGAATACATGGAAGTGTATGTCTTCAACATTACCTAATACCTAAGGATGTGAAGTGATAATGGATGCTCTGGTGGAGATATAGCTGCCTAGTTTGGCTAGAGACTAGAAGATAGGTTTGGCTAATCCTCAGATGCAATGATACCGATTGATCAAGTTAATGGTTAGTCATCCTAGTCTTTGATGCAATGAAGGGTGGTGGTAGAACCTCAGATACACTTCTTTGGATAGGAAGGTAATAAATAATTGATGAGAGTGGTTTAGGGATTCTAAGGAATTGATCTTGAGGAATCATGACATACATGAGATCATGGTTTTAAGATCACCATGCACCATGATACTACAAAGATAGTAAGTGATAGTAGAACTTTGGATGCTTGATATGAAGTTGCATGTGGCATGTGGCCATGCAAGACTGGGGGTGAAGGGTGAACACCAGTAACCTAGTGCTTTAGCATAGAGGATAAAGAGTCCCTGAGAAGGAATGGGAGTTCACCACTATGGATGTTGTGGTAAGTCTCCCCTTGACCAAGGAAGGTCAAGATACAATGTGGGTTATGGTAGATCGCCTTACCTAGGTGACAAGAGAAAGAAAGAGTATCGTCAAGGGATATATCAGGTTGAACTACTTATAAGAGAGAGAGATGGTTCAGCTACACCATGATGCGAGTTCAAAAGTTCTTGAGTAGGACCTAATGGTTCACTTCCATTAGATGGAAGTAGATACATGAAGAACTCAATGTTAGTATATTTTATCACCCCATACTAATGGTTAGTATGATCTAGACTAGAGGGTCTGATGAGAGCATGTGTGCTCATTCAGGGGGATACATAGAGACAGTTCTTAAGATGTGATGTTAACCACCATATCCTTTATCGGGATGCAAGAAGTTCTATAGGGAGGTTGTGTCAGTCACCACTTCATTAAGATTATGTGGGTGAAGGAGGCCTCGTGAAGGTCAGAAAAGAACCATAGTGTGTGCAGATGAAGTCGCTTTGATCGTGCAATGGATAAAGAGAGCCCAGGGGAAAAATGAGTCGTGAGTTGATGTAAAGTAGACTGATATGAAGTTCACTATGGGAAAGTATGTGATGTGAAAATCTGACCCCTCTAAGCTACGGATGAGAAAGCTGAGTCCCCGATATATGGGTCCATTTGAGATGGATTGGTGGAGATGGTTGTGTTTAGCCTTACCCCTCAGGATAACATGATGTATAATGTGTTCCATATGAGTCTGATCTAGAGCACTATGTGAGGTACCCAAGCCATGTGCTGAGCCCTGAACCTATTCATCTTTTGAGAGGATGAAATGTCCTGAGTCACCTATGAGGGTATGATATACCAAGGTAAGAAAGAACTCAGATGGAAGAATATGAGATGATGAAGGTTCTTGGGAAGCATCATGGAAAGGGTGAGGACACATGGGAGTCATGATGGACATAAAGAAAGTTTATCCTGTTTATTTGTGTGCTTGGTGGAATTTTGAGGGCAAAATTCCCATAAGAGGGGAAGGATGTTACAACCCCAAATTTTTGGGTTCTTTGGGTGAGAAATGCAATTTCTCCTATTAAAGATATTTGAACAAATAATGATATAGTTTGTTTTAAATAAATGGGTTTCATTTACAATAGCCTTGTTGGTTGTTTTGTGGGCTTTATTTGCTATTGGGCCCAATAACTAGGAAATTCAATTAGTAAATGAATAATTGAGATTTGGAGGAAAGGAAAATGAAGAAACCTCTAGAAGGCAAGAGAATATTATCCAAAGGTGGATTTCATGCCTTTTGGATTCCTTGGGTTCCAAGGACTCCAAATTGCAAAGATAATGCAACAAGAAAAGAAAAGATCAATTAAATATTTCATTGTTAAGAAAGAAACTAAAAACAATGATAAAATATGGAAAATAAGTATAATTGACACTACTACAGAAATAGCCTTTGGCGTCAGTTGTTTAACCCCCTTTGGCGTCGGTTTCTGACCGACGCCTTTGTGGGTGCCGCTAAAGGTCGAACACTTCGGCGTCGGTTTTTTGACCGACGCCAGTAGTCCATATAGGCGTCGGTCTTTTAGTAGATAACCGACGCCAAAAGGGTTCACGCCATAGAAAACGACATCATCTAGGACACATTCTGCGTCGGTTATCTACTAAAAGACCGACGCCATACTTCAAGATGACACGACCGTGCTTCCCTGCACGGCTGTGTTTAGTACTATAGGCATCGGTTTTATATGAATAACCGACACCTTTTCCACCACGGTCGTGCTATCCTGCACGGTCGGGTTGTTTGTACTATTAGGCGTCGGTGTTTTGCAAAAACCCAACGCTGTATGTCTTTGCTGACGGTTTTCTGTAAATAACCGACGCCTATATCTATTTTTTTTTATATCAGTTTGCAGGCCTGCTGTGGCTGGTCAGCAGGATAAGAACCTGCAGTTCAGTTTTCTGAACTGTAGGTTTACGACATCCATTGATATCAACCTACAAACAGGCCACAAACCTGCAAAATTCACAAAAAATAATTCACACAAGTAGATACATTCAGACATCAATTCAATTCTCACATTCACACATATAGAAACATTCAAATACATGTATTAACATTCATAAATATTCATTTACAAAGTATCATTCATTATCGCTATCAACATCCCAATTATATCTTACAGTTGCCACTGCTTGTATGGCTTTTGCCCATTCTTCTCTTAGTTCATTCAATGCTTCCATCGTATATGGAGCATGTATATTTTTTAAGCATTTACCTGTAGTGTTGTCAGTTTTAAACACCTGCAAAGAGAATGATGTATATATATAAGTAATAATATAAAAATAAGATTGATATATTTCATACTAACTAATGAGACTATATATAATACCTCATGTATGGTATCGATGTCCAATGCGGCATATCGGATAATCATCTGCATAAATCGCATCACATAGTATGCGCATGCCCAGCCATTGTCTTGTGTAGCGCACTATAAATTGAAAAATACAAAATAATACAACTAAGCACAATTCACATCAATAATATATACATTGGAGTCGGGAACTTACTTGTACGTTCTGCCAATTTATTGGCTGGTTCTTTTTCCTTGGGACCGTTCCTCTAGCCTTTTTGAATGCATCTAAACCCCTACATGTTAATATAACACAGTAAATTGCATAAGTAAATAGTAATGTAATAAGAGATGTTAACATATACCAAAATGAAATATTTCTCACCAGAATAATGGCATTCTCATTACGTGTCCAATTTTAGTGTTTAATATACTTCCCGCGGGATCTAGATAATAAACAGTGAACGTCCCGGGGACAATAACTAGTAACTCCCAATGTTTACCGCTAGAGGTAAAAAGTTAACAATTAATAACTCAAAATGCACAATAAAAATGGAATTTTCTTAAGTCCAAATTATAAATAAAGTAAACTTACTTGACATTGAATGGAGCTATTATTATCGTCTTCTTTTGCTGACCAAAAATTGTAAAAGCATCTATATAGTATTGTTGAACAGTATCAGGGTCTTTAGCTACCATACTAATCAATGATGGAATCAAAAATCCCACATGATCAAATGCAAATTGTTTGCAATGATCTTCGACTAAGTAGCTGCAAAACATGTATTACGTATGCATTAATATATAAGAAACCAGATCACCAGATCTTACACAAGGTATATGGATGTATAAACAAGATCTCACCTTATCCATGTCTCTATCATTGATGTATTCAGCCAATCATACATAAACAACTCAATAATATCTTGTATAAATAAAGAGCTATTGTATGATTGACCTGCATAATCTGCATCTAAAGAAACAATTATCGGGCAATGTATATTATGTGCCCGTAGCCAACATGCCATTCCCCTACAAGCAGGACCTAACGGGTATGTTAGGTCAGTTGGAACCCAAGTTGGTAATGCAGGAAGTGGAGGTGGAGGCCTAGGTGCTCCTGGTGTCTTCTTTTTAACCTGTATATATAATTTCAGATCAGTTGACATCATATATACACATTAACAGTCTAAATCAATGTAAATTTATCTTACAATTTTAGTAGTGTAGACGACATCTGCTTTGGGCCACAATATGACCCCGCCTTCTGCATCAACAAGTGTATCAATATCCGGGTGGGGATATGGCAATGTAGCTTCTCTCTAATCGGGTAACACACGTATCGGGCTCACACGAACGTAGCCCTGTGGCATTGGAGTCCCGTGAAACATTGCCCCAGGAAGGGACGGGTAAGCCTGTGCCTCTGCAACAACGTAGTCTTGCATTCTTAAGCGGCATGGCTTCAATGCCTACAAATTTACGTAAAGAATATTATACATATATACATATCATCTTGAAAACATAACAACTTGAAAATACTAACTAAAATGTCATAAACAATACTTACAACAGACGTGTTAGGCAGTGGGTCTACAGGATTACTTGTAGTCTGTACATCAGGAGAAGAGTGGGTTGCCATAGGCTGATTGGAAGCCTGAGATGCCTGCCACCGCAGCAATTCTTCCTTGACCTTCTCAGCAACTACATCATTGACCTTCTTAGCAACTATATCCTCGACTCTCTTATTCTCCTATACATGGATAAAAGAAACATTAGCTTCTTATTATTGAATTTCCTTTTGCAGCAACATTCTAAAAAAAGTATAGGTTACCTCTTCTTGTGAAAGTCCCGCTCTGGGTTTGCGCTGGGATGTCCCAAAGAATGCTTTGATGCCCACACCAGCGCCTGCACCCCTAACACGTCCAGGATGCTCTGGGTTACCCAGAGCAACTGTCAATTCATCATGTGTGCCCTGAGGGATGAACGTGCATTGTTTCCTCTACTCGTGCAGCTCCCGCTAATCACTATCAATAGAAATTGGTAAGTTAACAAATAATCAATATTCAAACGATTGCTCTAAGAGTTGTATTTTATCATTTTCGCAGCCGCCTCAGCAATTACGGGCTTCTTTATTTCACCCTTCTTGTTTTGCCTCCCAGCTATCCAGATATCATGGCGAGGCATGGGTGTGGCAGACTCCTCAGTAGCAGCAGACTCCTGAGTAGCCGTAGACTCCGCCTGTAGTCTTTGGCGAACGCTTGCATAGCCTTTTGGACCCATAGTGTGGTCATGCACATTCAGTGCACGCCTTGCTTTTTGTGCGTCACTGAGGGCCTAGTTAGTATGCACATTAATGATTTGGTTAGTAGCACTAAATGTTAATCTTGAATAGGTGAATACAATGTATATTAATTAAATTGGGAGTGACGCCTAATACCTTGAATTCTTCAGATTTTCTTGAAGCAACAAAATTGTCCCAATCTTCTTTGTCCAAGAAGTTCCATTGTTCAAGGGCGGACTTCTTCTTCTTATCACCCTCTTTTATGTATTCTCTGTTCAAATTTGTCCTATAATTCCTAAGCATCTTTCCAGCGCGTTGCATCACACTTTTACGATGCAACTTCTCATCCAATGCAAACAGATTCTGTAAAATAGAAATGTTATTAACTAGTATCCAAAATAGAATTGCAAATAATAGAATTTGTAATCTAAAAAAAAGAATTGCAAATAATAATAACTCACGCATAAATCCTTCCATATCAAGTCTTTTTTCCCCTGAGGAACTTTATGCCAATTATCATACTTAACACCACAATGGCTCTGAGTGGTACACCCAAGATAGTTTACAAAATTATTGCAGTTCACTCCAATTGCATTTCCTCCATTATCAAACTCCACAACCAATTTGGATCCACTGCCACTTAGCGCTATTAACTTCTTCAACAGAGTGATGCCCCTTTTCTTGTTAAGTGTTTGGTGCTGCACATCAAGTTGCTCCAGTGCTTCAGTGGGTAGATGTGCATCATCAACCTAAATTTTGACAAAAATAAACACATTGAATTAGCCCAATATAGAAATATAGGATATATGACATAACTAGAAGATAATGAATTTTATAGAAATACAGGATATGTTTTTAGAACTTACATTGGTATCCTCGCCATGCTCGTCATGGACATCATGCTCATCATGGACTTCATGCTCATCATGGACATCATGCTCATCATGGTCAGCCATCTGAAAATGTCATTAAAAAGGCAAACATTTAGCATTTGTATTAACTAGAAAAAGGCAAACATTTAACATTTGTATTAACTAGAAAAAGGCAAACATTTAGCATTTGTATTAACTAGAAAAAGGCAAACATTTAGCATTTGTATAAACATACATGTCTCTAAAATTGTGATCTTTTATCAATTAACAATCCTTCATTGTGATCTTCGCGCACATATAAGTCATCATTAGCTTCAATATTTTGTGGAGTTGGCAACCCAACTGAGAATGGACTGGAGTCATCATACTTATCATAGTACTCTTCTTCATCTATAGGATCTTCAATGAATTGTCTTTTACCATGAAGAACAACCGACCATTTATCATTTGCAGGATCATCGATATAGAATATTTGTTTCGCCTGTGATGCCAATATGAATGGTTCACCCTTCTCGCCAATCTTTTCAAAGTTCACCAAAGTGAAACCCAATTCATCCACTATAACTCCTTTGGTGTTATCAACTCAATTACATTTAAAGAGTGGAATTTTGAAATCTATGTAGTCAAACTCCCAAATGTCCTCAATGACACCGTAATATGACATTTTAGCTTCACGTGGACTCTTATCCTTTGCACTTGCAAAGTACATAGTCGACGCTTGAAGAGTGACCCCACTATTTTGGACGACACTCTTATCATCTTGGCGCTTTGTGTAATATGTGAATCCATTAATGTCAAACCCTTCATAAGACATAACATTCGGTTTTGGTTTAAAGGCGAGGCATTTGATAGTTTCTGTAATATCATTTGGTGTTTGAGATAGTTGATGTAAGACTTTATCTTCAAACCACTTAGTAAAAGTCTTATTATGCTATCTAGCAAGCCACATTGAACTTGCTTGAGGATGTTGTCTCTTTATGAAATTGGTATGTTCCTCGATATAACCACTCACTTCGTCCATATTGTGTAAAATATACAAGTGAGCTTGTTCCAACTGCTCACGGCTGATTACTTTCACCCGTGATGCCAAAATTCCTTTGCCCTCCTCAATATTCTTGTCATTATCAGGAGTGTCATTACCACTGAGAAAGTCATTGCAAAAATCCATAACCTCTCTCACCACATAACCTTCAATAATACTCCCTTCAGGCCGATAACGGTTTCGAACATCACCTTTAAAAACGCTCATGTATCGTTCAAAGGGATACATCCAATGCAAGAAAACTGGTCCCAACATTTTCACTTCCCTAGTCAAGTGGACAACAAGATGTACCATGATATCAAAGAACGAAGGAGGGAAATACATCTCAAGTTGACATAGGGTAACAACCACTTCTCTTTGCAAATTAACGAGAGTATCAGGGTCAATAACTTTACTGCATAGACTGTTGAAAAAGAAACAAAGTCTGGTAATTGCAAACCATACATGCTTCGGCAATATAGATCGAATTGCCACGGGTAATATTTGTTGCATTAGAGTGTGACAATCATGAGATTTAAGACCTATCAACTTCAGATCTTTCATTGATACCAATCTACAGATGTTGGATGAGTAACCATGTGGCACCTTAACATTTACCAAGCATTCACAAAAAGTTTTCTTCTCCTTTCTAGACAACGTGTAACAAGCGGGAGGTAAGTATGTTCTTTTACTACCCATTTCACGTAATTCTGTTAATTCTGACCTTATTCCCATTTCACGTAGGTCCAGTCTGGATTTTATCCCATCTTTAGTCTTACCTGGTATATTTAACAGAGTACCAATGATGCTATCACAGACATTTTTCTCAACGTGCATTACATCGATACAATGCCTGACTGTCAAAGAACTCCAATAAGGAAGATCCCAAAATATTGACTTCTTCTTGAATGCAGAATTGTCACTCCGTGTGGCCATACTACATTGTGATTTCTTACCAAATTCATTGACAATGTCTTTTACTCTTTCATAAACAACATCCCCTGGTATAGGTTTAGGTGCACTCCGTTCATCATTCCATCCATTGAATGCTTTGCGCTTCCTACGATATAGATGGAATTTTGAAAGAAACCTTCGATGACCAAGATATACAGTCTTGCCGCCATGTTTTAGTCTTATTGAATCAGTGTTTTCTTCACATATTGGACACACTTTAGCTCCTTTGACACTATATCCAGACAAATTCCCATATGCTGGAAAGTCATTTATAGTGCAAAACAACATAGCGTGCAAACGAAATGTCTCTCTTGCTGAAGCATAATAGGTCATCACACCTTCAGCCCAAAGTTTCTTTAAGTCATCAATCAAAGGTTCGAGATAAACATCGATATCATTTCCGGGTTGTTTAGGGCCCGATATCAACAATGACAACATAACATACTTATTTTTCATACACATCCAGGGAGGAAGATTGTATATAACAAGCATGACAGGCCAAGTGCTATGTTGGCTGCTCAATGTCCCGTACGGATTCATCCCATCTGTACAAAGCCCAAGTCTTAGATTCCTATCTTCTTCACCAAATTTGGGGTACAATAGATCAATCTTCTTCCACTGTGGGGAATCAGACGCATGTCGCGGGATCCCATCATTATTTTTCTTAACATCTGCATGCCACCTCAAATTCTTCGCATCTTTCAGATTTGCAAACAAGCGTTGAAACCGTGATATTATAGGTAGATACCACAACACCTTGGCAGGAGAACCAGTTTTGGACTCCCCCGAAGTCATCAATTTATACCGTGACGCACCACATTTTGGACAATCTTTCAAATCTACATAGTCCTTTTGAAATAATACACAATTATTCGGGCATGCGTGTATCTTCTTGGCCTCCATTCCCATTGGGCACAACATTTTCTTTACCTGGTATGTTGAGATTGGCAGCTCATTTCCTTCAGGAAGCATTTCTTTCAACAAAGTCAACAATGAAGTGAAGCTTTTGTCGCTCCATCTATTGTTAGATTTCAACTTATACAATCTCAACACATCGCTAAGCTTCGTAAACTTAGCACAGCCTGTGTATAACGGTATCTCACCATCATGCACAATGTTTCTAAAGATAGGAGGTGGATCTGTGTGCTCTACCCTACAACTATCCAGCATCGCATCAACGATGTCTGCTGGAACTGGTTCGTTCACATTTACGTCATCGGAGGCAATTTCTTCTTCCACCCAAGCACTGCTATCGACATCTACTGGTTTCGATTTTGAAATCTCTCCATGCCAGTGCCATTCTGTATAGCCTTGTAGAATCCCGTTGCACATGACATGACTTTTGATTTCCTCACCAGTGTTGACTTTCAAGTTGTTACCGCAATGCCTACATGGACAGTAGAACCTATCTGTAGGTTTTTTCCTATGTTCCTCGGCAAATCTAATAAAATGATCAAGACCAGATATAAACTCTGGGGTGCAACGATTACGAATGGACATCCATGATCTATCCATTCTATGATCGGAGAAAACAAGTATATATTAGGAAACAAGTATATATTAGGAAAAGATTAGGGTATACACTTACATCCTAAGTGTATAATGTGATGTCATTCTTATATATAATAAATGTGTACCACCTATCCCATCCTTGAACACCTAATCTCACTAGTAAGTGTATAATGTGTATTGGGTTTTCAAGAAAATTTCGGCAACATTTCCCCGCTGTTCTCTAAGTACATATGTACTTAGAGAACAAACGGGGAAATGCTACCGAAATTTTCTCGAAAACCCAATACACATTATACACTTACATCCTAAGTGAGATTAGGTGTTCAAGAACAGTCCCAAACCGGGGACTATCCAAGATTTACTCCTAATGAGTCAATCTTGGACGGGTTTCTAGGCCAACAAACACATTTGATGTCATTCTTATATATAATAAATGTGTACCACCTATCCCATCCTTGACCACCTAATCTCACTAGTAAGTGTATAATGTGTATTGGGTTTTCAAGAAAATTTCGGCAGCATTTCCCCGCTGTTCTCTAAGTACATATGTACTTAGAGAACAAACGGGGAAATGCTACCGAAATTTTCTCGAAAACCCAATACACATTATACACTTACATCCTAAGTGAGATTAGGTGTTCAAGAACAGTCCCAAACCGGGGACTATCCAAGATTTACTCCTAATGAGTCAATCTTGGACGGGTTTCTAGGCCAACAAACACAATAATAGATATGTGAATCATATCATTAAGAGCATGATTTCTTGTTAGGTCATCATAGGTCATAATAATCCACTAGAATTAATGAGCAAAAAATGTCTCATAGTGTTAAAATAGACTAGACATCTAATTAAGAACAAACAATAAGACAAAGTTAATTTAGCTCAATTAAATGGAACAGAGTCAAAGGAAAAATTGTAAAATGATTTTCATCAAGTTAATTTAGCTGGCCATTAAATGGAACAGAGTCAATTAAATGGAACAGAGTTAAATGGAACAAAGGAACCCTATAAAGATGTTTGAATGAATCTAAACTAATTAATTTGATTAGAAGCTGAAAATAGAGTCAATTAAATGGAATAGAGTCAATTAAATGAAACTAACAAAGTTAATTTAGCTCAATTAAATGGAACAGAGTCAATTAAATGGAACAGAGTTAAATGGAACAAAGGAACCCTATAAAGAACCAATTTCGCGCCTGGGTAGGTCGGCAGGTACCTGGGCAAGCGAGCAGGGCGAGGTCGAGCTGGTCGAGTACGTGGGCGGCGGCGACACCAGCGAGCTCCAAAACCACCGGCACAAGTCAGGCAGGTAGCGGCAGTGACTCCGACGAGCAGGGAGCGGCAGGCGGTGGCGGGCAGGCAGGCAGCGGAGAAAGAGCTGCAGGCAGGTGGCGGCGGGCAGGCAGGCGGAGGAGAAGGAGCGGCGACACGTCGGTGAGCAGCAGCACATGAGAAGGGGGCGCGGTGGAGAAGGGGGCACGGAGAAGAAGAAGAAGGCAGCAGCAGTGGCGGCGCGGCGGTGCTGTCGTGGAGAAGGAGCAGAGAAAAAGGGAAATCAGCGGTGACAACAGAGAAAAAGGGCAATCGGCTCGTAATGAAACAGAAGAAAGGGGAAGAGTCGGACATCGCGGGATATTAAGTTCCCAAATAGCGTCAGTTGTTTAGAACAACCGACGCTAACGATGTTTAGGCGTCGGTTGTTTTAAACAACCGACGTCCAATTGGACGATATTTTCACGAAATTATTTGGCGGGAACCACTTTCAGCGTCGGTTATAAAAGGATAACCGACGCTGAAAGTGACACTTTTCGCGCAAATTTCCATCGCACATACGCGTCGGTTTTTTATCTACATAACCGACGCTGAAAGTAACACTATTTTTTTGCTCGAAAATTGGATTTCACGGGCGACTTTAAGTGTCGGTTTTTTATAAACAACCAACGCTGTATTCAAAGCGGTACCCGTGTCTGGATGGTCTTCGATTATAGACGTCGGTTTTCCTAAATAACCGACGTCTAATATTATAGGCGTCGGTTTTCCTAAAGAACCGACGCCCAGAAAAGCGACACTGAATGTTGTTTCTATAGTAGTGTGAGTTGTCCTTGGTGGATTTTCGTATCCAAAGGATTCCTAATGATAAAAGGGATGCCAACGAGGAAAATAAAAAGAAAGATAAAGAGAAATCCTTGAAAATATATATTTTACTAATGAAATGAATCAAAAGAGAGAGAAAATAGATGAAGGATAAGTAAAAGGCTAAGGAATATTCCCAAGATGGGATTTCGAGCCATTAAGGATCCTTGAGGTTCAAGGAATTCAAAAATAATAATTTAATGGCACATAAAGAGGAAATACCAAATTAAATTAGCTTAATTTAAAAGATGGCTTTCTTATAATGAAAACACCCTTTTCCTTTGGAATTTGGGTCTCCAATTTGTTACACAGGTAGATGATGACGACCCAAAGCTTCCTCTAAAATTTGGTGAAAAAAGGATAAAGGAATAATGAGTTGTGATTTTTATAAGTTTCCTAAAGTAAATGGGTAATCTTTGAACCAAATTAAATGTCACAATGTGTTCAATATACACGGACGATCAAAACCCTAGATCTCACAATCTAGATCTCGGATCTAAGGATCTGATGGCTCAGGAGTGACGTCAAGACTCTAGTCCAAGCAGGACACTAGAGTTTCCTTCTCCGACCTTTGCTCAAGCTGGGATGCACAAGAGGAGGAGGGAAGGTGATAGTTGAATTCGGGAGACTTTCCCAAGTTGAACAAGCCTGACTTTGTGGGACTCCTGCGGTGGAAGGGAGTTTTCCCCAAACTCGGATTGCTCTCCAACCCTACCTATATAAGGAGGGGGTTACCCATAACACCAAAAAGTACACAGATCATCTGTGCAAGTGCGAGGGATGACCATGAGTGGTCTAGCACGTTCAATTGATAGAAACATATCGACCCTCGACCTCTACACAGGAGAACCTCCGTCGGAGGTAAAGCCCTGTCGCTGCGGTGGTGGGCAGAAGAGAGTAGCCAATTGACATGCTCGATGAGTTTGGGGAAGCAGGACGGAGCTTCTGATGATCGCATCTTGTGCGCGAAGCGAGAAGAACCCATAGTCAACCAAGGAGTTGACCGTCAGGGCCACTGAGGGAGAAGCACAAGGTTGAAGAAGACACCTTGCAGATTTACCAGCTTACCCTCCCATTTCTTCTTTCTTGGTAAGGACAAACTCGTCCTTCAGCCTACTTTTGATCACTGGTTTAGGCGCGTGCATCTATGGCCGTTGGATCCTGAGTGGACCAGCGGACCATGGATCTAATGATCCTTGTTTTTTTGAAAATAGCAAGTAAATCAATAAAAAGGAATTTTCTTGATAAAATTGTATCTTTTGATAGAAAACTCGGATCAAGAAAGTTAATACATGAAAAGTGATAAAAAAATACGAAGAATACAATAAAAAATAGTTTGAAGGCATAAATCTATCTCTTTTTGCAAAAGTATATAATTTTGATGAAAAAGGTGTTAATTTGTGGTTAGAAACCCTAATTGTTAATCAAGGATAGATTTAATATTGCAATTAGGTTAATTCAAGCATGGTTAACTTGTTTAGTGATAAAGATAGATTTTAACCTATTTGAAGATGAAATTGCAAAGTTTAGGGTTTAAACCTAATATAATGGTCAATATGTTTAGAAACCCTAAGCAAGAGAAAAAGAAAAGAAAAGTACTTATAATCTAAAATTAGGGTTTCATATTGCTAAAAGATGATCTTAGGATCTTCTATGAAATAAAGATGAAATAATTAGGGTTTGTAAGTGATTTAATAAAATTAGGGTTTAAAGTAATAAAAATGAAGTGGAACCCTAATTATGCTCAAAACCTTAAAAAGGACTAATAACCCTCGAAAACAACTAGGATTAATATATCATGATGACATGATTAATGATAGAAAAATTGGATGCCTTTTTAGGATCAATTTGTGTGTGCTTGCTTGATTTCTAGATTGTTTGGATTAATTCTGCATTCAAGATAGCTTGACAGGTATGTGGTTAATTACGATTAATCACATTAGTTTTCCCGAAGCTTTCCTGGATGGTTAATCACATTGATTGAAACTAAATAGTTTGGATGTTCATACTGCAATTATAAAATCACTATGGTTAGCACAATTATAAATGCATGTGTATTCTCACACCTACATCCCACCTTGATGGAAGATGCCATAAAGGTCAGGACCAAGAGGGTAGACTAATTAGCACCATGAGAGGTGACCCTAGACACCAAGCTCGGGAATGAGAAGGTGGTCTATGTTACATGACTATGGGGCACCATGAGGAGGTGACCCCCAGGTACCAAGCTCGGGATTGAGAAGGTGGCCTTAAGTCAATGGCAAAAGAGAAACCCTAGAGGGGTATTCCAGGGTTAGGGTAAAAGCGGTGGAGAATGACACATTGAAAATGTAAATTGGTTTGCTAATTACCCTGATTGTGATAATTAAATTGTTAGCCATATTTGTAAAATCTTAGTTGTTCCCACATACCAACATATTCCTATATGCTGATCGGCATTTTGTTTGTCGACGTTTTAGGTACAACAATTGAAAGAACAAACAATAAAGTGACACATTGTGGAAATAAGAAATAAAGTGCAAGGAGGATTAGATAGAGTAATTCAAGCTGTGGATAGATAGATTCCCAAAGTTTTTAAAGGTATACACAATTTAATTTTATACCCAATTTCAGTTTAGTTGGTAGAATTTCTTAATTATTATTGATTAATTGCCGAACCTTTGATCTGGTCTATTGAGATAACGACTCTGACCTCTTGGTCTCCCTTAAGTGGGGATTACCGGGAGGCGGGGTCATTATACTATACCTTCTATTCCACATGTAACTCGAGATAACTTGAGATCCTTTCTCTTCTACCTTTGCTCCCCTCAAATGTAACTTGAGGTTTCCCAAAGATTATGTAAAAGTAGGATAGTTTATTTTTTGTTACATCCAAGAAGAAGACACTCAGCACCAAACAAGACAACCTCCTGGAGGACCGAGGAGGATTTTGAAGGTGAAGCCAGACCGACCGGATGATAGCCCAACCGCTTGTTGGAGGAGTCCAGACATCGGAGGCCAGACTGACCAACCAACCGACCAAGAGGTGAGTCGATCGTGTCATAGGATAAGTCGATCAACCCGAAATGGTTCAAGCATAAAGATATTCATCAATAATAGGTTGCATATGATGTAGACCTTATATGATCGTATTTTCTTGTGGCTCCAAGGAATTACAATAGGATGGCCATAATCATCACTTTTATCGATATTGCATGTTTTCTCATTGTGGTGATAGCATGTATATGATATGTACTATAAATATGTGGTTATTGGATAGATATATGTACTCATATAAATTCCCTCAAATACAATATTAAAGTCTTAGATGCCTTCCATTAGCGGCACACATGAAAATCTTGATCGACCAAGCGTAGGTTACGCCAAAGCATGGTGCGTGGTCCATCTCGTGGAAGTGTGATGGTAGACATGTAGGTTCTGCCAAAGCAGGGTGCATGTTTATTGTGTCAGATTTTGGGTCAGACTTCACTGGAGATTCTTAGAGAGTAAGATCTAAAGGTATGTAGATTATCATGGCAAAGAGTTGCACATCTCATCTATCTAAGAGTTGCATATGATGCAATTGGCATGATGGCCTACCTATATAGTCAAGTTGTGGGCGATCAACCAAAGCTGGCTCATAATTTGATGAAATATGGATCTTGGCCACTAGAAGATTGTACAGTGCAATCTTATTGATACACAAGGGTTATCAACTTGAACAAAATAGTGGTAGCGATAACTATCTAAAGGCCTAATTAATATTGTCAAATTTATCAATTCAAACAAATAAAAAATGTTTTAAAAAATTACAAAATTCTTTTGTAGAATCCAAATGACAAACACAAATACATTATCATTTTGTTCAATTCATAAATGGGATAAACTTCAAATCTAATTTGGGACCTTTGAGAAGTGTTCTCAGTAGTGAGTGTTAACTCTAAAGTCCTTGAAAGACCAGAGCCAGTAGAACCACTCCAAGTGTACCTAAGGCTAAAATTGGATGCTTACTTGAAGTATTCCAATGATGCATAAGACATCAAGAACCTTATGCTGAGCTATATGAACTATGAGTTGCATAAATATCTTGAAGCATGGACATTCTTGAGATGGTTATACATATTAAGAATCATGTAAAGTGTGAAAGGTATAATGTCTTCAAAGTGATGTTTGAGTATAATCAGATAGATGGAGATCAATTATAATATCATATGCTCAATATGATTGTGCATATAGAATAACTGTGATTTCTTATAGGTCAAGAGTTGACCAAACATATGATTCTATAAATCGTTGTGTGAATCATATAGCCAGTTTATTAAATGTTGAGAAACTTGGCCAAACCACTGTCTGAAGTGCTTGTCATGTGGATGGCAAAGCATGAATGAAGAAAGGGCAAAACCTATGATAATGATCAGTAGAGTGAAGTCCATAGAATAAAGTAAGGTCAAGAAGTGTTCTGAAGCCAAGCTTAGGTCCAAGTCTTCATCACTTAAGATATGGAGAGGGGTAAGTTGGAAAGGGAAATAACCCTTTATAGAGGATCTCATGAAGATGAAAGAGACAGAGATCTTTACTTCAGAACCTAAGAAGAAGTAAGCTAGAAACTGTGTGGAGCAAGAGTTGATACCATTACAATTACAATATGACATTCATGGGCATATAATAGAATTAGTGAATTGCTACTATGCATCTGCCATCAATGAAATCATCATACATCTTGTATGGAAAAGAGAGTCATAAACTGATGTTTCATTTCAAATAAATGATCTTTGATAGCAATGACTATGTCTCATCATCTATACTTGATAGTTAAAGAGACAAATGTGTGTGACACATGTAATGAATGACATGATAACTCAAACTTGAATGCCTATAGCGATGTCATCTAGAGTGCATAAATGGGAATTGCATTTATGGAATCCATATGATGGATATCTAGACTCTTTTGGTTGTTAAACCAATAGAGACATACTAATCTCATTTATTGTGAAAAATGACAAAGATTCTTCACTAGATGTAGTGGGAGAACGATTATTCTATTTAGGATTATACATATTGGTGTATATTGACCTTTCAAAATAAATGCTAAAGGTAATCACTAGTACTTCAATGTATTTACTGATGACCTCAATAGATGTGATAGTCTGTGTTTAGTGAAATGCAAACATGAATCTCTTGAAGTGTTCAAGAAGATCAGAATGAAGTTCATAATTATCTTGGTATAAGTATTATAAATCAATATGATTGATATGGAAATACTTTGAACCAAGAGTTTGAGAACCTTCTGGAAGATCTTTATAATGTATCACGACAGACTCCATCTAAAACACAATGATTGTATATCATGAGAAGTGTATAAGAAAGAAGGAATTACACCTTGATGAGTCAGAGTGTGATTACTAGCTAAACTTCAAATTTCTTTTTGGGAACATGCTTAACACTAAAACAATGTACCATCTAATTAGTTCAAAAGACATCATATGAGATATGGAATAGGAAGTGTCCTGATATGTCTTTATAAAGATTAGGATTGAACGCCTAAATAAGAAAGATGTTTCTTAAAAGGTTTTGTCAACAAATTGCATAAATGTTATTTTGTTGAATACTACTTTGATATCCAAATATAATAACAATGGTGTTTTGGATGGATGCATTGCTAGAGGAGAACCTAGTTCTAAAGAAATCAGTGGGAGAGAAAAGTACAACTTGAAATGTTCAAGACAAACAAGAAACACATTGAGCTTAGGTACAATGGAAATAAAGAGAATCACAAAAATGTTGTAGAACCTCAATGTTCCTTAAGTAATGCACACGACTCATGGATCTGGTAGAACACACCTAGATCTTGAATGATATATGATATCTTATGGACTAGAATGCAGTGAGTTGATCATATGATGAGTCAACAGTCTACCTAGAATCTAATGAGAACCAGACTCTGAGATATGGCTTGAAGCCATGAAATCCAAGATGAACTCCATGTACATCAACAAAGTATGACCTTGGTTGATCAACCTAAAGGGGTCAAACCCATAGGATACTTTTGGGTATTCTAGAAGAAGACTAAAATGGAGGGTAATTTGGTTGCAAAGTGTTTCTAACAAGTTCAAAGTGTTGAACATGATGAAATCTTTTTAATAGTTACCAAGGATAAATCCATCAGGATAATGCTTGCTATTGTAGCTTAATGTGACAATGATATTTGGCATATGGATGTTAAAACCACATTCCTTAAATGGAATATTGTGCAGGATGTGTACGTGACACAACCCAAAAGTTTTATAAATCCAATAATGCAAATAAATTCCATAAAGCTACATAGATCAATCTTTGGATTGAAGCGGGCACCTCAGAACAAGGATCTTTTATCTGACAAGATAGTCAAAGAGTTTGACTTGAGTCAGAATAAAGAAGTAATGTGTGTTTACAAGAATTTAGTGGGAGCATATGTATGTTCCACATATTGATGGGGAATAACATGCTTACACTGCAAATATTAAAACATGGCAAAAAAGTGCATTCTAAAGTATTAAAGAAGCATCCTATGTGATAGGAATCAAGATCTATAGAGACAGATCAAGAGGTCTTCTTGACCTATGAAAGAGAACATACATCGACAAGATGTTGAAAGGGTTCAACATGATGAGAGAAAACTTGTCCATGTTCCATGGAGTTAGTCTCTCAAAAGCCAGGTGTCCCCATTCTTATGAAGAATAAGGAACACATGGATAGATGCCATATGCATTAGCAATTGGATCTATCACGTATGAACTCATCTCGTTATCTTGTATGTATTGGACATGATAAGAAAATATGAACTAATTATCTTGTATGTATTAGACATGACAAGAATATACAAACTCATCATCTTGTATGTATTGGACATGACAAGAAGATATGAAATCATCATCTTGTATGAGAAGATGATATAAATATCCAATTATCCAGTATGTATTGGACATGACAAATGGATATCTTTCGAACTCCAGCAAGAGTTACTGGAATACCATGAAGGAGATGTTTGTGTACTTGTGAAGTACTATAAGGATTAGTTCTTTAGTTATGGTAATAAGCAAGAGTTGGGTGTAAAGAGTTACATTGATGCAAGCTTTCGAAATGACAAAATTGTGTTTCACCTTGGAATAAGAACTATTAGTTGGATCCAACATAAAATAATTGATTATTTCTACAATAAGAAGCTGAGTACCTTAGTGTTACGAACATTGGTGACTCAGTAGTAATACTGTGACAAAAATGGAACTTATGCATCTAAAACTTCATATGGATGAACTTATGAGGTTTTGACCATTGGTGACTCAGTAGTAATAATGTGACACCAATGGAGCTACTAGTTAGGCAAAGGAATTTCAGATAGCAAACTACGACACTTCTATCTCATACGAGTTGCCGTATAATGAGGAGATGTGAAACATGCCATATACCGACTTGAAGCAAATGTTGCTTACCTGCTATAAAAGAACTTGTGCAGAAAAACATGATGGGCATGTTAAGATCACTTAGAATATGATTCAAGGGTGATTGGCTCTAAGTGAAATGGGAGTCTGTTGGTATAGTTGCCTAGAGAGCCAATCATATGATGATTGCAATGAGGCATATGATACTTCATTTGATAATGATAGAGGTAATTCCATCTATTATGTTTGTCTCACTCAAGAGATGATGATACATACATGATAGATGTCTAAAGAATGATGAGACTCAATGCCATATGTCTTTAGGTTAACGATCTGAACAATGAGACCATATGTATGTTAAGAGTACATACATTCTTATTATGCTTCTAGTCAGATATTACTGTGGAAGAAAAATAGAGAATAGTAATACATAAGACTAGAGTGTGTGTTGACTGATGATAGAGTCTCATTAGTCATGATATATGATATCAAGTCAAGCACACATATATATGTTAGAGAATAGTATATCGGACAAACCCACCTTGAGAGTGATACATGGATACCATGGAATAGTAGTCACAATCATCTCTCATAGTGATGGTGGTGATTGTGGTTCTTAGACCTGAAATCACTACACTCGTTACATGTCTTGGGTACACTTTGACATCATCAAATGCATTCCTGAAACACGGGTGCTATAAAGGTGATGCTTGGGTGACTTTGACACACGGGGATAGACTGTGAGTGATAGAGATGGGATTTGTCCCTCCTACAAGGAATATGATATCCAGGGCCCCTTGATAAGTGAGACTGAGAATTATATGGCTATACTCATGTGATTTAATATATAATATGTGAGCTCACATGCATCTCAGACAGTCTACTCCAGGTCAAGGAACATGGATTTAATGTTTAAAAGGATGATGTTCCATGCCTCGAGTTCAATTCGGATGTCAGTGATAAAGGAACTATATGATCATGGTAACACTAATCACAGATTGTAGGTTGAAGTTGTTCTCCAATGTTTTGAGTTACTTGGGTATCAATGATGAGTTACTAGATTCCTCTCATTGCTTGTGATGTCATAAGTTGTTATAAACATTCACTGCCAATATAAATTGGAACCTGTAGGGTCACACACATAGGATACCCATGGAAGAGGAGATTGTCCATGAATGATGTTTAGATTGAGACTATAGGTGCTTAGGTACTCAATTAAACATAAAATTGACTGATTGTACTTAGAACTATCAATTTCAAGTGTTGAACTAGCTAGTTAGAGTGACAGGTTGATTAAAGACTGCATTGGCAATGTCAGGAGTGCCAATATACCAGTTCACCTAGGTGAGCTGATCGGCTAGAGTGAGCCAACTGACCAGTTCACTTGGTGAACCCGACGTCTCACAATCCTACCAACTGAGGAAATTGGGATTTCCCCGGTTGCAGGAAAACTTTCACATTTCACTTGTTCAATTCGATTGGAATAAGGATTAATCATTGAATGAATTGGAAACAATTGAGGAAAGGCAATTGTAGGCAAGTATGGGAAGTTAAACAACCAATTCACTGGGTGAACCGATCGGCTCACATTCCCAACCGACCGGTTCACTTGTGAACTGACTAGTTCACCTGCTGTAGTACAAACTATTCATGGAATTTCTGGATCCTTCTACTCCCTAACAGACTAGGAGCCTTGACCCTGCTCTCTACTATAAATAGAGGGGTACTGGGGGCTTATCTGAGTACACAACTCAAAACATCAATTGTTCTGCAAAGTTGTTGTCCTCTCTGGTTCTGATAATTGAGAGAGCCCGAGCAAGTGCTACCCGACTAGGGAGGCATAGTGAGGGAAAGACAACTGCAGAAAAACATTTTGAGTTCAGGAGAGTAGGTTGGTGCTAGTACACCAACTGGAGGGCCATCTCCTTCCTACTAGTTCTTCTAGGATGAAAAGAGTTCCAGGCGATCCGTGTGGACTATCTGTAGAGGCAGAAGATGTCTACCGCTCAGGAGGACACATCATCCACAGTCTGTGGTGGAGGCTAGTATGTGGTGGAGGCCAGAGTCCATGACGAAGACCAAGAGCTGCACAGACACCGTCCAAGACATGGTGTTGAAGACCACACATAGCTGTGAGGTATTGTTGCTAGAAAGCCGCATGACTAGGTATATCTTGCTAAAACCATCCTTCACATTACATAGTCATTGATGCGATCTTCTGTTATGGGCTAATGTCCAGTAATTTTTTTTGTTTCCATTGCATACTCTGAGGCCATAAAACCCAACATAAATAAATGTAATGAAATAGATTTGGTCATATAATATGCAATTGGAATGAGAAGACTATAAATCAACACTCCTCCAAGTTGTTAATTTCTTTTTCTTATCTACCTTCCCATCCTCCAGTACATAATACTTTCACATCCATGTAAGTTAAATTAACATATATGTTGTATTATTAAACTGTCATATATGATGCAAACATTAACAAATATGTTGGCACCAAAAAACTAAACTTACACATGAATCGACATTTTCATTGGGTGTCCCTCATTTGGTGGCAGTTTTTCACCTGAAGGATCAAAGAGATACACATTCCAAGTCTTAGGAACAATCACTAACAACTGACAGTGCCTATTTATAAATGTATATGCATATAAAATAAAAATTAAATCTCACAACAAAAGTATTCATATGTTAGACATATAAACAACAAGCTAAAAACTTACTTAATGTTGAAGGGAGCTATGATCACGTTCTTGGAAGCACCAAAAGACTGCATCACAGTAGTCACATATTCTTTGACGCCACTCAAATCTCTAAGTACATAGGTAATCAATGATGGAATTAGAAATCACACATTTGCTATTCCAAAGTCATGAGACATGTAATAAAAATGACTGAAATATACAATAAATAATATCAATTTATATGTAGGATAGAATTAAATAATTTTTCACATATGATGAGGTAGCTCAGTGTATCCAAAGTTCTATCACTAATGTGTTCAACCAATCATACTTAAATTACCTCGGAAACATCTTTCAACACTATAACATTGTCCCTCTGTATACCTACCATACCCCCCAAGGCTGATCACAATGGTATCTATTTGGTCTATAGTATCTAACCATCTTTTCAATGTCTAACAGTTAGGGCCTAAGGAGTTAAACAACTCCTGTGGAATAAAATGAGAGGGCAGAGGCTTTAGAACCTTAGGAGACTTCTTAGCTATTGCAGGTTGCATGCAAGTATTTAAATATTAGCTATTGAATATTTTATATTATTTTCAATATACATTTGTCATACCTAAAAAATATAATGAGTTGTTTAGGCCACCCAGTAAAGCTGCCTTCTACCTCTCTGACTGTAGTGGCATCTGGGTGCTCGTATGGGAGAGGTACGTCACTCATTCCTGGAAAGACACACATGACTCTCACACGATAGTGATCAGTAGGAAGGGGAATACCATGAACCACATCGGCGATAGAAGCCTCGACATATGCCACGAGGTTGTCTATTGGTTCATCGATGGAAAGACAACATTTTTTGGCCACCTACAATTTTATGAAACATAAAATTAATTTGACAAACATAAATATTATCTTGAGGTATTATTTTATCACAATGTAGTATATAAATTGACTTGAATTGAAATCTTACTCCAGTTTTTTCCTGTGGGTCTAAATGACTACTCCCAATACACTTTGTGGGTGAGTGATGAACATGTTCTATGAATATTGGAGAAACTGGTTTCTACGTCACCCGAGAAGCTATATATTTCTCCAAGGCTGCATCTACCAATCTCTGCACATACTCCTGGTCCACTTCCCCTTTCTTTGCTGGTTTGCATTTTTTTTGGGATCCAAAAAATGATGTTATGCCATACCCAACTTCAGCACCCCTAACACGTCTCGAATGCTCTTTTGTCCCTAGAGAAACTGTCAACTCATTGTGTGTGCCCTGAGGGGTGAACTTGCCCTCCTTTTCTTGGGCAGCCAACTCCAACTAATTATCAGCAAAGACCGACTATTCAGTAAAACTTATCTAGTGAAAAAACAATAAGGACATTATCAATGGATCAAGAAATTTAACATTTTTTAAACCACCTTCTGTGTTGCTTGGACGAGAATTTCTCTGACCTTGTTTTTCCTCGCATCTATCCACTTCATATAGCAAGACAACCGTCTAAAAGCACTAGAAGACTTGGTAGTAGAAGGAGTAGAAATATAAGGCCATTTCCCTTGGTCTTGATCTTGTTGTAGCTCTCTCATCTGGCGGTGTTTCCAATAACCACCTGAATCCAACCGGTGGTTGTGCACATTCTTCTCATGCCTATTTTTTCAAGTGCCGTGAAGGGTCTGATTAATTCATACAAGTTATATTATTAAGTAACCATAAGAAATCATAAAAATATAATTGATTTCAATACCTTGAACATATTTGATTGTCTCCACCGAACAAACTCCTTCCAATCATCTTGATTAATATAGTTTCATTTTAGTCAGGGTTCCTTCTTGTCTCCGAAGACATAGTAACTTTTGAAAATTGTCTGCCAATGTCTATGTCTTATCCCAATGAGCTGGATAATAGACTTGCGATGCAAGTTTTTATCAAGTTCATACCAGACCTAAAAAGGTTGAACATTCAATACTGTTTGGAAATATTAAAAGAAAGAATAGGAAAAAGACTATAAAACATAAAACTTCATTTGTCTCACCTCTAACTCCCTCCAGATGAGGTCTTTCTAGATCATACTCTCTTGGCTCCAATCCTCAACAAGGAGAGGAACTTTGCTTCGAGCAAGGACCCCACAATAGCTGACAAACTCTTTCGTAAGTAGTGTTCCTGCCTCATTGAATTCAATGATAGCCTTCCTCCCTTGCCCATTTGCGGCATCTTTCATCACAATTATCCCTCTAACTCCCTTACATTTGGGTTATCAGCACCGTCAGCACCCTGGTCAGGATGATCAACATCCTCATGCTCATGATCACTATGCTCCTAGTTAGATGCCATCTATAAAATCAAAAGTAAACAAATGATAAAACTCATATCACATATAAAAAGTCAACACTATAAAAAGTGAGATCATCAAAACTCAACACTATAAAAGTTAGATCACATATAAAAAGTCAACCCTATAAAATTCAACACATATGAAAAACATACCTTAAACCAATATTCTTTCTATGTGATCTTCACACGCATAGTCATCAGGGGCTAGATTAAACATTTACACTTGGAAAGCCAACAAAAAATGGACTAGAATCATCATACTTGTCATTGTACTCTTCTTCATTAATAGGATCTAAGATGAGATGTCTTTTCCCATGAAGAACGAAAGACCAATTTTCTTTTGCAAGATCTCTGATATAGAATACATGTATTGCCTTTTATGCCATAATGAAGGATTCATTCTTCTTGCCCGTCCACTCAAAATTCACTACTGTGAAACCTAGTTCGTCAACTAAAACTCCTTTATTGTTATCAACCCATTTAGACCTAAATAATAGAACTCTAAACTTTGTGTAGTTAAGTTCCCATATGTCTTCAATGAAAACATAATAATACATCTTTCCTTCACGTGGACTCTTATCCTTGTCACTAGAATGATACAATGAAGACGCTTGAAGGGGAACCCCACTATTTTGTACAACACTTTTATCATCTTGACATTTTGTGTAGTATGAAAATTCATTTATGTCAAACCCTTCGTAAGATGTAACGTGGGTCTTTGTTTTTGATAGTTTTTGTAACATTATTTGTTGTTCAAGATAGTTGATTGGATACTTCTTTTTCAAACAACCTAATAAATGTCTGATTATGTTCTCTAGAAATCCACATTGAACGGGCTCAAGGATAACTTCGCTAGATCTCGTTGGTGTGTTTGGTGATATAAATATTCACATCATCAATCTTGTGTGAAATAAACAAGTGTACTTGCACCAATTCACTACGACTAATATTTATCTGTCATTCTCCCAAAATACCTTTTTCAAAATAAACACCAGGGTTCACGACATTAGTAGTAGTTTCTGTAATGACTCGTTTTCAAATTAGTCATTTAATTAGGTTTACTTGGATGATTGTATGCTTAATTAAGTTGATCATTGTTTAAACCTTGATTAATGATGGTAGTTAAGTTTTGATGTTTTAAATATAATGAGAAGATTTAATCATACTTTGATCCACACAATTAGGGTTAAGATTTGGAAACCCTAATCGGCCCAAATTAGGGTTTTGATGACATATGAATACATAATTTGATAAGTATAGTGTCTCACTAAATTATTTTTAGTATTTTATGTGTAACTCTGATTTAATTAAAATTTCAATATGATTTGGATATATCAAATGTGAGCACCATTGAAAAATATCAGGATTTTTGAAGAATGTTCTCACCATATCTTCAGATTGATATAGCAGTGTGGTAATTGAATTTTATCTTTTTATTAGTATATCCAATTGATCTCAAATTTTAGCTGTATTTTAAAAACTACATTATAGACATAATATTAAATTGGAATAATTTTTGGATTATGTTTTAACTCTATAGAGAGGGGTGTCGGTCGAATTCTGTGAAGGACAAACTCGACCAACCATGCTACAGACTGCAATATAATAGTGTAGTATTTTATTTTTATTTATTTATTAGTAACTAAAAATGATCTAAATTTTTTATTGTTTCTTATAAAATAAATTTCAGATATTGGGTTAAAGTTTCATAATTTTTAGACAAGGTTTGAGTTCTAGAAAGTATGGTGTCGGTCGAGTTTATAACTCAGCCGACCAACCAGTCTGAGCAAAATAAAAATACATTAAAGGGCTTGTTTGCAATTGTTTTAAGTACCTCAATTCATCTATATGACTAACCTAACACACAGGGAGCTCTCATAACTCGTACTTCCTGTTAAAGAAATGAAATTCTTGAGAGATAGGAGAGCTAGGGTTTTGAGAAGAGAAAGTGGTGGAGATGTTGACCTAGGGTTTCTCTAACCAAGATATGATGAAATCAAGTAAGTTTAGCTTATTTGCATAGAATTTCATGGTGAATCTTCTCTCACATGTCAAGATTCCATCCCTCCTCTAATTTCATTTGAAATCACATCAAATCTACCACTATTCTCATTCTTTCTCTTCTAATCCCCATTTCTAGTGTTTCTGAGTTGAGAGGAGAAAGAATTGGATTCTTTTGCTAGAGTTTGATTGAGTTTCCAAAAATTCAAAGGTTGACCTACGTTTTTAAGGTACTTGGCACCTGTGGTGAGTTTTTTCTCCCTCCTAAGATTTGTATTCATGTTGATATCCTAATTCTATCCGGTTAAAACAATCAGAAACCTTGTTTGTATATGTACATGATTGGATTTGATTTGGGAAAGATATTGGGGGATCAAATTCTACTGATTTTGATTATTCCCCATTGATTGGAAGTTGATTAGTTCCTGATATATTGATTTAGGATCCATGGGTAATATTTTGGGTAGATGACTATGCTATTTCATATGAATTTTTCCTAAAAATCAGCCCAATGGCCGATATGCTTGGAATTAAATTGACACGCATAAAATCATATTTAAATTGCACTAGCTTGTATTATACAAGTGTATTATGGAATGTTAATGGATCTGAACGACCACATATCCTGATTAGGATTTGTGTTGAGGAAGTGAATCAAATGAGTCAATTAATCAATGTATACTTATGATTGATGAATGAAATGTGTGAAAATGGAAAATAGGGTTTCCATGTTTGTGAATAACCCTAATGAACCCTTGAATCATGATTGGATTACTGAATGATATGATTCTTATGATATGTTGAACTAACGAATGACTTTTTGAAAACCCTAAAAGTTTATTATTAATACGATTATTAATGATAAATCTAGAACTTGTATATGATGTTGTAAATGTGATCAAATGTTGAAGTTGAAAGTATTAATACTTCAATTGAATATGATGAATCTTACTAATATCATCTAAGTCTAATGCATTTGTCTTAGTATAATAAATAATGATCATTGTTGATTACGAGAATAACATTTGAATTCAATGGCATGGTACACTTATCTAAATATAAGAAATGATATGAAGAAAAAATGTATTGATGGTGATGGCAAGTTAATGATGAAACTAATGAAGTTATTATGATGAAGTCTTTTATCCTTTATTTTAATTACATATGGCTTAATACAAATTGAATGAAACATACTAAAACTATACTTTGATGGATATCAATGAAAAGAGAAGTATCGTATATCAAGAGAGTTAAAAATGATTGGTTCCAATAATTTAATGAACATGAAATGAGAGAAGTTGAGATTAATGAATATGAATTGAAGGAAAAAGATGAGAATTAGTAGATGAATTTGAGAAACAAACTCTAACCCTAAAATGCTGAGCTAGATGGTGCTAATGAATAACAATCTCAAATGAGGGATTATGAAATGTATATAATTGTAGAATAATTCAATTAAATGATGATGTTCAAGCATTTGAATTGATTTACAAGAATGTTTTCTTGTATTGTGATTGTTTGATAGAATACTTGTACTATGAGAATGAACTATTTTGATGGAATTTAAATGATAATCCACATGTGTTGATTAGTAACCCCATACGAAGAATGTGAAATAAAAGAAGAAGAGAACTAAGTCTGTTAAGGATGCATATGCATGAAATTTATTGGCATCTATTTAGATTTAATGGAACAAGCATATGTTGTATGATAAATCTATTATGAGTATGAGGAATGATACATGATATCTATATTCTTTTACTTTTTCTAGTTCTAATGCATCTACTTATATTTGTTCAGAACTGTGATATACAATGAACTGATTAGATTTATATTGAAATTGAATTTAATATGCACTTCCTGATAAGGATAAATGTTGCATAATGATATTATGTCTAGGGATGAAAGCCCACTGCTGATGATAAAACCCTATGGCGTAAATGATGGACAAGAAGATTATGTCTCGGGCTGAAGGCCCACTGTTGATGATTTCTATGATATGAAGTAGAAGACAGAAATAATCATATGTGTTACAATATACAGATTTATTGTGCTTCTTGCTTTGATCATTGTCCATATTGATTGATTTGTTTCATGTTATACGAGTTACGCAAGAATACACATATATGATATATGATGTTTTGAATTCTTTCAAGATGAGTAAAAGAGATTAATAATAAGTGAAATTATGGAACATCTAGTTAGGTGCCTTGAACACTGTGAGTTCCCCCCAAGGACCACATTGGGGAAACAAAATAGATCTCCTTGTAGTAATCGATGAATTATGAGAAGGATTTCCGGAGTGTGGATCGAGACCTTAAAGGTTAGATCACTAGGATTTAGGAGTGAGTCATCTGGAGTGGCTCTGGCCTAAATCCTTGCTATGTAAGTCTATGTCCAGATGGAATAGACTATGATGAAATGAAATTTGTGAAATGTGAAATGAAAACTATGTGAAATATTGTGATATGAGATATTTTCTTTTGATGGTTCCTATCTTGTGTACCCGAGATGAGGACGTGAGCGTATTTAGGCAACCCTGAGATGGCCAGGGTATGTTGTTGATATCTTAGGGTGGCTGGCTAAACCCTAAGATAGTGATGGTGAGTCGTTGACACGCGAATCAGTTGTGGCGAATTCAACTAGGTGAGGTACAAGCCAAGTAGTTTCAGGGAAAATGAATAAAAGATGATATGCCATGTAGAACATGATTTGAATGGTTGTTACATTCCTTGTACTGCTACTTGATGATTTGTCATTGTTGATTATGCTTCTTGTTGTGGAAAGCGATCATGTTTCTATGTACCTTTTCTATTTCATATTATGATATGTCATGTTGAAAAGTTATAAATGATGGGATTTATATCTATTCTGAATATGATTTGGATTGCTTGCTATTTCATAGTATTGTTGAGTAGATATGTATTATGTGTACTTCAGCTTCAGGATTGCAGGATGTTTTCGTGGTGCAACTGGTGGAGTGTCACAAAGATAATGTTATTGTTATGTATTGATTCAAATGCTTAGAATGTGACTTATTTCTAATGAAGTAGAGTTCTTAATGTGAGCTAAGAAGTATCTACTGATTTGTTCATAGACATGCTCTAGAAGATATTTCAAAGTTATAATTAGTTTAATTGTTTACCTTATCTATTGGATTAGATTACCATTGTAAGGTAGATATGACTTATGATAGAACTATCTACTATACTTTTCAATATCTACATGTTTCTATTAAGTTTATTATACTTAATCTAATGCTAATGCATGTACCTAGCTTGAGTGGGAGGTATCCACTCACTGGGGCTCTATATGAGTCTCATGAGATTGTTTCAAATGTTTTTAGGTATAATTCTATGCAGCAGAGAGATCATGACAAAGAAGATATAAATATCACAATCTAGATAGATTACAATATCCTTGTACTCTCTCTTTCCCAGGATAGGTTGTAGATTAAGTTTGTTCATCAATGTACATGTATTTGATGTAAACTGAACCGCAAATGAGAACAAGATTTGATTTTGGATTTAATGGAGTTGAATATAATTTGTGATATCTAAATGTGATGTCCTTGATGTGACATTGATTTATGAGTTTGTGAACAAAGGAAAAGGAAAACAAAAATTGATCTATATTTTTCGTATATTGTTTATTCACCTTTGTCGAGAATTTGTCGTTTTATTTCATAATATGGGTTTAGGTTTTGGGATTATCTCTAATGATTGGTATTTATGCTGATCAAAAGAGTGGGTCCCGACAATGTGGTATCAGAGCCTAGGTTAGATGTGTCTGTAGGGACAATAGGATCTAGGACTTAATGATAATTTGGATGTTGAATATAACCTGAATGATGTGCATACTGACTGAACTCTGTATCCATGTACTCTGGTCAAGTATTTGGGTATTGAGCTAAGATAGTATGAAACTACTGATTGTACTTATTTTAGATGCCTTGACCAAGTATCCAGAGGAACATAGTTTGGTAGTATAATAAGATGCATGATGAAAAAGAGAAGAATGAGGATAAAATGGTGAAAAAGAAAAGGATTTTATAATTTAATATGAAACCTATGGCAAACATGAAATTTCATATAAGGAAGATGAAAGCTTAATGGATTATGAAGACAATCTCTAATGAGTTTGAATTTGAGTATGAATTCTATTGTGAGAAAACGCTATGAACTAAGATGCACACTAGATGATCTTTATAAAGGAAATTGATGAATGTGGATGATAATATGTCAATGAGTCATAATATTAATCCATGAGGCACATAATCAAATTAAAAAAAAGGATGTGAAAGGTTATGTGAATCAGATTTTGATAAATGGTATTACTAATATTTGTGAAGTAAGCATTTGTAATACCCAAGGAGAGATATGATGATGACAAGGGATGGAATATCCATTAAATGCAAAAAAATGTCATATGAAAGAATGATAAAATGAAAGTCTTTATAATTTGATGTCCAGAGAGGTGAACAATTATATGATATGATATTCTTCTGTATCGTTTCTTAGATTTTGGGATGAAATCCTAAAAGGAGGGAAGAATTTGTAATGACCCATTTTCAAATTAGTCATTTAATTAGGGTTTACTTGGATGATTGTATGCTTAATTAAGTTGATCATTGTTTAAACCTAGATTAATTATGGTAGTTAAGTTTTGATGTTTTAAATATAATGAGAAGGTTTAATCATACTTTGATCCACATAATTAGGGTTAAGATTTGGAAACCCTAATCGGCCCAAATTAGGGTTTTGATGGCATATGAATACAAAATTTGATAAGTATAGTGTCTCACTAAATGATTTTTAGTATTTTATGTTTAACTATGATTTAATTAAAATTTGGATACATTCGGATATATCAAATGTGAGCACTATTGAAAAATATCAGAATTTTTGAAGAATGTTCTGACCTATTTGTCGGTCGAGTTTCAAACTCGACCGACCATATTTTCATACTGATATAGCAGTGTTGTAATTGAATTTTATCTTTTTATTGGTATATCCAATTGATCTCAAATTTTGAATTTTGTTGAATAACTACATTATAGACATACTTTTACATTTCCATAATTTTTTCTATTATGTTTGATCTCTACAGAGAGGGGTGTCGGTCGAGTTCTGTAAAGTACAAACTTGACTACCATGCTACAAACTACAATATAGCAGTGTAGTATTTTATTTGTATTTATTTAACAGAAACTCCAAATAATCTAAAAATTGTATTGTTTATTATAAGCTCAATTTAAGACATTGTATTAAAGATTCATAATTTTTTGATGAGGTTTGAGTTCTAGAAAGTGTGGTGTCGGTCGAGTTTATAACTCAGCCGACCAACCAGTCTGAGCATAATGAAAATACATTAAAGGGCTTGGTTGCAATTGTTCTAAGCACCTCAATTCATCTATATGACTAACCTAATACACAAGGATCTCTTCTTACTCGTCCTTCCTGTTAAAGAAACGAAATTCTTGACAGAGAGGAGAGCTAGGGTTTTGAGAATGGTGGAGATGTTGACCTAGGGTTTCTCAATCCAAGATATGATGAAATCAAGTGAGTTTAGCTTCTTTGCATAGCATTTCATGGTGAATATTCTCTCACATGTCAAGATTTTGTCCCTCCTCTGATTTGATTCGAAATCACATCAAATCTCCCCCTTTTCTCACTCTTTCTCTTCTAATCCCCATTTCTAGGGTTTCCGAGTTGAGAGGAGAAAGAATTGGATTATTTTGCTAGAGTTCGATTGGGTTTCCAAAAATTTAGAGCTTGACCTACGTTTTTAAGGTACTTGGAACCTGAGTGAGTGTTTTTTCCCCTCCTAAGATTTGTATTCATTTTGAAAGCCTAATTCTATCCGGTTAAAACAATCAGAAACCTTATTTGTATTTGTATATGATTGAATTTGATTTGGGAAAGATATTAAGGGATCCAATTCTATTGATTTTGATTATTTCTCATTTATTGGAACTTGATTATTTCCTTATATATTGGTTGAGGATCCATGGGTGATCTTATAGGTAGATGACTATGCTATTTCTTGTGAATTTTTCCTAAAAATCAGCCCAATGGCCGATATGTTTGGAATTGAATTGACATGTATAAAATCATATTTAAATTGCACTAGATTGTATTATACAAGTGTATTGTGGAATGTTAATAGAGTTGAATGACCACATATCCTGATTAGGATTTGTGTTGAGTAAGTGAATCAAATGAGTCAATTAATCATTGTATACTTATGATTGATGAATGAAATGTGTGAAAATGGAAACTAGGATTTCCATGTTTGTAAATAACCCTAATGAACCCTTGAATCATGGTTGGATTACTCAATGATATGATTCTTATGATATGTTGAACTAAGGAATGACGTATTGAAAACCCTAAAAGTTTATTATTAAGACAATTATGAGTGATAAATCTAGAACTTGTATAGGATGTTGTAAATGTGATCAAATGTTGAAGATGAAAGTATTAATACTTCAATTGAATATGATGGGTCTTACTAATATCATCTAAGTCTAATGCATTTGTTTTAGTATAATAAAGAATGATCATTGTTGATTATGGGAATGGCATTAGAAGTCAATGACATGTTACACTTATCTAAATATAAGAAATCATATGAAGAAAAAATGTATTGATGGTAATGGCAAGTTAAAGATGAAACTAATGAAGTTATTATGATGAAGTCTTTAATCCTTTGTTTTAATTACATGTCACTTAAACAAAATGAATGAAACATACTAAAACTATACTTTGTTGGATATGAATAAAAGAGATGTATTGTATATCAAGTGAGTTAAAAATGATTGGTTCTAGTAATTTAATGAACATGAAATGAGAGAAGTTGAGATTAATGAATATGAATTGAAGGAAAAATATGAGAATTAGTAGAAAAATTTAAGAAACAAACTCTAACCCTAAAATGTTGATCTAGATGGTGCTAATGAATTACAATCTCAAATGAGGGATTAAGGAATGTACATAATTGTAGTTTAATTCAATTAAAATATGAGGTTCAAGCATTTGAATTGATTTACAAGAATGTGTTCTTGTATTGTGATTGTTTGATAGAATACTTGTACTATGAGAATGAACTATTTTGATGGAATTCAAATGATAATCAACCTGTGTTGATTAGTAATCCCATATGAAGAATGTGAAATAAAAGAAGAAGAGAACTAAGTCTGTTATGCATGTATATGCATGGAATTTATTGGCATCTATTCAGGTTGGATGGAACAAGCATATGTTGTATGATAAATCTATTTTGAGTATGAGGAATGATACCTGATATCTATATTCTTTTACTTTTTCTAGTTCTAATGCCTCTGCTAATATTTGTTTAGAACTGTGATATACAATGAATTAATAATATTTTTGTTGAAATTGAATTTAATATGCACTCCTTACATTTGAAAAACAATGATAAGGATAAATGTTACATAGTGAGATTATGTCTAGGAATGAAAGCCCACTGTTGATGATAAAACCCTATGGGTTAAATGATCGACAATAAGATTATGTCTCAGGCTGAAGGCCCACTATTAATAATTTCTTTGAGATGAAGTAGAAGATAGAAATAATCATATGTGTTACAATATAAAAATTTATTGTGCTTCTGTGATAACCTAGATTTTTGAGTTTTAATAACTAATACAATATTTGAGAGACAAGCATTCTATGTAGAGGAAAAATACCAAATTGAGGAATTGGTAACACAATCATGGATTCCTTCACCCAAATTAGGTGTTTTGAGATATGATAGAGGGCCACGATGCCTAATTGAATTCAATTGTGAATTAATATTTGATTAAGATCTCATGAGACCAATAATTCATCTAGTGATCCAGTGAGTAGTGAACTAATTTCTTTCGAGGAAATATGTACTTATGAATCAATGTTAGAGTTTGGTATCAACCTTTGCTAGATGATGGCGGACTAAGTGATGCTAAACCAATAAGTATTTTTTTAGATGAAGAAGTGATGCTCATATGACAAGGTTTTAACAATATGTACATTAAGACTATGGTTACTATGAATCAATGACGGCAGTGACATGTCACGTGGCCCAAGATAGAAAGCAAGACCAATGTAGGCCGTGACCGTTGTTGACCCAGCCATGGAGACCTCGTCTCCTAGATCCTAATCCTACGGGAGGAACAACTATGCTCGTTGCCCCTCATCTCCAGAGATTGCGGATGGTGAGATCCAATAACTCCGAGAGGAAGGGACCTTCCTAACAAATTCTGCTGCAGTCCGTTTAATAGGAGAATGAGGAAGAACGAGTAACTCGCTACCTAGCTTTCTCCAGCGGCAGTCCACCAGGCCGACAACGATGGGAAACACCGGAGGAGCTATTGGTGGCTGTAGTTCTGGCGAGACAGAGACCAAGGCAATGCCGGAGCAGCTGGGCCACACAACGTCGGAGCAGCTGGGCCACACGACGCCGGAGCTCAGATCTGTGATGTATACAAGGAAGGGCTCACATGGTGGTAGTTGATGGAGGTTCGACGCTTGTGGTTTCGCTCATCGGAAGAGGCCTTGGTCGGTCCAGCGCTCCAACCAGTGGCGACGCTCATGGCGGAAGGCTCGCACATGCCCAGAACAGAAAGACTCGTGGGGAGGAGTTTAGGTAGAGCACAACCTCTCCGATGATGCTGTGAAGGACCTGAGTATTAGAAGCCAAACAGATGGAAGGCTGGAATACAAAGATGATCAGAGTAGGTCGGTGTCCGAGCTCACTACGGCGACCAAGCGGGAGGACTCGCAAGCACAAAATAATGGAGACCTAGCGCTTAGAAGAAGATCGCACGCTAGATAGGAGCAAGTCTGGGCTGGCGGCGCACAGAAGGACCGGCCTGAGTTTGTCATTGTTGAAAACTACTAGAGGGGGGGTGAATAGAGTTTTATAGAAAATTTAACAATTTTGAACTCAAAAAACCACAATGAAAATATTGGACAAGGAGACACAAGGTTTAGAGTGGTTCCAACTATAGCAAATACTATAGCCGTCAGTCCACTACCCGGTTGCTTACCCAACCAGGATTTGAAAAGAAATTTATTTTATTACCTCTCAAGGAATTTACATAAAATACAATCTCTTTTCCCAAACCCTTCAAGCAGCCTTCACCTAGAAGTAATCGCCAACCTTGAAGCAGCCTTCCCTTGAAGTAGATGCACCAACTCCCGTTGCACCAGCCTTCTGAAGTAGCTTCCCTTGCGATAGCCTTCTTGAAGTAGCTTGAAGTCCCCTTCTCCACCTGAGAAGTCAACCCTCTCCAATCCACAGCCTCCAACCCTAGGAGTAGCAAGGAGAGTACAAAAGATAAAAAGGAACAAGAAAGAAAAAGGAAATTACAACTTATCCTTTAAGCTCAAGGCTTGATATGCCTAGATCAAGCATATAGATCTCCTAGCCAAGTGTGTGAACTTGTGATTGCTGTGGATAGGAGAATCTAGCCTATAGGACACGAAATTGAGCTAAGGAGAATGTAGACAAATGATCACAGTGCTCAAATTGCTTGCAATAGATTTCTCAAGTATGCTCAAGTGTATTCTCAAGTGTAACAAGTGAATTCTAGTGTCCTATGGCTTGTCTTATTTATAGAAATGGCCTAAGTATGCTTAAGGACGTTCTAGACAACTTCTAGGGGTTTCTAAGTGCTTAACTAGCCGTTAGGTACAAAGTTGTTGCTTTAACAATGACTACTTACTTTATTCTGCAGTTGCTGTCAGAGACCATCTCGGTCGACAAATGGTCGACCGAGACACCTACTCGGTCGAACTTTTGTCGACCGACAGGCTCTCTGGAACAAGTGATTTGCAACGTCTTTCTTCAACTGCCAACTAACTTGTCTGTTGTGTCTAACGGCTACTTTGGACCTTTCTCGGTCGAGAAGATTGTCGACCGAGAGTGTCTCGGTCGAGGAGTTTGTCGACCGAGAATGATCCTGTTTCAAGATTTCAATTTAGGCACTAATTATATGTGTGAGTGTGCAAAGGTGATCCTAATTAAATGGGATGACGTGTCTAACTATGGTGTTTGGCTAGGGAAAATCTAATGCTTGATTTACATGCAATTCTAAGTACTTGTACATTATATATTTGTACAAGTTTTTACAACAATGATTACATTGCATGAAAATATAAACATTTTAGCTTGTGGATTTTCCCTAGTTGCTTTGCCATCCATCTTAGTCCTGCACACTCAAGTAGCTCGTTAGATTAATAAGAATGAAATGTTTGTCATCATCGAAACAAAGGGATTTATCATAATATCCAATTTATCCAACAATCTCCCCCTTTTTGAAGATGACAAACATTTCCTAAATATGAAATAAGGAAATATAAAGCATGTGAGTTTCATACCTGAAAATTACCTTTTGTAGCCATTTATGTTTTGCAAGTGAGTGCTGGCCAAGATGTTATGAAACTCATTTATATTTTTGATTTTGATATTCTTTCTCCCCCTTTGTCATTTCAAAAAGATATCCAAGTTGAATATTTTATTTTTCTTCTCCCCCTTAATTTTATATTATGCTCCCCCTTAAATAGATATCCTATTAGAAACATGGATTTTGTCTAATTTATCCACAATTTGTTTCTCAATCATTTGCAAAGGATGTTAATCCTTGAAATGATATGAGATTCCCTTAAGCGTATGATGAATGTATATTTATTTCTCATTTATCAAAGGATGTTAAGCCCTAAATTAAATGAGAATCCTCTAATCTTTGAGTACATAAAAATGTCTCCATCCAAATGCAAGGGATGTAAGCCCTGTTTTGGGTAGAGGTTCCTTCAAGATACTATTGTCAATAAATTCATAAATTTCTTTATAATCAATGAAAATTTCCAGCTACACATGGTGGTTACAATGTTTTTGTAAGCTTCTTCAATCAAATGGTCAAAGTTGTTTTTATGAGCTCCCCCTTAGTTTTATGCTTTGCAATATGTTTGAAGAGTGTCCATATGCATAAAAGAATACTCTGTTCCACAAATGATGTTCAACATGCATCCTTGGTTTAAAATTATTTGATGAGCAATCATTTGCAGCAGAATTATTTCAGACTTGACAACAGAGACCTGCTCGGTCGACGATTTCTCGACCGACAGTGTTCTCGGTCGACTAGTGACTCAACCGAGAATGTTTCTGGAGAACTGTTTGTCATAGATCATTATCAATTTAGCCACAAGGTTTTATTTATTTCTCCCTTTATTTGGTATGCTCTACAATAATAGTCTTTATAATCCATTTATTTACAAGATGTCTCACATGCGAAAAGATATCCATCCAAATCAACAAAAGAATAAACAATTTTATTAATAAGCATGGAAAGATAGACACATCATACAGAAGTGATCCATAACAATCATTCAAAGCAAGTCATTACAACTAATATTTCTCCAACACTCACTGAAAAAATTTAAGAATTACATCAACGTCAGGATCTTTCCCAATAAATGGCTCAGCTCCATAGTATTGAACCAAGGTTTGCCAATCTAGAGCTCCCGTCTTGGTTAAAGCATATGCTTCCAAGAATGTAGGAACTCGGTCAAATCGGAAATGAGCAACGATATCTTGCAATTGCATAGATGAAAATTGAGTATGCGTTAGATCCATGGATGGTGGAGGTGGAGTTTGATAGTAGTTGTACGAAGGATTGTATGGATTGAGCATGCCTGGATTTAAAGAATATGGATATTCATCAGTTTGGTTTGGGGAAAGGGTTTGCATTCTTTGGTTTAAATATGTCATGGCATGATGATTGTAGTCTAATTGTCTACTAAGGTGATATTGGGAGCCGACAATATAAGTAAGAGTATTTTGAATGGGGTCTTGTGGTAGGGTAGAAGGAGGAGGTGGTGGTATGTCCTGATGAGATGTTTCTCCTTCTACTCTAGCCCTTTTGTGACCAAAATCTATTCCCATTTTCTCTACGGTATTCTTACTTATCTTTTTTGGTCGACGCTCCCATGTATATCCCATATCCTCAATGTTTGTTTTAAGAAAATGTTGAGTAATTTGGCAAACGAAATCCGCATATGGTGGGTTGCCAGAAAACTCAATCATGTTTTTAAGAATTATACGGATGAAGTTTGTGGGAATGCGGCTTATGATGGCATAAATGAGGCACATGCGGAATATTGGAACTTCAGATTTGTTGGCTCTAGGGTGAATATTTGTAGAAACAATGAGATTTACAATCCTACAGGCTGGTTTGAGATTTATAGCGTAGTAGGTTCCCCTATCTTCATGACAAGTAGTGTTGGATTGAAAAATAGCTCTTTTTATTTCACTAAGGCTAATGGTATGATCATCTTGGGAGAGTTGATTTAGTGGATTTTCGGTGGTGAGATCAAGGGAATCTTGGTATTCATCTATGTCAATTTCTAGCATGTCAAGAATATCCCCTTCGATAAATTTAAGGCTATGCCCATTGACCATGGTGTAGAAGAAAGTGGTTTCATTTTCAGTATGGGATATGAGATTGGCATAAAATTCGTTGACTACCTTAGTGGAATAGAAAGGGAAAGAGGGATTGATGAAGTCCTTCAATTTTTGCACTTCAAAGAGATCTTCCAGATCGACTATGTTGATGAAGTCCATGACTTCGACTGGTCGTCGTGGAAGAGGGGTTTTGGAGGAAAGTCGTAGATACCGATCACCAGCATCTCCATCGACGAAGGCGATGTCGTTGATGATCGTCAGTGGTGGAGTAGCTTCCCGAGCTTCCCTTCCTTTTCTTCCGGCGACCTTCTTCTTCCCACGGGCAGCTGATGATGAGGCCATTTGTGTTACTTGAGTGTGGAGAAGAAGCAAGGAAGGTTGGAGGATGAGGATGCTGAAGAGTAGCACGAAAATGCACTAGAGAGGGACTATGGAAACAAGAGTATGCAAGTGTGAGTTGGTGACCCGTTTTTGCCCCCTTTTATTACATTCCAGCGACCAGGTCGGTCGACGATTCGTCGACCGAGCGTCCGCAACGGTCATGTTGCAGACGCGCCACTCGGCTCCCCAACGGTCAAATAACGGTCATAAACGGTCATAACGGTCGGTTTACAACGATCGTATCCAACGGCTATTTCTCGGTCGAACAATTGTCGACCGACATTGTCTCTGGAACAAGTGATTTGCAACGTCTTTCTTCAACTCCCAACTAACTTGTCTGTTGTGTCTAACGGCTACTTTGGACCTTTCTCGGTCGAGAAGATTGTCGACCGAGAGTGTCTCGATCGAGGAGTTTGTCGACCGAGAATGATCCTGTTTCAAGATTTCAATTTAGGCACTAATTATATGTGTGAGTGTGCAAAGGTGATCCTAATTAAATGGGATGACATGTCTAACTATGGTGTTTGGCTAGGGAAAATCTAATGCTTGATTTACATGCAATTCTAAGTACTTGTACATTATATATTTGTACAAGTTTTTACAACAATGATTACATTGCATGAAAATATAAACATTTTAGCTTGTGGATTTTCCCTAGTTGCTTTGCCATCCATCTTAGTCCTGCACACTCAAGTAGCTCGTTAGATTAATAAGAATGAAATGTTTGTCATCATCGAAACAAAGGGATTTATCATAATATCCAATTTATCCAACAATTGTGACAGATTCTGGAGAGGAGGAGCAGTTTATGGCTGATCTCTCACCGTAGAAGTTAGTGGCGGCGCCCCCTGGATGGGTGCTGGCGGAAGGCTTAGCCAGGAGGAGGAGACCCTAGCTGATCTCTCGTTGGGGGCCCATCCCTCAAGGCGGCGGCGCCACCTACAGGAGCAGACCGGGAGGCAAGGAGGAAGATGTGATGTCAGGGTGGACTGGGTCCATGTAGCAAACCGACCTCATGACCAGTAAACCGACTAGCTCAGCGGGAGCCCAGGAGACATGAGCCACAACCTCCATGGACATGTGGCAGCATACAATAGGCGGCAGAATGTAAATCCTTCATAAATGTTCATATCTTAGATAAATTGTAGTAATTAGCTCGGGAATCCGAAAAATAAGTGTAATATACCAAAATCCTCAGAAAAATGTGTAGAACAATGTGAAAGCCTAATATTATACTTTTGATGCACTAATATCAATGATATCACGTAAGATGTGTAATTCTTATTTCATGGATAATAAATATCAAACAATTTTCTAAAATTATGATAACATGTCAGTAAGTCTATAATCATGTTTATAGTTCATATGATGTCAAATATGATCATGTTGATGTACGAAACCATATAATTTGATTAATATGGCTAATTAGGGCTAATAACCCTAAGTTAAATGCTATAAATATATGTATGCTCAATAAATGATGAAATTCACAGAACATTCTCATATCTATAACTGAAGGATAATATGTAAATATGAGACCAGTTTTGTACACGGAATTCATGTTGTAAGAAGATGAACCTTGATACATGGGTTGTAACACTAACTTGAATAATGTATATAAACTAGGGTTAATATGTACACCAAAAAGGATATGGAACCTAATATTCAGATAATGAATCATAATCTGGAAAATGACATCATCAAGATAAATATAAGGTAAGAATATAAATAATCATGAGAATAACATAATGATCTACGTAAACCCTAAAATGAACACGACTAGGGTTAAGATGATCAAAATCTGATGCTAGTATATGATTTTGTTATTAACCAGGTGAAGACCAGATATGTAGATGATCCAGAATGTAAATAGGAATCTCTGAACTCAGGTACGTGGATATAATTATATGACTAGTTTTGCTGGATGTTAAATATATGTACTTGCTTGCTTGTATTTGAAATACATTATTGGATGTAGATCTATATTTATTGTCATTTCCGCCTTGAACAATAAGAACACTAAAGAAAGAAAATGGAATGTAGTTACTCATGGTTCATTAATCTCCCTATTAGAGAGGGAAAGTATTAATGTTGACTAGCACCTCCCTAATGGTACAAGGTACGCGGGGATAGGGCCCAATAATTTATGTTTGTGCTAAGTCCACCATAGTAATACATGTCCATTGAAATATGGTTAATAACTTGGGTTTACCTGATTTTCTGCCATTAAATAATGTTTCTTTCTCTCTTTCTTCTTTTTCAAGTATTATCAATATGCCAGCATAGTATAGCTCTTTAATTCCACGTTCCAACTTTTGTTGATGATTTTGTTTCTCGTATTTTCTAGGTTCAGAGCTAGAATGGGATAAAAGAATCGGATGTGAGCAAGTTGTACAGGTTGTACCGATTGTGTAAAATTTTATATTCAATGTGTAAATGTAATCTGTAACAGTTCATTCTATAATTAATATTCATGTCGATTGTTGATAAATGTTATGGTTGTACGTTCATGTATGCGTATTATGCTTCCGCATTGCTCTCTGAAATAATTAGTTAACGTTTTCGGGTTTGTCTTCTCGGGCCTTCTAAGTCTCGAGACAGAGGAATCCAAGGACGTTACATCTTCTTGCTTTGATCATTATCCTTATTGATCGATCTGTTTCATGTTATTCTAGTTACGTGAGAATACACAGATATGATATATGATGTTTTGAATTCTTTTAAGATGAGTAAAAGAGATTAATAATAAGTGAAATGATGGAACATATAGTTAGTTTACCTAAACACGGTGAGTTTCCCCTAAGGACCACACTTGGGAAATAAAACAAATCTCCTTATAGTAATCGATAAATTATGAGAAGGATTTCCGAAGTGTGGATCGAGACCTTAAAGGTTAGACCACTAAGATTTAGGAGTGTGTCATCTTGAGTGGCTTTGGCCCAAAATACTTACTATGAAAGTCTATGTCAAGATGGAATAGACTTTGATAAAATGAAAATTGTGAAATGTGAAATGAAAAATATGTGAAATACTATGATATCTGATATTCTGTTTTGATGGTTCCTATCTCGTGTACTCGAGATGAGGACGTGAGCCACTTTAGGCAACCCTGAGGTGGCCAGGGTATGTTGTTGATATCTTAGGGTGGCCGGCTAAACCCTAAGATAGTGACAGTGAGCCGTTGACTTGAGAATCAGGCGTGGCGACTTCTAATTGGTGAGGTACAAACCAAGTAATTTCAGGGCAAATGAATAAAGGATGATAAGCCGTGTAGAACATGATTTGAATGGTTGTTACATTCCTTGTACTTCTACTTGATGATTTGTCATTGTTGATTATGCTTCTTGTTGTGGAAAGTGATCATGTTTCTATGGACATTTTCTATTTCATATTATGATATGTCATGTTGACAAGTTATAAATGATGGGATTTATATCTATTCTGAATATTAATTGGATTGCTTGCTATTTGATAGTATTGTTTGGTAGATATGTATTATGTGTACTTCAGCTTCAGGAATGCAGGTTGTGTTCGTGGTCCGGCTAATGGAGTGTCACAAAGATAATGTTATTGTTATGTATTGATTCAAATGCTTAGAATGTGACTTATTTCTCATGTAGTAGGGCTCTTAATGCGAACTAAGAAGTATCTACTGATTTGTTCATAGACATGCTCTAGAAGATATTTCAAAGTTAAAATTGGCTTAAATGATTACCTTATCTAATGGATTAGATTACCATTGTAAGGTAGATATGACTTATGATAGAAATATCTACTATACTTTTCAATATATGCATGTTTCTATTAAGTTTATTATACTTAATCTGATGCTGATGTATGTACCTAGCTTGAGTGGGAATATCCACTCACTGGGGCTCTATATGAGTCTTATGAGGTTGTTTCAAATGTTTTTAGGAATAATTCTATCCAGCGGAGAGGTCATGACAAAGAAGATATAAATATCATAATCTTGATAGATTAGAATGTCATTGTACTCTCTCTTTCCCATGATGGGTTTTAGATTTAGTTTGTTCATCAATGGACATGTATTTCATGTAAATTGAACCACATATGAGACCAAGATTTGATTCTGGATTTAATGGAGTTGAATATGATTTGTGATAGCTGAATGTGATGTCCTTGATGTGACATTGATTTATGAGTTTGTGAACAAAGGAAAAGGAAAACAAAAATTTATTTGTAATTTTCATATATTGTTTATTCTCCTTTGTCAAAAATTCATTGTTTTATTTCATAATATGGGTTTCAGTTTTGGGATTATCTCTAATGATTGGTATTTATGCTGATAAAAAAAGTGGGTCCTGACAGTGTGGTATCAGAGCCTAGGTTAGATTTGTCTACAGGGACAATAGGATCTAGGACTAAATTATAATGTGGATGTTGAATATAACTTGAATGATGTGCATACTGACTGAACACAATATCCAGGTACTCTGGTCAAGTATTTGGGTATTGAGCTAAGCTAGTATGGAACTACTGACTGTACTTCTTTCGGATGCCTTGACCAAGTATCCAGAGAAACATAGTTTGGTAGTATAATAAGATGCATGATGAAAAAGAGAAGAATGATGATAAAATGGTGAAAAAGAAAAGAATTTTATAATTTAATATGAAACCTATGGAAAGCATGAAATTTCATATAAGGAAGATGAAAGCTTAATCGAATATGAAGACAATCTCTAATGAGTTTGAATTTGAGTATGAAATCTAAAATTGTGAGAAAAAGCTATGAACTAAGATGCACACTAGATGATCATCTTTATAAAGGAAATTGATGAATGTGGATGATAATATGTGAATGGGTCATAATATTAATCCATGAGGTACACAATCAAATTAAAAAAAAAGGATGTGAAAGGTTATGTGAATCAGATTTTGATAAATGGTATTGCTAATATTTATGAAGTAAGTGTTTGTAATACCCAAAGAGAGATATGATGATGACAAGGGATGGAATATCCATTAAATGCAAAAAAATGTCATATGAAAGAAAGATAAAATGAAAGTCTTTATAATTTGATGTCTAGAGAGGTGAACGATTAGATGATATGGTATTCTTCTGTATCTTTTCTTAGATTTCAAGATGAAATCCTAAAAGGAGGGGAGAATTTGTAATGACCTGTTTTCATATTAGTCATTTAATTAGGGTTTACTTTGATGATTGTATGCTTAATTAAGTTGATCATTGTTTAAACCTTGATTAATGATGGTAGTTAAGTTTTGATGTTTTAAATATAATGAGAAGGTTTAATCATACTTTGATCCAAATAATTAGGGTTAAGATTGGGAAACCCTAATCGGCCCAAATTAGGGTTTTGATGACATATGAATACAAAATTTGATAAGTATAGTGTCTCACTAACTGATTTTTCGTATTTTATGTGTAACAATGATTTAATTAAAATTTGTATATGATTTGGATATATCAAATGTGAGCACTATTGAAAAATATCTGAATTTTTGAAGAATGTTCTGACCTATTTGTTGGTCAAGTTTTAAACTCGCTCGACCATATTTCCAGATTGATATAGTAGTGTGGTAATTGAATTTTATATTTTTATTGGGATATCCAATTGATATTAAATTTTAAATTTAGTTGATGAAGTACATTATAGACATACTATTAAATTTCCATAATTTTTGGATTATGTTTTACCTCTACAGAGACGGGTGTCAGTCGAGTTTTGTGATGAAGGACAAACTCGACCGACCATGCTACAAACTGCAATATAGTAGTGTAGTATTTTACTTTTATTTATTTAACAGAAACTCCAAATAATCTAATTTTTTTATTGTTCCTTATAAACTAAATTACAGACATTGGATTAAAGTTTCATATTTTTTTGAAGAGGTTTGAGTTCTAGAAAGTGTGGTGTCATTTGATTTATTAACTCAGCCCACCAACCGGTCTGAGCAAAATAAAAATACATTAAAGGGCTTGTTTGCAATCATTCTAAGCACCTAAATTCATCTATATGACTAACCTAACACACAAGGAGCTCTCATAACTCGTCCTTCTTGTTAAAGAAATGAAATTCTTGAGAGAGAGGAGAGCTAGGGTTTTGAGAAGAGAAAGTGGTGGAGATGTTGACCTAGGGTTTCTCTATCCAAGATATGATGAAATGTAGTAAGTTTAGTTTCTTTGCATAACATTTCATGGTGAATCTTCTCTCACATGTCAAGATTCTGTCCCTCCTCTGATTTGATTCAAAATCACATCAAATCTCCCCCTTTTCTCACTCTTTCTCTTCTAGTCCCCATTTCTAGGGTTTGCGAGTTGAGAGGTGAAAGAATCAGATTATTTTGCTAGAGTTTGAATGGGTTTCCAAAAATTCAGAGGTTGACCTACTTTTTTAAGGTACTTGGCACCTGAGGTGAGTGTTTTTTTCCCTCCTAAGATTTGTATTCATGTTGAAAGCCTAATTCTATCCGGCTAAAACAATTAGAAACCTTGTTTGTATATGTATATGATTGGATTTGATTTGGGAAAGATATTGAGGGATCCAATTCTACTGATTTTGATTATTTCTCATTGATTGGAACTTGATTAGTTCCTGATATATTTATTGAGGATCCATGGGTAATCTTATAGGTAGATGAATATGCTATTTCATGTGAATTTTTCCTAAAAATCAGCCCAATGGGCGATATGCTTGGAATTGAATTGGCATGCATAAAATCATATTTAAATTACACTAGATTGTATTATACAAGTGTATTGTGGAATGTTAATGGAATTGAATGACCACATATCCTGATTATGATTTGTGTTTAGGAAGTGAATCAAATGAGACAATTAATCAATGTATACTTATGATTGATGAATGAAATGTGTGAAAATGGAAACTAGGGTTTCCATGTTTGTGAATAACCGTAATAAACCCTTGAATCATGATTGGATTACTGAATGATATGATTCTTATGATATGTTGAACTAAGGAATGACTTCTTGAAAACCCTAAAAGTTTATTATTAAGATGATTATGAGTGATAAATCTAGAACTTTTATATGATGTTGTAAATGTGATCAAATGTTGACGTTTAAAGTATTAATACTTCAATTGAATATTATGGGTCATACTAATGTCATCTAAGTCTAATGGATTTGTTTTAGTATAATAAAGAATGATCATTGTAGATTATGGGAATGACATTAGAAGTCAATGACATGGTACACTTATCTAAATATAAGAAATGATATGAAGAAAAAATGTAGTGATGGTGATGGCAAGTTAAAGATGAAACTAATGAAGTTATTATGATGAAGTCTTTAATCCTTTGTTTTAATTACATGTGGCTTAATCCAAATTGAATGAAACATACTAAAACTATACATTGATGGATATCAATGAAAAGAGAAGTATTGTATATCAAGTGAGTTAAAAATGATTGGTTCCAGTAATTTAATGAATATGAAATGAGAGAAGTTGAGATTAATGAATATGAATTGAAGGAAAAAGATGAGAATTAGTAGATGAATTTAAGAAAGAAACTCTAACCCTAAAATGTTGAGCTAGATGGTGCAAATGAATAACAATCTGAAATGAGAGATTAAGGAATTTACATAGTTGAGTTTAATTCAATTAAAAGATGAGGTTCAAGCATTTGAATTGATTTACAAGAATGTGTTCTTGTATTGTGATTGTTTGATAGAATACTTGTACTATGAGAATGAACTATTTTGATGGAATTCAAATGATAATCAAAATGTGTTGATTAGTAACCCCATATGAAGAATGTGAAATAAAAGAAGAAGAGAACTAAGTCTGTTATGCATGTATATGCATGGAATTTATTGACATCTATTCAGATTGGATGGAACAAGCATATGTTGTATGATAAATCTTTTCTGAGTATGAGGAATGATACCTGATATCTATATGCTTTAAATTTTTCTAGTTCTAATGCCTCTGCCAATATTTGTTCATAATTGTGATATACAATGAATTGACAAGATTTATGTTGAAATTGAATTTAATATGCACTCTTTACATTTGAGAAACCCTAATAAGGATAAATTTTGCATAATGAGATTATGTCTAGTGATGAAAGCCCATTGATGATGATAAAACCCTGATGGGGTAAATGATGGACAATAAGATTATGTCTCGGGCTGAAGGCCCACTGTTGATGATTTCTATGAGATGAAGTAGAATATAAAAATAATCATATGTGTTACAATATACAAATTTATTGTGCTTCTTGCTTTGATCATTATCCATATTGATTGATATGTTTCATGTTATTCTAGTTTCATGACTATACAAAAATATGATATATGGTGTTTTGAATTCTTTTACGATGAGTAAAAGAGATTAATAATAAGTGAAATGATGGAACATCTAGTTAGGTTCCCTGAACACAGTAAGTTCCCCCAAGGACCACACAGGGGAAACAAAACGGATATCCTTGTAGTAATCGATGAATTATGAGAAGGATTTCCGGAGTGTGGATCGAGACCTTAAAGGTTAGACCACCAAGATTTAGGAGTGAGTCACCTGGATGGCTTTGGCCCTAAATCCTTGTTGTGAAAGTCTATGTCCAGATGGAATAGACTCTGATTCAATCAAATATGTGAAATGTGAAATGAAAAATATGTGAAAAACTATGATATGTGATATTATGTTTTGATGGTTCCTATCTCGTGTACCCGAGATGGGGACGTGTGCCTCTTTAGGCAACCCTAAGGTGGCCAAGGTATGTTATTGATATCTTAGGGTGACCGGCTAAACCCTAAGATAGTGACGGTGAGTCGTTGACATGAGAATCAGGCGTGGCAACTTCTACTTGGTGAGGTACAAGCCAAGTAGTTTCAGGGCAAATGAATAAAAGATGATAAGCCATGTATAACATGATTTGAATGGTTGTTACATTCCTTTGACTGCTACTTGATGATTTGTCATTGTTGATTATGCTTCTTATTGTGGAAAGTGATCATGTTGCTATGGACATTTTCTATTTCATATTATGATATGTGATGTTGACAAGTTATAAATGATGGGATTTATATCTATTCTGAATATGAGTTGGATTTCTTTCTATTTGATAGTATTGTTTGGTAGATATGTATTTTGTGTACTTCAGCTTTAGGACTGCATGATGTGTTCTTGGTCTAGCTGGTGGAGTGTCACAAAGATAATGTTATTGTTATGCATTGATTCAAATGCTTAGAATGTGACTTCTTTCTCATGCAGTAGGGTTCTTAATGTGAACTAAGAAGTATCTACTGATTTGTTCATAGACATGCTCTAGAAGATATTTTAACGTTATAATTGGTTTAATTGATTACCTTATCTATTGGATTAGATTACCATTGTAAGGTAGATATGACTTATGATGGATCTATCTACTATACTTTTCAATATTTGCATGTTTATGTTAAGATTATTATACTTAATCTGATGTTGATGCATGTACCTAGCTTGAGTGGGAGGTATCCAGTCACTGGGGTTCTATATGAGTCTCATGAGGTTGTATATATATATATATATATATATATATATATATATAGCGATAACATGAATGAGAAACCTCAGACTGAACTCCAAGTGGTCCTATTTATAGCTAGGGGTGTTCCTTTGAGTGTGGGATCACTAAAGAATGAAAAATAGCCATTTTACACCTTGAAACATATCGATTTTAGTTTCACACAACTGTCCAATGGTTGGAATCACTTTTTCTGTGTTTTCCGTACTATACATTCGATCAAGTTTCAATAGAGATAACTCGACCAAAAACTAATTTTTAAACTATCGGTTGAGTTTGTCCCATGAAACTCAATCGACGAGTCAAAATTAGTTTTGGTCAGTGAGTCGATCGGTTGAGTTATGTGAGTGTACAACTCGACTGATTGTACCATTTCCAAAAATTCATCTTTCACACACAACTGGGCAATATAAGAGGAGTTAAGTGTTTGTAATACCCAAGGAGAGATATGATGATGACAAGGGATGGAATATCCATTAAATGCAAAAAAATGTCATATCAAAGAAAGATAAAATGAAAGTATTTATAATTTGATGTACAGAGAGGTGAACAATTAGATGATATGATATTCTTATGTATCTTTTCTTAGATTTTGCGATGAAATCCTAAAAGGAGGGGAGAATTTGTAATGACCCATTTTCAAATTAGTCATTTAATTAGGGTTTACTTGGATGATTGTATGCTTAATTAAGTTGATCATTATTTAAACCTTGATTAATGATGGTAGTTAAGTTTATATGTTTAAAATATAATGAGAAGGTTTAATCATACTTTGATCCACATAATTAGGGTTAATATTTGGAAACCCTAATCGGCCCAAATTAGGGTTTTGATGACATATGAATACAAAATTTGATAGGTGTGGTGTCTCACTAAATAATTTTTAGTATTTTATATGTAACTCTGATTTAATTAAAATTTGGATATGATTTGTATATATTAAATTTGAGCACTATTAAAAAATATCATAATTCATGAAGAATGTTTTATCCTGTTTGTCAGTCGAGTTTCAAACTCAAATGACCATATTTTTAGATTGATATAGAAGTATGGTAATTGAATTTTTACTTTTTATTGGTATATCCAATTGATCTCAAATTTTAACTATAGTTTATAAACTATATTATAGACATAATATTAAATTTGAATAATTTTTGGATTATGTTTGATCTCTACAGAGAGGGGTGTCGATTGAGTTCTGTGAAGGACAAACTCCACCGACCATGCTGCAGACTGCAATATAACAGTGTAGTATTTTATTTTTATTTATTTATTGGTAACTCCAAATTATCTAAAATGTTTACAGTTGCTTATAAACTGAACTTTAGACTTTGGGATAAAGTTTCATAATTTTTTGACAAGGTTTGAGTTCGGGAAAGTGTGGTGTAGTTTGAGTTTATAAATCAGCCGACCAACCAGTCTTAGCAAAATCAAAATACATTGAAGGGCTTTTTTGCAATTGTTCTAAGCACTCAATTCATTTATAGGACTAACCTAACACACAAGGATCTCTCATAACTCATCCTTCCTGTTGAATAAATGAAATTCTTGAGAGAGAGGAGAGCTAGGGTTTTGAGAAGAGAAAGTGGTGGAGATGTTGACCTAGGGTTTCTCTATCCAAGATATGATGAAATCAAGTAAGTTTAGCTTCTTTGCATAGCATTTCATGGTGAATCTTCTCTCACATGTCAAGATTCCGTCCCTCCTCTGATTTGATTTGAAATCGCATCAAATCTCCCCCTTTTCTCACTCTTTCTCTTCTAATCCCCATTTCTTGGGTTTCCGAGTTGAGAGGAGAAAAAATTGGATTCTTTTGCTAGAGTTTGATTGGGTTTCCAAAATTTTAGAGGTTAATATATGTTTATAAGGTACTTGGCACCTTAGGTGAGCGTTGTTGTCCCTCCTAAGCTATGTATTCATGTTGAAAGCCTAATTCTATCCGGTTAAAACAATCAGAAACCTTGTTTGTATATGTATGTGATTGAATTTGATTTGGGAAAGATATTGGGGGATCCAATTCTACTAATTTTGATTTTTTCTCATTGATTTGAACTTTATTAGTTCCTGATATATTGATTGCGGATCCATTGGTAATCATATGGGTAGATGACTATGCTATTTCATGTGAATTTTGCCTAAAAATCTACCCAATGGCCAATATGCTTAGAATTGAATTGACATGCATAAAATCATATTTAAATTACACTAGATTGTATTATACAAGTGTATTGTGGAATTTGAATGGAATTGAACGACCAAATATCCTTATTAGGATTTGTGTTGAGGAAGTCAATTAAATGAATCAATTAATCAATGTATACTTATGATTGATGAATGAAATGTGTGAAAATGGAAACTAGGGTTTCCATGTTTGTGAATAACCCTAATGAACCCTTGAATCATGATTGGATTACTGAATGATATGATTCTTATGATATGTTGAACTAAGGATTGAATTCTTGAAAACCCTAAAAGTTTATTATTAAGATGATTATGAGTGATAAATCTAGAACTTCTATATGATGTTGTAAATATGATCAAATGCTGAAGTTGAAAGTATTAAAACTTCAATTGAATATGATGAGTCTTACTAATATCATGTAAGTGTAATGCATTTGTTTTAGTATAATAAAGAATATTCACTTTTTATTATGGGAATGACATTAGAAGTCAATGACATGGTACACTTATTTAAATATAAGAAATGATATGGAGAAAAAATGTATTGATGGTGATGGCAAGTTAAAAATGAAACTAATGAAGTTATTATGATGAAGTCTTTAATCATTTGTTTTAATTACATGTGTCTTAATCCAAATTGAATGAATCATACTAAAACTACACTTTGATGTATATCAATGAAAAGAGAAGTATTGTATATCAAGTGAGTTAAAAATGATTGGTTATAGTAATTTAATGAACATGAAATGAGAGAAGTTGAGATTAATTAATATGAATTGAAGGAAAAAGATGAGAATTAGTAGACGAATTTAAGAAACAAACTCTAACCCTAAAATGCTGAGCTAGATGGTGCTAATGAATAACAATCTCAAATGAGGGATTAAGGAATGTACATAATTGTAGTTTAATTCAATTAAAGGATGTGGTTCAAGCAATTGAATTGATTTACAAGAATGTGTTCTTGTATTGTGATTGTTTGATAGAATACTTGTACTATGAGAATGAACTATTTTGATGGAATTCAAATGATAATCAACATGTGTTGATTAGTAACCCCATATGAAGAATGTGAACCAAAAGAAGAAGAGAACTAAGTCTGATATTCATGTATATGCATGAAATTTTTTGGCATCTATTCAGATTGGATGGAACAAGAATATGTTGTATGATAAATCTATTATGAGTATGAGGAATGATATTTGTTCTAAAGCCTCTGCTTATATTTGTTCAGAACTGTGATATACAATGAACTGATAAGATTTATATTGAAATTGAATTTAATATGCACTCCTTACATTTGAGAAACCCTGATAAGGATAAATGTTGCATAATGAGATTATGTCTAGGGATGAAAGCCCACTAATGATGATAAAACCCTGATGGGGTAAATGATGGACAATAAGATTTTTTCTTGAGCTGAAGGCCAACTGTTGATGATTTCTATGAGATGAAGTAGAAGATAGAAATAATCATATGTGTTACAATATACAGATTTATTGTGCTTCTTGCTTTGATCATTGTCCTTATTGATTGATCTGTTTCATGTCATTCTAGTTATGAAAAAATACACAGATATGATATATGATATTTTGAATTCTTTTAATATGAGTAAAAGAGATTAATAATAAGTGAAATGATGGAACATCTAGTTAGGTGCCCTAAACACCGTTTGTTTCCTCCGAGAACCACATCGGAAAAACAAAACTGATCTCCTTGTAGTAATTGATGAATTATGAGAAGGATTTCTGGAGTGTTGATCGAGACCTTAAAGGTTAGACCACCAAGATTTATGAGTGATTCATCTGGAGTGGCTGTGGCCCTAAATCCTTGTTGTGAAAGTCTATGTCTAGATGGAATAGACTCTGATGAAATGAAATATGTGAAATGTGAAATAAAAAATATGTTAAATATTGTGATATGTGATATTTTGTTTTGATGTTTCCTATCTCATGGATCCGAGATGAGGATGTGAGCCTCTTTAGGCTACCCTGAGGTGGCTAGGGTATGTTGTTGATATCTTAGGGTGGTCGGATAAACCCTAAGATAGTGATAGTGAGTCGTTGACACGAGAATCAAGCGTGGTGACTTCAACTTGGTGAGATACAAGCTAAGTAGTTTCAGGGCAAATGAATAAAAGATGTTAAGCCGTGTAGAACATGATTTGAATGGTTGTTACTTTCCTTGTACTTCTACTTGATGATTTGTCATTGTCAATTATGCTTCTTGTTGTGGAAAGCGATCGTGTTGCTATGGACATTTTCTATTTCATATTATGATATGTCATGTTGACAAGTTATAAATGATGGAATTTATATCTATTCTAAATATGAGTTGGATTGCTTGTTATTTGATAGTATTGTTTGGTAGATATGTATTATGTGTACTTTAGCTTCAGGACTGCAGGATGTGTTCCTGGTCCGGCTGGTGGAGTGTCACAAAGATAATGTTATTGTTATGTATTGATTCAAATGCTTAGAATGTGACTTATTTCTCATGCAGTAGGGTTCTTAATGTGAACTAAGAAGTATCTACTGATTTGTTCATCGACATGCACTAGAAGATGTTTCAAAGTTATACTTGGTTTAACTGATTACCTTATTTGTTGGATTAGATTACCATTGTAAGGTAGATATGACTTATGATAGAACTATCTACTATACTTTTAAATATTTGCATGGTTATGTTAAGTTTATTATACTTAATCTGATGCTGATGCATGTACCTAGCTTGAGTGGGAGGTTTCCACTCACTGGGGCTCTATATGAGTCTCATTACGTTGTTTCAAATGTTTTTAGGTATAATGCTATCTAGCGGAGAGGTCATGGAAAAGAAGATATAAATATCATAATCTAGATAGATTAGAATGTCCCTATACTCTCTCTTTCCCAGGATGGGTTGTAGATTAAGTTTGTTCATCAATGTACATGTATCTAATGTAAATTGAACCACATATGAGAACAAGATTTGATTCTGGATTTAATGCAGGTGAATATGATTTGTGATATTTGAATGTGATGTCCTTGAGAAAACGTTAAGATTTGGGAGAGGATTATTGAGCAGAGGTTAAGATCTATAACACAGGTATCAAACAACCAATTTGGTTTCATGCCTGGAAGATCAACAACAGAGGCTATTTTTCTGATAAGGAGGCTTATGGAGAAGTATAGACAAAGCAAAAGAGATCTTCATATGGTGTTTATCGATCTAGAGAAGGCTTATGACCGAGTACCCAGAGAAGTGTTATGGATGGTTTTGGATAAAAAGGGTGTGCCTATCCAATACATTGACTTGATCAAAGACATGTATGATAGCTCTACTGCAAGTGTCAAGACTCCTGGAGGAGAGACACAAACTTTTCCTATTACAGTTGGGGTACACCAAGGATCCACACTCAGCCCATATCAATTCGTTCTGGTTATGGATGACTTAACAAAGAATGTTCAGGATGATATTCCTTGGTGTATGTTATTTGCTGATGATATTGTTTTGATTGACGAAACAAAAGATGGATTGAATGATAAAGTTGAATGTTGGAGAAAGGCATTGGAATCAAATGGATTGATGATTAGCAGGAGCAAAACTGAGTATATGCATTGCAATTTCAGCCAATCTTGCAGTGTAAATGATGGAGCCAAGTTGGACGGAGTAGATATACCAAAATGTGACAAATTTCGTTACTTAGGTTCTATTATTCAAATAGACGAGGATGTCCAAAATGATGTTTGTCACCGGATCACTGCAGGATGGTTGAAATGGAGGAGTGCAACTGGAGTTTTATGTGATCAGAAGATCCCTCTCAGGTTAAAAAGTAAGTTTTATAGAACAGCTATACGACCATCCATGCTCTATGGGAGTGAATGTTGGGCGGTGAAGAAACAAGGTCTCAACAAGATGAATGTGGCCGAAATGCGTATGCTGAGATGGATGTGTGGGAAGATAAGAAAAGATCATTTGAGAAATGACTATATCAGGAATAAAGTGGGGGTGGCGAGCATTGAGGACAAGTTGCGTGAGGGCCGACTCAGATGGTACGGACATGTGCAATGCAGACCTACTAGTGCGCCTATACGAAGCAATGCTATTGAGCCAAACACTATAAATAGAAGAAGAGGAAGGCCTAAATTAACATGGGATGAGCTTATAAAGAGAGATTTTGAATCTCTACATCTCAATCAGAATATGACCCATGATAGAGCTGAATGGAAACGAAGGATCCATGTAGATGACCCCAACATAGTTGGGATTGAGTCTTAGATGATGATGATGATGATGTCCTTGATGTGGCATTGATTTATGATTTTGTGAACAAAGGAAAAGGAAAACAAAAAATTATCTATATTTTTCGTATATTGTTTATTCACCTTTGTCAAGAATTCATTGTATTATTTCATAATCTGGGTTTAGGTTTTTGGATTATCTCTAATGATTGGTATTTATGCTGATCAAAAGAGTGGGTTCTGACAGTTTTGTTGCAACCCAAAAAGCCATTACAAAAGTCCATAAGCCCCCTAGAAATACAGACATCAATGATACTCCCTTCAGGGCAACAACGGTTCTGAATATCACCTTTAAAAACACTCATGTACCGCTCAAAAGGATACATCCAATGCAAGAAAACTGCACCCAATATGTTCACTTCTTTAGTCAAATGGACAACTAGATGTATCATGATATAAAAGAATGATGGGGGAACATATTACTCAAGTTGACACAGGGTAACGACCACTTCTCTTTCAACTTATCTAGATCTCATAATTAATTACTTTTCTACACATAGTGTCAAAGAAGAAGCAAAGCCTAGTGATCGCAAACCTTACATACTTAGGAAGGATAGATCGAATAGCCACATGCAATATATGTTACATTAGAATGTGACAATCATATGACTTAAGACCTATCAGCTTTAGATCCTTCATTGATACAAATCTACAAATATTGGCGGAGTATCCCTATGCTACCTTAATATTACGAAAGCTCTTGCAAAAAGTTCTCTTCTCCTTTGTAGACAACGTCTAACAAGTAGGAGATAGACATGTGTGATGACCTTTGGATACTACTTTTGTTAATCTTTTCCTTATACCCATTTCACATAGATCCATTCTAGATTTGATGCCATCTTTAGTCTTACTGGGTATATTCAACATAGTGCCAATAATGCTATCAAAAACATTTTTCTCAACATTCATGACATCGTTAAAATGTCGAACTATCATAGAACTCCAATAAAGAGGATCCCAGAATATCTACCTCTTTTTGAATAAAGACTTTTCACCTATGGGAGTAGTACATAATATCTTACCAAAATGATTTATGATGTTGTTTACTTTTTCATAAACATCCTCCCCTAACATAGGTTTAGGGGCACTCCATTCCTCAATTGATCCATTGAATGTTTTGCACAACTTTCAGTATGGATGCACCAATGGTACAAACCTTTGATGACAAAGATATATAGTCTTACCAGCATGTTTTCAGTCTAATAGAATCTGTATCTTCCTCACATATAGGACATGCCTTGGATCCTTTGATGATGTAGACAGACAAGTTCTCATAAGTAGGAAATCCATTAATAGTGCAAAACAATATCGTATGTAAATTAAACATATCTCAGTGCAAAGAATCATAAGTCATCACACCTTCTCCCCATACTTTCTTTAGGTCATCAATGAGATATTCAAGGTAAACATCAATATCATTTCTAGGTTGTTTGGAGCTCAATATCAGAAACGAAAACATGACATACTTATTCTTCATACACAACCATGGAGGAAGATTGTATACAACAAGCATGACATGCCAAGTACTATGTTGGTTGCTTAATGTTCCATATGGATTCATCTCATCTATACAAATTCCAAGTCCTAAATTCCTAACTTGTTTCCCAAATTCAGGATACAATAAATCAATTTTCTTCCATTGCGGGGAAGTAACATTTACCCCCCAACTATCTAGCGTTGAATCAACCATGTCTACTGGAATTTGTTCGTTCTCATCAACATTGTAGACCATTTCTTCTAGGACACAACTACCACTACTAACATCTACTGATTTCATACTAGAAATCTCTCCATTCCAGTACCATTATGTATAGCCCTATACAATCCCATTGTACATGACATGATCTTTGATCGTGTCAATAGTGTCATCTTTTAGGTTGTTGATACAATTCCTACAGGGGCAATATAACCTATCTCCGTATTGTTTTCTATGTTCCTCTAAGAATCTTAAAAACTCATCGAGACCATTAATAAACTTGGGAGTCCAGTGATTTGGTTTAGACATCCATAATTGATCCATTTGTATATGATCAAATGGGAGATGGGTAGCTCATCAGCTTCTACCCAGACAAGTTGATTTTAGGAAAAACATATGTTTGAATAATTGAGCCCTAGTAGCATTCACATTCATGAATGTGTACCACCTATCCCATTCATGAGCACTTCATCTCACTAGTAAGTGTATAATGCACGTGTGGATTTCAATAAATTTTGGCAAGATTTTCCCACAGTTCTCCAAGTACACCGATGTAGATGGGCAAATACCCACCTACATATGTACCTAGAGAACATAAGGTAAATGTTGTCAAAATTTATTGAAATGGAACAAATAATATACACTTACATCCTAAGTGAGATAAAATGCTGACGAACAGTCCCATATCAGGGACTATCCAAGTTTTACACCTAATGATTAAATCTCAAATGAGTTTCTAAGTCAACGACATACTTTAGAAATTAAGGTTTCTAATCTTTTAATCAGATATCTCATATATGTATTTAATTTTTAGAAATAAATTTCATCACAATCTAACTAAATCTAGGGCAACGGCATAGTAGGATTTACAAATAAATTTCAACCCTAATTATATACATAGTTGCATACATGCATTTTCATCACAATCGTACAATTCATCAAAATCTAATCAAATCTAGGCCAACATAATATTATAATTTACACAAAATGATTAATTCTAATAAAATAGATAGTTACATATAAGAATTTTCATCTCAATCATACAATTTATGTTGTCCACATTATCCCATAATTTGAATAATCACAACATTACATATACAAAACCCTAATTTGGGATTTAAAAAGTTGATAGGGTAGAAATTTGAATGATGTGTGGCCAACACAATGGCCGTGTGACCCCCAAAGTTATCAATAAAGAAATGGGCAAAAATATGCAAATGATAAAAAGTAGAAAAAGACCTACCTCATCGGATAAAAGAGAGGGAAGCAACAACAACAATAAGGAGGAGCACCGAGAAGCAGTAAGGAGGTGCAGAGATGCCAGTTGAGCCACAGAGGAGAAGCGGCAAGGAGGACTAGTACCTGGAGGAGGAGTGCCATCAATAGAGAGTTGGATGAGGAGCAGCATCAGCTGTTGTTGGAGGAGGAGCAACAGATGTGGCCGTAGTTGTAGTGGCGGCCAACAGACATGGTGTAGTTGTCGGTGGGGGCAAATAGTAGTAGCATAAGGCGTCGACGGTGGCGGTGGTAGAGGGAAATCGTTGGGGTGAGTAGTTCCAAAGAAACATGGGTAGGGGGAAAGAGGATGAAAGGGTTCTCGTAGGGGTCAAGTAAGACTTATCATGTCGACTGTTAGCAAAACCACCAACCTAGGTTCTATGTCTTTAGGTCAAGATGAATAACCACCTACAGAAATCTAAATTTTCTCAGTGGTCACCAATAAGAAACTGACGTCGAATCTCGCAACCTAGCGACACATACTACATCGATTATGGTAAGAGTAACCAAAGATAGACATCGAATGGAGATGGGAAAAATTCACGGGACACATAGCGTGAACATCTTTCACGTCAGTCACTTTTTGCAAAACCAATGAGAAACACCAATTATTTCTCATGGAAGAGATGGAACATGTAACTCCTTAACCTATAAGTTATGTATAAAAGAACCGATGATATATGTTTTTTGGAGGCAAATGAAATGCCCGCAATAAGTTTGCCCAAATTTTTATTTTTGCCGGTGATATATAGTGTCAGTTTCTTTGATAAGAGATTGATGGTAAAATGAAAGTGCAACCCATGTTTTCTCAACTGGTCAATCCATGGAGGTTTCCTACTTATAATCGATGCTACAGATACTAATATAGGTTTTCCTTGAAAAAAGAACCGACACAATATGTCATATATGTAGAAGTGAATAAGGTTAGAATGAAAAAAGATTAGAGGTTGTCTTCCCGATGGTGTAGCTTTAACACAAGTAATTTTTCTCTAAAGATGTGGTTGTTTTGATGTTTCGATGCCCTATCCTTGGGGTTGTAGAGGTAATTTTGAGGTTTGAGGCTTGTTGCATTTGTAGGATGTTTGATGACATTGCTAGATTGAGCTAGGGTGGTGAGATACTCTTATGTGTTTGGGCTTAGATAGGTGTTTTCAGTATCTACATCGTGTGGTGATCCAACATTATGGATAAAGGTTTTCTGGTTGACGTGTTGGGTGTGTTTGAATATAATATTTTGGGAGTGTTTGAGTAATATGTTGTACAAGTATGAGGACAATATGTTAGGAGTGTTTTAATATATACATATTTTATTTTATCATAGAGTGAGCTATTGTTACACTCTATTTACATTGTAGAGATTTTCCAAATATGTGAAAAGAATAAAGGGTGGACAACTACACCATGGACCGATATTCTTTGGTTTTTTGAGATAGTGCTTTGTAAGTTGATCACCAATGTAATTGTTGGATCTTTTAAGGTGGAAGATATCCTGAGTGTGTATGAGAGCTCTTTCTTCATTGATTTCATCCACAAGAAGCTTATATTTGGGCTGAAAATAATTTGAGTTTAAGATGAAGGGGACTGTGATACATAAGTCTAAGACTATACTTCCAACTTTAGATGGGCAATGTTCCCCAAAAAGTTTCATGCCATGCAAGATTGCCCAGATTTCACCCATTATGAGATTAGAACCTCATTTGAAGGAGACTAACCCTTATATCTAGGACTCATTGTGATCTTGTATAATACAACTAGTGACCATGAAATTTCAAGACTTGTTAATGATGAAATCAATGTTTATTTGAACTACATTGAATGGTGAGCCATCCTAGTGATGAGAATAGGAGGATGCATTTTGAGTGATGTGCAATGATTGGAGAATAAAGGTTGTTTCAGACTTGCATGAAAAAGTCAGTTGATTAGTAGATGATGGATTGTTGTTAAAAATAGTGGCATTTCTATTTTTCCATAGGAGCGAGCATGTGACTGAGAAAAGACATTACCATTGAGAGATTTCTTAAAGATAACAAGATTCTAGGTGAGCCAATTTGATGTTGTCATGAAGGAATAGAAGGATTCTACCTCACTAGGAAGTAGCTAGTTCTAGATTATCTTGGATGAAACATACTCTAAGAGTGTGCAGTGGTGTATCCACAACCATTCTACATCTTATACAAAGGTTATCAGTTGTCATCTTTTTCAAAAATGTCAAATGGTTTGTCAGGATTCTATCATGGTGGACTAGCCAGAGGAAGGTCCTCATTGTTAGAGGAACTTATACTTCCCATATTTCTCTAAAGCAACTAGTACTCATGTTCGAGCTGGATGGGTCAATGAGTTTCCTGTATATAGAATTTACTGAGAAGAACGCATCATTTGTCCATTTCCATGCATATGCATCTAAGTTGAAATTGAGTTTCTGGGTTGGCAATTCCTTGATTCTAGTAACCATACTTACTAAGAACCAATCATCCAGGAAGGCTATTTCCCAATTACCAGAGTATAGGATAAGGCTTGAAACTTGTAGGTCCCATAGTGAGTGTGGAATCTTTTTCCCAGGTTTGAAAACATGGACATATCCCTCATCTATCAAGTTATCATGCCAGACATTGATGTCTATTCCTATGAGTGCTATTTTGTTTGAATTGTCAGTTATTAAGGTGAGACATGATTTCAAATTTCGTTAGACATTGGAGATCGAGTTGCTTTGACTATGCATGGTTGGATACTTTTCTTATTTAAGAGATATCCAAGGAATATTTTGTTATGTAGGTTGTCCCAAACTATCTTCATAAGTAGTGCTTTGTTAAAATATCTAGTATGATGGATGCCTAAGCCTCCTTGATTTTTAGATTTCACCAGTTGTTTCCATGAAATGAGGTTAACCCTTCTTCTTGAGGATGCCCCATTCCATATGAAGTGCTAGCTTAGATATGGATGTAGAAGAGTCAACCATTGTTCTTAATCACCACTCCATAAACCTAGTCACACCTGAGACTCATTTCCTTAAAAAATGTTTGTACGAAACTATTTTCCAATGAAAGAAATACATGCTGAACATCTTGAAAGATTACCAGATTCTTGGTATAGGTTGGTGAAATAAGGGAATCATCTCTTTAAGAGCATGTGCATCTTTTATCCATGATCCATTGACATCTCACAATTTCATGATTTTATTCTTCCAACATCTGATCTTCACAAGTGAATAAAAATAATATGTTTTTGGTCACCCAATTTGATCTAGTTGCACTGAGATTTCTATTTTCACTCAATCTCCTCCCTTCTCAAAATCATCTTTAGTCGACATTGAAGGTCATAAATACTCTCATCTGATGATTCCTTTTGTGAGATAGACAATTGTATATGATGACATTTAATATTGTTCACGAGGTAGTGAATTGTTTTCTATCTCCCCTCTGCATTGAATAATCCCAAGCCATTGCTTTGTAAGGAAATTGAACGCATCATGGTAGAAAGATTGGCCTCCATTCTAGTTATGCAAGATGAAATTGTTGAAATACTCAAACTATTTCCAGGTTGTAGATGTGTGGGGATGTTTCTTGAAGTAAGACAAAGAAATGGATTTTGAGATGACAACGGGAGCATGATCTAAGTGTAGATGTTCAATAACCTGGATGGTTTTTCCTGATGTTGAGTTTATCCATGCTTGATTCTAACAGATGTGATCAAGTCTTTCATGCAGTAGACCCCTTCTAAAGGTAATCTTGGATTTGTTTGAGCTAAGGTCGACTAGACCATAGTTTCCCAGGGCTTCCATAAAATCTCATCTACTCTATCGAAGCTATTTCTTCCATACTTTTTAAAAGGGTGTATGAGCACGTTGAAGTCTCCTACGAACACTCTAGGTGTCTGGGAGGTTGTTGACAACACATAGAGTTGTTCCTAGAGAATTCATCTACCATATTTAGTAGTGGTTGTGCAAACCAAGGTGATGAGTGTGTTGTCATGTAGTTGATAGTGTATTATATGTCTATGAGAGACTAGGATATCGAGTGTAGTGTTCCTTTCCCAAAGCACCCAAATACCACATGAATAGCCAACCGCTTCTACTCTATGTGATTGTTCAAAACCAAGCTTCTTGATGATGTTCTCATCTTTGGTACCATTGCATCTAGGTTCATAGATTGCTAAATCCTGAGATGTTATACTAATCTATTGGATACCTCATGAAGTTTTGGGTATCCTTTTCATAGATACCCTATATTTTCCAACTCATGACATTCATTGATTAGATTCTTGAATTGTTGAAGATCCCATTGCATGTGCCTCATCTTTAAGGTCCCACAAGAGAGTGGTTATGCCTCTCTTTATATTAGAAGGTCTACTAGATTCCTCTAAATTTAACACTTTTGTATTATTGAGATGGATACCTACTGAGATGTTACCTATAGTCAACTTGGATGTTGTAGAGCCTACTACATGTTGGATTGAACCCAAATTAAAATTTGAGGTAGTAAAGATGGTTGCATTGTTGTCCTTCCCAAGTACTACATTGTCATATGTGATCTTAATGATAGTGTGAACATGGGGAGTCTGTGTTGTGGGTTCTACTCTTGGTATGGTAACATATTGTTGTGTGTTTGTGGAGACCTCTATTTGTTGTTTATTCACATTGTTTCTGTTATGGTCTGCATTCTTACTTTTATTTTTCCTTAGGCTCTAATCGGTACCCTGGGTCATCACGTCCACTCTATTTTAAATTTCAAACACTTTAGTATCATCTTCTTCCTCGTCTGAGTCTGCTAACTCTTGATACCTATTAGGACGTGCTATTCTTTTTTTAGGTTGACTATTTTATGGCTATTTATTTTGCTTCCTTGGTATTGGTTGGCATTTGTACATGTTCTAAGTAACTGCATGTTGATGCATTAATGAAATTGTCCATCTCTAAAGTTGAACAATATAGTAATTTTTTGACCACATTGATGACATTGAAACTTCCTGTGGGCATCCAAAGTAGGCAAATTCTATCTTCGAGCATGAGGAATCTAATTTCCTTGGATAATGTTCTGACGACTATGGTAAATTTCCATGGTTTGATGAGTTCATCCAAAGCTTATTTGTATAGATAAAAGGATGTGTATTCATTTTCCGTTCAGATTACTATATCTTTGGGTTGTAGGAAGATATCACATTCACTGTGACACCCTTTGCCACACTAATCGAGATTACTCAAAACAAAATTGTGGAAAAAGATTAAACAAACAGATCACAAGAAAAATACTGAAAATTAAAACCATTTTCATAAAATTGTCAAACAACAAGAACCTTTACATACGAGTACTTTAATGCCTCAAAGCATTTACTATGTGTGTCATCAACCTATTACTAGGGAACCCATTCCAGAACATATATACATATATTACCTATAGCAATATACAAAAGGGCACACAAGCTAAGCACATATTGAAAGCACGTTCGCAAAAGTCTACAAAACAACCCCAAGGACCCGAGTGTATAGGGACAACTATAGGACTCTATCAACAAAAGACATCCAGCAACACTTCCAACCTTGTCATCTACTGCTCTTCTTGCTACTACTCAAGTTTCACTACACTATCTCTACCTCTTTGTGTACGACCACCTAAAAGGATGTGAAAACCGATGGGGTGAAATTCTGAATCTCAGCGGGATATATAACTCTCCACCAACTCTATTATTTTCACATATAAGATAATTAAAGCAGCAATAAAGTTACAACTATAAGAGGTAGGTAATCATTATCAATAGGAAGAGCAATTACTGTTGAATTATGAAACTTCTTAACAATTTAAAAGGATTATGAAGAACATGTATAATTTCTATCAATAATTTTGTATAAAGATCAAGCAAGGGCTCATCTAATGTTTCCGTATGTGATCCTATGATAGCATACTACACAACTGATTGTATATTTTATTATGTCCTGAAGATTTGAGTCGTACCACTCAAATCCAACTGACCACTGCTAATTTGAAATCGGTGCCATACCACGTCTAGTGGAAGAGATGAAATCTATGACCTCACCTTCCTCGGTCAGTACGAGTAAGCATGCAGTGACATCACAAGTCAACTGCTTCCAACGACATATAGTCCAGTTGTACAGATTTAGCCCACCTTGGTACAGGTCATGACGCTAGTGAAACTGAGCTATGGCTCACACCCGCACTCTTCCAGAGTATGGCTTGTAGACAATCATGTATCACATATCATTGATATATAGTCCAAATCCGCACTCCTTAAGGTATGTCCCACAACCAATCCCGTAGTAAATATTCCTAGACATAAGGGGATATTCGTCCTCACCCCTACATGTTAAAAAATATGAGTTATGACGTACAACCTCTAAAAAAATTCTACATAAATAAGGGTGTAACACATCACCAAACATATGTGAGAACATAGGATGTGATCTCATCACGTTATCACTTGATATTTTCCAATCACCATATTTCTCATCACAAGTATCATGTACTTCAGGGTAGCAACCCCTCATCTCATCACTGAGGAAATCATCATCTCATATAAGGCAATAAGCCAACATTAGGTCATAAAACCATTTACCTCCTCTTTCAAGAATGTCAACAACACTTAGGCCTCACAAGGCCCATTCAAAAAGCCAACATTAGGTCGTAAAACCATTTACCTCCTCTTTTAAGAATGTCAACAACACTTAGGCCTCACAAGGCCCATTCAAACATATCATAAGCAACATAGCTCAGACATGGCTATGCTTATCAACTGGTGTTACCTGCATGGTTAGAGACTTGTACAAGAAGAACACTACACCATCAACACTACCATCTCATTAGATTCATGCCATTTACATTACATCATTAGAGTTTGAGTTTCTCCCTAATCAATTAGGGTTTACAAGGTTGGATGAAAAACCACCCTTAGATTATTGCTCCCATCATCATTATAAGGTATGATATGAAGTAAAGATTATAGAAAAAAACACACTTAATTCTTCACATAACCACTCCATAGGGTATCACATCGTAACATGTAACCTTATCATCCACATGATGTAACATAGACACCATCACAAGGTATCAATTAAGACTATCGTGAAATATATCGATTAGCACTTTGCCATGGGTTGTTGACTTGTCATCATCACAACATGTCAACTACCACTATGTCAGGCACAAGATAAAACCTCACTAAGAGTGTATTGGTTTACCACTTCTCTTAAGCGTGTGACAGTCAACACCATCTAAGGTGTGACAAGCAACAACACCTCATGGTGTACCATCCAACACCACCTAAGGGTGTGATAGGCAACCAAGCCATATCAGACAACACTTGGGGTATCAATTATTAGGGTTAGGGTTATCTAGGCATCACGGTCAAGGGGTATCAGGTATCATTACCCCAAGGTGTGTCGACCTCCCCTCAACTAGGACGTCACAGTTAGCCTTCAAAATAGACCAATTCCACGAGGTACACCCATAGCCATGATGGGCTAACATCTTCAAGGCATATCATTTGAGCAATATGTTGTCTCTTAAGGTACTTCAAGAGCATGACGACTAACACTGTTATAACCTCATTTTCTATTAAATGTAATGAGATTTGTAAATCTCTAATAAATACATAAATGAGATTTATGTTTGTTTGCATGGTTTAATTTAAATGAATTTCGTGAATGAAAGCCTTGCTTGTTGTTTGATGGGCCTTGTTGGCCATTAAGCAAGTGGAAAGAATAATAATAAGAAAAAGAAAAAGGAGTTCCTTTTTAATAAAGAATTACAATGGGAAAATATATATATAAGAAAAGAGGAAGACATGATTAAAAGGCTAAAGGATAAATTCCAAAAGTTTAATTTCGTTTTATAGAGATTCCTTGGGGTTCAAGGAACACAGGATAATTCGATAAAGGCCATGGAAATAAAGAAAATGTGGAAACTACCATTAATTAAGAGATAACTTGAAATTGGAGTAAAGAACTCGTTTCCTTGGGATAATAATTCCAAATTTTGCACAATGAGAGATAAACGTGTGAATGACTTTCCTTTAAAATTTGAGGCCAAAAAGACTTATGGTATGAGAGTTATTGAATTTCCAAGTTATCTTTAAAATGAGGATTTTCCTTGTTTTATTGAGAATACATTTCCTTTTCTGATTAAGCGCGAGTAATGACGACCGTTGGATACTAATCCAACGGGTCAGGGATCATCATCAAAGTCCCAAGAATCGGGGACTGTAGCACAAGTTATAGGTAGATTTTCCTAACCTCTTTCCTCGTCATCAGATGGATGTGCCATCTTGGAAATCCTTCCATTGCGATCAGGAGAGGATTCCGAGTCGCCCATACCCTGGTTTGGTAACCTTTCATCGCGTCGTTACAAAACACCCAATTGGGCTGTGCACCATGACGGCAGTAGGGTTGGGGAAACCCTAAAAAGACCACCAAACCCTACAAAAAGGGGTCCCTGCTAGTTCCTACATCCTAACGCTCACGAACGGCCGCCTATTAGACCCCAGTTCTCTTTCTCTCGATCAATCATTGCTTCTCCGGCGAGAGCTCTGCCTCACTCTGCCATGAAGCCTGCAGCAAGGAAGGGAGGAAGACGACTGACAACAGTCATCTGATCCGGGATCACCGTGATCCCCGAAGGGATCTGACGGCACTGAGACAGGGTTGGATAAGTAAAGGCGTGACTTATCAGGATCGTTGGATCAGGAATTGACTTCTGACGCAGGGGACACACGCCGTTAGTAGAGGCCTTCGACGCAGAGCATCAGATCAACGCCGGACACAACGACGCACTGATCTAACGGCCGAGGTATTTCCGATTAATACCTCTCTCTGTCCAATAATCAAATAAATGGCTTTTTCTTGATAAAACCCTAGTAATTACTAGGAATCTCGTATAGGGAAAAGTTATATATGAAAGTTGGGTAGAAAATTACAAGGAATCTATTAAAAATAATTGTAGCATCCAATTCCAGTTCGTTTTACAAAAGTGCTTTAAATTGCTAGTAAAATACATTTAAGTTATTTGGAAACCCTAAATATCTATAAGGGATGTTTCTTTGTAACATAATGGGTTAAGTTGAGGGTTATGAACCTGTTAATTAGTAATATGAGGTTTCTATTCGTTTTTGAATACCAATATGGCTAAATTAGGGTTTATATTTATGAATGAAAGATAATGTACATGAAGACCCTAATTTAGGGTAAAAGAAGAAGGAAACCTTGTTATTTTGATAAATTTCTAAATAATGATCCTAAAATGGTTAGGACTATAAAAAGGAGATAATTTAAAGGTTCTACATGGATTTGATGAATTAGGGTTCATAGAGATTGAAAATGAAAGCAAAACCCTAATTTTCAAGAAAACCCTAAAATTGGATAGAAACCCTAAGGGACATAATGATGCTGGATAAATATTAATAAAAGTAAATTTGTGCTTTTATTTCAGGGTTTCTGTGCCTTTGCTTGCTTACTTGGATATTCTATTTCTTCATTCTTGATTCTGTATATGAAACTGCAATAAGAGGTATGTGGTTACGTTTATGGCTATACCGCATAGTTTTCTGAGGTATTATCAATGTTTCAATAAAGGTGTGAAATAACTGTTGGATGTTTTAATTCCTTCCTCTATAAAGTGACTATGGCTATCACTATGAATATATATGTATGACTAGCTAGATCCGAGTCCACCCCTGTGGCTATGTCAAGGCTAAGGATAACCTAGAGCAAGGTCTAGGGTATCACGAGTCAGAAACTGGGCTACACATGTGTAGTGCCATGAGACTCTTAGCATACCATGAGTTAAGGAGTGGGCTACCCACGGGTAGTGCCATGTGACTCAGCCCTAGAAATTGGTTCACCTATTAAGTGAAGTCATGAGGGGTAAAATGGGAATCTACCATAAGGGAGGTAGTATCCAGGTCCACTGTAGGGACAGCGCAGGGGATAAGGTACACATGGATCGCGTAGTTATACTTAAAACATAATATTGTTTGTTATTTGATAATTGGATGCAATAATTTGTTATAGATAATTGCACAATTAGTGAATCCCCGACATACCAGTTTTGGCTGACCGACGTTTTGTTTGTCGGCATTTTAGGCACAAAACAAAAAGGACAAACAGTAATCCGTCATATTGTGAAATACACTAATTAAAGTCTAAGGGGGATTAGTTAGTTATCCAGAGTTCTGGATAGAAGTATTAGAAATCCAAATCTTCAAAGGTATGTAAAAGTTTTATTTATTACCGCTTTTCAGTTTAGTATAGTAGAATTTATTAATTGTTATCAATTAATTGCTGAACCTTGATCCGGAAATTATGTGTGCGGCTTCGACCTCTCAGTCTCCCTTAATTGGGGGTTATCGGGAGGTGGGGTCGTAACATTTGGTATCAGAGCCATGTTTCTCCACTTAATTGTTAATAATTATTAAATTTTACAAACTCCATAGAACCCAAGGGAGTTATTAGAGGAGTATCCGAAAGACGGAGGTGTCTAGAAAGGGATCACGACCGTGGGCTGGCAAGATTTTCCTCCGTACCGCTAGTCGGAATACGAGGACTCCCAGACCCGTGTGACTGCCTGGCCATAGTCTTAGGGTATGAATCAAAATAAGATACCTTTAGGACTCTCTCATCCTATTCATCCCCTCTCATCACATATTCTATTAAGGCTTTAAGAGTAGGATTCTCTCTCTCCTCCACACTCATGTGGTATGGGCACATAAGTTAAGGGTTTAAGAATCCTCCAGCAAATTAATAAAAGATATGTAATGAGATATCATTGAACATAAGTATAACTAGTTTAAATGATAAAATAAAGGTTTGCTTGTTATGCTTATGTAGATGGCAAGAACCAAGACTGTGGCTATTCCCGAGGGCTCCGGAAAACCGGCTAGGAGTGTTTGGCCTCCCCGTAAAGTAAAGGAGTCTTCTGAAAAGAGGAATAGGAACCATGAGGGTGGATCCTCTAAGAAGAGGAAGAGGCCTGAGGAAATCACTCAAGAAGTCCCTAACCCTGACCTGATACCATTTAGTAACCTGAACCAAGAAGAAGATCAAGGATATGAAGAGCAGCATGTGTATGAGGAAGAATCCCTGATGGATGAGGACCCAGTCGATGATTCAGAACCCACCATGATGATCCATACCCCTGATACCTTGTGGTTAGAGCAACAGAGGAAGTTGACAGAGGCCATTAATGCTTTGGCCCTCCGAGACATAGCTAGAGCTGAGAATGGTGAACCACACCATGTTCGTCCACGTGTGGGAGCTACCATCCTAGACTTTGTCAAGCTGAACATAGAGAAGTTCTGGGGAGAGGATAAGATGGAAGTGGTTGATAAAGCAGAAGCCTGGATACTTGCAATAGAGAATGGATTCCGCATGCTTGAAGTTCAACCGAGCAAGAAGGTCCTCTTTGCTGCTCATCTCTTGGAAGGGGCAACTAAGATATGGTGGGAGACCCACATCACTGGCATAGACTTGATAGAGGAGCCCATGGCATGGGCTGATTTCAAGACGATCTTCACCGCCAGATTCATCCCAGTCTCAGCTAAGAAGGAAAAGGAAAGGGAGTTCACCAACATGACCCAAGGAAACTCTTCTGTGGCAGACTTCGGGCGTAAGTTATGGATCTTGGAACGCTTTGGGTATAAGATGGATGAAGAAAGGAGGGTGGATCACTTCATAGAGCACCTTCACCCTGCCATCAGGCCCCATGTGATGGAAAGCAAGCCAAGAACCTTCGCTGAAGCCTACAATACTGCTTTAGACATGGAGAGGACCGTGATGCCTGCCCCGTTTCCACCTAAGGGGTACTTGGGTTTCACTGAAGGAGCCCAAGGCCCGAGAAACAACCACAAGAAGGGTCCAAGACGACATCAAGCTAAAGGTAAACATGGAGGAAAGGGGAAACCTCGTCAGGAGAACAACCGACCTCCTTGCCACACCTGCGGGAAGGGCCATGCTGGTGAATGTCGCTACAAGAAGAAGACTTGCTTTCGTTGCCACCAAGAAGGACATCTGCAATCCATCTGTCCTATGCTAGAGCCCAGAGGACAAGGACCTGTGGCAGCCCCACAAGCAGCGGCACCACCTGTGGCAGCTCCACCTATAGCTGTAGCCCCACCTTCAGGAGAGAGAAGGCAAGCCCGAGTGTTTGCCATTGACAATGAGGAGGCTCAAGTTAATGCAAATCGGTTGATCGAGGGTAATAACCCTTAGAGTTTTTCTTTTATGTTTTAAAGTTAAGCATGTAATGGTCTAATGCATGATGAAAAACAATGTAGGCATGCTTGAAGTTATGGGACATAATGTGAAAGCTTTATTTGACTCTAGATCTACTAATACCTTCATTTCGAGAAATCTTGCAACTATGCTTTGTTTGGATATCAAGGATTTAGGATATGTCTTAGATGTTACAACCCCAAGTGGTCGAATCTTTACCTCTCTCTTGAAAACTCCGGTAATACCTGTGAAATATCGAGATCATGAATTTCCTACAGACTTTATCCTTCTTGACATGAATGATTTTGATGTGATCATTGGAATGGATTGGCTTTATACTTATAGGGCCCAAATTGACTGTAGGGAAAAGAAAGTGATCATTAGGGAACCAAGTCACCCACCCTTTGTCATTAGAGGTAGGAAAGATGCCACCACTAGTTTGTATGTGTCATCCCTGAAGGCAGAAAGAATGATGAGTAAAGGTTGCCAAGCTTTCCTAGAAGTTGTTATCGAGCCCTAACCCAAGGTGCATCCCTTAGAGGAAATAGAGGTAGTCAAGAGCTATGCATATGTTTTTCTAGATGATCTACCCGGGATTCCTCCTGAGAGAGAGGTGGATTTTTTCCATAGAGCTAGCTCCAGGAACAAGCCCTATTTCCCGAGCACCCTATAGGATGGCCCCTGCTGAGTTACTTGAGCTAAAGAAGCAATTGCAGGAATTGTTGGACAAGGGTTTTATCCGCCCTAGCACATCACCATGGGGAGCGCCGATTCTTTTTGTAAAGAAAAAGGATGGTTCGCTCTGAATGTGCATAGACTACTAGATGATTAACCAGGCTACCATTAAGAACAAATACCTTTACCCCGGATTGATGACTTGTTTGACCAGTTGAAATCGGCTCGAGTTTTTTCCAAGATTGACTTAAGATCGGGTTACCACCAGTTGAGAGTCAAGAGTGAGGATATCCCGAAAACCGCTTTCAAGACCCGGTATGGCCACTATGAGTTCGTGGTTATGCCTTTTGGGTTGTCCAATGCACCTAGTGTGTTCATGAACCTTATCAACAATGTGTTTCAACCCTTCCTTGAATCATTTGTCATAGTGTTTATAGATGACATACTGGTTTATTCTGATGACCTAGATCAACACCGAGACCACCTAAGTAAGGTCCTTGATATCTTGAGAAAGCAGAAGTTCTATGGGAAATTCTCTAAATGTGAGTTTTGGATAGACCGAGTCATGTTCCTTGGGCACATCATCTCAGGAGGAACGATCACCGTAGATCCAGCTAAAGTGTCAGCAGTTCGAGACTGGCCAGCACCGAAGAACCCCTTCGAGATACGAAGCTTCTTGGGGTTGGCAGGATATTATCGGCGCTTCATCGCAGATTTTTCAAAGACCGCCTTGCCTCTGACTATGTTGACTCGGAAAGATGTGAAGTTTGTGTGGTCTAATGTTTGCGAGGCTCGTTTCCAGGAGCTGAAAGAGAAGTTGATGACTGCACCAATTTTGACATTACCATCAGGCAATGAGGGTTTCATGATCTTCACCGATGCATCAATGATGGGACTTGGCTGTGTGTTGGAACAGAATCGGCACGTGGTTGCATATGCCTCCCGACAGCTCAAGCCAAATGAGGTGAATTACTCGACACATGACCTGCAGTTAGCTGCTATCATTCATGCATTAAAGATTTGGCAGCATTATCTATATGGTGCCACTTTTGAGATCTTCACTGACCATAAGAGCCTGAAGTATCTTCTGATGCAAAAAGACTTGAACCTACGACAACGACGATGGATGGAGTACATGAAAGATTATGACTTCACCATTACCTATCATCCAGGAAAGGCGAACGTCATAGCTGATGCCTTAAGTCGAAAGCATCTCAGGTGTGCAACTATTTTTTCTAGTCAGTGGAAGAGCTTAGAAGAATTGGTGGAATGGTCACCTCAACCGTTAGATGATCGAGTTCGTTTGGCCAATATTCAGATACAGTCTGAGTTACTAAGTGAAATTGTTGCATCACAGTTGGCCAGTGGAGGACTTGACCAGATGAAAGGCCTGATGCACAAGCCACAGACCCGTCTTTCTTTAGGAATAGACGGAGGAATCCAATTTGAAAATCGCATATGGGTTCCTGAGGATTCACTGTTGAAGGAACGTATTCTACAAGAGGCTCATGGTTCTAAGTACACGGTACACCCAGGAACTACGAAGATGTTTAAGGACATGCAGAGGTTTTTCTGGTGGCCAGGGATGAAAAGAGACATTGCAGCTTATGTAGCCAGGTGTCTTACGTGCCAAATGGTGAAGGCTGAACACCAATGACCCGGTGGACTTTTACACTCTATAGAGATTCCAGAGTGGAAATGGGAGAAGATCACCATGGATTTCGTGGTGGGTCTACCCCGGACCAAGAGAGGTCGTGATGCGATATGGGTTGTGGTAGATCGCCTTACCAAGTCAGCACACTTCCTTGCCTTAAAGACCACTGCCAAGGTGTCAGATTTAGCTGAGCTGTATATCAGAGAGATAGTACGCTTGCATGGCATACTCGGTTCCATCATCTCCGATAGAGACCCAAAGTTTACTTCCAAGTTGTGGAAGCAGGTACAAGAGGAACTAGATACAAAGTTGAAGTTCAGTACAGCTTATCACCCTCAGACAGATGGTCAGTCAGAAAGGACAATTTAGACCTTAGAAGATCTTCTGCGAGCTTGTGTGCTCGATTGGGGTGGATCATGGGAGCAGTACATGCCTTTAGCTGAGTTTGCCTACAACAATAGTTACCAAGCCAGTATCAGGATGCCTCCATATGAAGCTCTGTATGGGAGACCGTGTCGGTCACCACTTCACTGGGATGAAGTTGGTGAAAGGACCTTATTGACGTCAGATGAACTCCAAGTGTATGCTGATAAAGTCGCTTTAATCAGGCAAAGGCTAAAGAGAGCCCAAGACAGACAGAAGTCGTATGCTGATGCGAAGCGGACTGAGGTGCATTTCGCTGTGGGAGAACATGTCTTTCTGAAAATCCGACCACTCCGAGCTATAGCTAAGAATAGAGGAAAGTTGAGTCCCTAATACGTGGGTCTATTTGAAGTGTTAGAACGGATTGGTGAAGCCGCATATCGTTTGGCATTACCCCCTCAATACAGTATGATGCATGACGTGTTTCAGGTGTCCAATCTGAAGCGATATGTGCAAGATCGAAGCCATGTGCTGAGCATTGAACCAATTGAACTTCAAGGAAAGTTGTCTTATCCTGAGTTGCCTTTGCGGATTCTAGATACCAAGGTAAAAGAGCTCAGAAATAAGAATATAGAGATGGTAAAGGTTCTTTGGAAGCACCATGGAGAGGATGAGGCCACATGGGAGCTGAAGACGGACATGGAAAAGGCATATCCAAATTTGTTTGTTTGTTGAATTTTGAGGACAAAATTCCTATAAGGAGGGGAGGATGTTATAACCTCATTTTCTATTAAATGTAATGAGATTTGTAAATCTCTAATAAATACATAAATGCGATTTATGTTTGTTTGCATGGTTTAATTTAAATGAATTTCGTGAATGAAAGCCTTGCTTGTTGTTTGATGGGCCTTGTTGGCCATTAAGCCAGTGGAAAGAATAATAATAAGAAAAAGAAAAAGGAGTTCCTTTTTAATAAAGAATTACAATGGGAAAATATATATATAAGAAAAGAGGAATACATGATTAAAAGGCTAAAGGATAAATTCCAAAAGTATACTTTCATTTTATAGAGATTCCTTGGGGTTCAAGGAACTCAGGATAATTCGATAAAGGCCAAGGAAATGAAGAAAATGTGGAAAATACCATTAATTAAGAGATAACTTGAAATTGGAGTAAAGAACTCGTTTCCTTGGGATAATAATTCCAAATTTTGCACAATGAGAGATAAACGTGTGAATGACTTTCCTTTAAAATTTGAGGCCAAAAAGACTTACGGTATGAGAGTTATTGAATTTCCAAGTTATCTTTAAAATGAGGATTTTCCTTGTTTTATTGGGAATACATTTCCTTTTCTGATTAAGCGCGAGTACTGATGACCATTGGATACTAATCCAACGGGTCAGGGATCATCATCAAAGTCCCAAGAATCGGGGACTGTAGTGCAAGTTACAGGTAGATTTTCCTAACCTCTTTCCTCATCATCAGATGGATGTGCCATCTTGGAAATCCTTCCATTGCGATCAGGAGAGGATTCCGAGTCGCCCATACCCTGTTTTGGTAACCTTTCATCACGTCGTTACAAAACTCCCAATTGGGCTGTGCACCATGACATGAGTAGGGTTGGGGAAACCCTAAAAAGACCACCAAACCCTATAAAAAGGGTTCCCTGCTAGTTCCTAACATCCTAACGCTCACGAACGACCGCCTATTAGACCCCAGTTCTCTCTCTCTCGATCAATCATTGCTTCTCCGGCGAGAGCTCCGCCTCACTCTGCCGTGAAGCCTGCAGCAAGGAAGGGAGGAAGACGACTGACAATAGTCGTCCGATCCGGGATCACCGTGATCCCCGAGGGGATCTGCCGGCACTGAGACGGGGTTGGATAAGTAAAGGTGCGACTTATCGGGATCGTTGGATCAGGAATCAACGTCTGACGTAGGGGACGCACACTGTTAGTGGAGGCCTTCGACGCGGAGCATCATATCAATGTGGGACACATCGACACACTGATCTAACGGCCGACGTATTTCCGATTAATACCTCTCTCTGCCCAATAATCAAATAAATGGCTTTTTCTTGATAAAACCCTAGTAATTACAATCTCATATAGGGAAAAGTTATATATGAAAGTTGGGTAGAAAATTACAAGGAATCTATTAAAAATAATTGTAGCATCCAATTCCAGTTCATTTTACAAAAGTGCTTTAAATTTCTAGTAAAATACATTTAAGTTATTTGGAAACCCTAAATATCTATAAAGGATGTTTCTTTGTAACATAATGGGTTAAGTTGAGGGTTATGAACCTGTTAATTAATAATATGAGGTTTCTATTCGTTTTTTAATACCAATATGGCTAAATTAGGGTTTATGTCTATGAATGAAAGATAATGTACATGAAGACCCTAATTTAGGGTAAAAGAAGAAGGAAACCTTGTTATTTTGATAAATTGCTAAATAATGATCCTAAAATTGTTAGGACTATAAAAAGGAGATAATTTAAAGGTTCTACATGGATTTGATGAATTAGGGTTCATAGCGATTGAAAATGAAAGCAAAACCCTAATTTTCACGAAAACCCTAAAATTGGATAGAAACCCTAAGGGACATAATGATGCTGGATAAATATTAATAAAAGTAAATTTGTGCTTTTATTTCAGGGTTTCTGTGCCTTTTCTTGCTTACTTGGATATTCTATTTCTTCATTCTTGATTCTGTATCTGAAACTACAATAAGAGGTATGTGGTTACATTTATGGCTATACCGCATAGTTTTCCGAGGTTTTATCGACGTTTCCCTAAAGGTGTGAAATAATTGTTGGATGTTTTAATTCCTGCCTGTATAAAGTGACTATGGATATCACTATGAATATATATGTATGACTAGCTAGATCTGAGTCCACCCCTGTGGCTATGTCAAGGCTAAGGATAACCTAGAGCAAGGTCTAGGGTATCACGAGTCAGAAACTGGGCTACACATGTGTAGTGCCATGAGACTCTTAGCATACCATGAGTTAAGGAGTGGGCTACCCACGGGTAGTGCCATGTGACTCAGCCCTAGAAATTGGTTCACCTATTAAGTGAATTCATGAGGGGTAAAATGGGAATCTACCATAAGGGAGGTAGTATCCAGGTCCACTGCAGGGACAGCGCAGGGGATAGGGTACACATGGATCGCGTAGTTATACTTAAAACGTAATATTGTTTGTTATTTGATAATTGGCTGCAATAATTTGTTATAGATAATTGCACGATTAGTGAATCCCCCACATACCAGTTTTGGCTGACTGACGTTTTGTTTGTCAGCGGTTTAGGAACAAAACAAAAAGGACAAACAGTAATCCGTCATATTGTGAAATACACTAATTAAAGTCCAAGGAGGATTAGTTAGTTAGAAGAGTTATGGATAGAAGTATTAGAAATCCAAATCTTCAAAGGTATGTATAAGTTTTATTTATTACCGCTTTTCAGTTTAGTATAGTAGAATTTATTAATTGTTATCAATTAATTGCTGAACCGTAATACGGAAATTATGTGTGCGGCTTCGACCTCTCGGTCTCCCTTAATTGGGGGTTATCGGGAGGTGGGGTCGTAACAAACACTCACCATGCACGACAATTTAACCATCACACATCATTTTCGGTACTATTAGGTCATGATGGACTAGCTTCTCAAGATCTATCAACCATATCGGTTCAGCAACCACAAGCCAAAACACTGACCTTCTCAACATATGACCGCCTAAACATCCACAAAGCAAGTTGAGCTAGGCATATCCAAGGTATGACGAATTGGGCATCTCCGAGTAATGATGACTAACACTCTCCATGCATGACAGTTTAACCATCACATGTCGGTTTAGGTACTGCTAGGTCATGATGGGCAAGCTTCTCAAGATTTATCAACCATATCGGTTTAGCAACCACAAGCCAAAATGTTGACCTTTTTAATACATGATGGCCTAAACATCCACAAAGCATGTCGACCTAAGCATATCCAAGGTATGACGACTTGGGCACATAGGGTATCGGTCTGTTACACTATAAGCCATGATGACCTATCCTCATTATGTTGCATGTATGTATGTGGACTTGTTTTCTTCAACCTTAGAAAGATCAGCCACTAGTCCATCAACTACTCATAGCAACAAGGTGCAAGACATGAAGAGAAAACCAATGGGATTCCATCATCAAAATAGCTCTAAATCCATTAACAACTACTAGCATATAAGAGATGAATGATCTCAAGATGAAGAACAACATAAATATATGAAGAGGGAAAATAAAAAAGGAGGTTAAGAGTTATATAACCCACGTCAATGATCACCAACAAGATCCAAGCTCCAAGGTCAATATCCAAGCTCACAGGCTCAAGTTAGAAGATGATCCACCAAACTCGGTCACCACCACACCTCCAAAGAAGAAGATGATACCAAGGTTAGGATGGTTCTCGGTTGAAAAAAGCTATCCAAGATCCATGGACAACAAGAAGAAGAAGAAAAGAGAGCTAGGAAACATAGATTACCAAGGTAGAAGATGAAGGATGATGAAAGAACACGACAACTAGTAACTCGTCCACCAAGATCTAAGAGAGATCCTCCAGCTCTTTAAACTTCTCAAGGTCATGCATCAAGGAAGAGAGAAAGCAAAGATGGCGAAAAGAATCCTCTTGCATGGAGAGAAAGGAGTATAAATACATGATGGATGAGAGAGGGATCTGAAAAACTACTAGAGGGGGGTGAGTAGAGTTTTTGAATTATTTTAACAATTTTTTAACTCAAAAAACCAATCACAAAAATATTGGACAAGGGGACAAGGATTTAGAGTGGTTCCTACCTTAGCAAATACTAAGGCAGTCAGTCCACTACCCGGTTGCTTACCCAACCGGGATTTGGAAAGAATTTAATTTTATTACCTCGCAAGGACTTTACATAAAATTACAATTATCTCCCTAAACCCTTCAAGCAGCCTTCACCTCGAAGTAATCGCACCAACCTTGAAGCAGCCTTCACCTAGAAGCAATTGCACCAACCTTGAAGCAGCCTTCCTCCTGAAATAGCTTCCCGTTGCAATAACCTTCTTGAAGTAGCTTCCCGTTGCGATAGCCTTCTTGAAGTAGCTTGAAGTCCACCTTCTCCTCCGAGAAGAACCTTCTCCAATCCGCAGCCTCCAACCCTAGGAGTAGCAAGGAGAATACAAAAGATACAAAGGAACAAGAAAGAAAACAGAAATTACAATACCACTTGTAGCTCAAGGCTTGATTTCCTATATCAAGCGTTTTGATCTCCTAACCAATGTATGTAGAAGTGTAAGTGTTGTGGATAGGAGATACTAGCCTATAGGACACGAAGTTGGAGCAATGGGAATGAATAGCCAATGTAGGAATTGCTCTATTGCTCAAAACAGATTGCCAATGAGTATTCAATCTCAAGTGTAGCACACGTGTAGCTTAGGTGTCCTAAGGCATGTACTATTTATAGGAATGACCTACAAGTGCTTAAGGACATTCTAGACACTTTCTAGGGGGTTCTTAATGCTCAACTAGCCGTTATGTGTCCACTAATTGCATTTGCAACGGCTAGTTAATTGACCCTGAAAAGTGCAGACAGAACTTTTCTCGATCGACAATTTGTCGACCGAGAGTCCTTCTCGGTCTAAGATTTGTCGATCGAGGGACCTCCTGGAGCAAGTGTTTACAACGTTCATTTCCAACTCCCAACCACTTTGTCTGCTGGGTCTAACGGCTAGTAGGGTCTATTCTCGATCGAAGATTTTGTCGACCGAGAGTTTCTCGGTCGAAGATTTGTCGACCGATATTTTCTCGATCGACGATTTGTCGACCGAGAATATTACTGACTCAATGTATTCATTTACTAAGTGTGTGTATCAATGTGCAATTGTGATACTATCTTGGGGAATGGCCTATCTAAGTGTTGTGAGTGGATAGGGAAGATCTAAACGCTTGATTTACATGATATCTAATTACTTGTACATTATATACTTGTACAAGCATTTACATCTGATTACAATCATGAAAATAAAGTGATTTTATCAAATTGTTTCTTCCAAGTCTTTGTTATCCACCACCTTATATGCTTGTTCCTGAAATACTCAAATAGCACGTTAAAACCACAAGAATGAAATGTTTGTCATTATCAAAACAAAAGGGATTATGATAATGTCAATTTAGCCAACAATCTCCCCCTTTTTGAAGATGACAAACATTTCCTAAATATAAAATAAGGAAATATAAATCATGTGAGTTTCATACCTGAAGATTACCTTTTGTAGCCATTCTTGTTTTGCAAGTGGATGTTGGCCGAGATATTATGAAACTCATATTTTTAATTTATGTTTTTGATTTTATATTATTTCTCCCCCTTTGTCATTTCAAAAAGATATCCAATATAATAGATTTTATTTCTCCCCCTTAATTTTATGCTATGCTCCCCCTTAAAGAGATATTCAATTAGAAAACAAGGGATTAAAGCAAAGCAATGATTGTTAAATTTAGCCATAATTTATTTCTCACTCATTTGCAATGTATGTTAAGCCTTGAAATGATATGAGTTCATTTTAGGTTCATGGCATTTGTGTATTGATTTCTCATCCATTTTACAAGGGATGTTAAGCCCTAAAAATGAAATGAGAATTCTTTAATCTTAGAGTACATAAAAATTTCTCTAGCCAAATGCAAGGGATGTTAACTCCTAATTTGTCTAGAGAATTCCTTTAAGAACAAGATATATCATTTTATGAAATTTGTTGATTTCTTCATAACCAAGAGTAAAAATACTAAGGTCATAATAGGCTTCAAATGATGTTTACAATATTTTTTGTACGCTTCTTAATCAAATAATCAAATTGTTTTTATGAGCTCCCCCTTAATCTTACAATTTAAGGCTTCTAAGGTCACAAATGATTTTAAATTTTGATTTTGACCTTTATCAAACGTATACTAAGATTAAGTACAATAAAATGATGTCAATATAAGCATTTTGTCAAAGCTTATTTGAGGTCGCCCTTGACTACGACCATAGCGCCCCTTGGTCAATTTTAATTTCAACCAAGAGGCAAATTCTGCAGATTTCCAATTTAAACATTCATATGTGAAGTATAATTTCTGCAGATAGCTTTAAATAAATATCTATTTGAAGCATATTAAGATATACCTGTTATGAAGACTTAATATGGGCATCATAGTGAAGTCATTGTCCTTGATTTTTCTAGAACGCATGTTTTACATTCATTGTGAATGATGTTTTCATAAGCTTTGCTATGGGTACATATTAAATCACATTTCTTCTTATACCCTTATTTTCATATTAATCATAAGATTCTTTAGAGACATATATTTTGAAAGCAAGATTAATATCTTAAAGTCAAGATTTTTGCTTTTGATTTCTTAGAACAAACAAATAGATAAAAACATTAATATTTTTGTTCTAAGAGGCACCGTTTGGCTTGTCATAGCAACATCATTATTTTATCACAAGCTATGTCCACAGTCATTGTTTATTATGTCAAGATGCTTTTATGCTAATGGCATTTTCAATTTATCAGAATCACAATGATCAAGAATAATATCCATTCATGGTTTGTATATATGAATCAAAAATTATTTTAGACAAACCAATGAAACATAATGATCATGATGAGGCATATCCATGGTGTAATGATAGAACAATTGAAGCATATACAATGATCAGCATATAAATGCAATAATTATGATCATTTAAAACAAATTTCAATACACACATGGTTCATGTATAGATATTCCAAGGGTTACCATGAAAACAGTAATTTTCCCTTAACTTAAATCAAATATGATTCATAGATAAAAATGATCTCATATAAGTGTTCCAAAGATTATTTCCATAATTTGTGCATGTAAAACAGTTATTAACAACAAATAGATACCACATTGATCCTTTGTAGAATTATTCAACAGACTTATTTTAGACTGACATCAGTAACCTGCTCGGTCGATGATTTCTCGACCGACTGACTGCTCGGTCGAAGATTTCTCAACCAATCAGGTTTCTGTATTGTTTTCAGAACCATTTTCAGTAATTGTTTATAAGTAAATCATGAATGGTTATTTACTCAATTAAACAATTTGAAGACTCAGTTTAGTTGAGATAGACTTTATGAACATCAAAGGAACTTTTAGATCAAATCCCAACTAATTGTATCCAAATCTTTATTAACAATTTAGCTATGAGTAAGGCAAAATTTTATTTTTGCAATTTGAAAGATTTTGTATATATCCAAGTTAGATGTTTAAGAAACTTGAATTAATTTATTATCCCATTATGTTGAGTTGAGATAGACATAGAAATATGCAACTAAGGTCCTTGGTCATATCTCAACTTAATTCCGTTCATTTAGTTTGGAGGTTTTGGAACCCATACCAACTCAACATCCTTTTTCTTGTATGGGCATGAAAAGGAGTAATGTCCAAGACGTAAGCAATAATGGCAACATATAGAATCAACCTCAAGTCTCTTTCTATGTTTTTGTTCTAGGTTGTTCTTTGGTACATATGTATATTTGCCTCTAGGTACATACATGGATTGACTCTCTAGTGCTTGTGTCCTTCTCCAACTAGGTTTTTGATGAGATTTTCCTTTAGGCTTATAACCTAGTCCTCTCCTTCCAATTTGACGATAATGATCACTTAAGATTTTATCGAGAATATCATTGTTACCCAAGCTACTGATTTCTTGTTGTAACTTAACAATTTCATCCATTCTCTTCTTGATATCCATCTTCGCTTGATCTAGATTAGATAATAAAGAATCTCTTTCTTTTACAATAATATCATAATCTAGATGTGTACACAAAATAGGTTGTTTTTGAAGATCATTTACTTGAGTTTGCAAATTTAACTTTTCTAGGGAAAGAAGATTGCAATTTGCTTCTACAGATTTTAGCTTAATATCATGATCTTCAATAACCTTTTTGAGATCTTCATTTTCAGATGTAAGAGCAAGAAGTCTAGCATTCAACTCATCATTTGTTTTATTAGATTTCTTTAATTTCTTCTTGCACTCAATATACTTATTATGTGTTTCTTCAAGACTAGAAATTAGCTCTTCTTTTGATAAATCAAGAAGGCTTACCTCTTCTTCTTCTTCATTGGTTGTAGCAATGAGACAATTTTTGTGGACCTCTTTCTTCTTTTCTCTCCAAGGACAACCGATTGTTGTGTGGCTTGTTCCTAAACACCAATTGCAACTTGTTGAAGGTTGGTCCAAGTTGCTCCTTTGCTTGCGGTTGTAGTCACCACCCTTCATTCTTCAAGACCTGGTTAGGGTTCCTTGAAGCCTGCTCTGATACCAATTGAAAAACTACTAGAGGGGGGGTGAGTAGAGTTTTTGAATTATTTTAACAATTTTTTAACTCAAACAACCAATCACAAAAATATTGGACAAGGGGACAAGGATTTAGAGTGGTTCCTACCTTAGCAAATACTAAGGCAGTCAGTCCACTATCCGGTTGCTTACCCAACCGGGATTCGGAAAGAATTTAATTTTATTACCTCGCAAGGACTTTACATAAAATTACAATTCTCTCCCTAAACCCTTCAAGCAGCCTTCACCTCGAAGTAATCGCACCAACCTTGAAGCAGCCTTCACCTAGAAGCAATTGCACCAACCTTGAAGCAGCCTTCCTCCTGAAGTAGCTTCCCGTTGCAATAACCTTCTTGAAGTAGCTTCCCGTTGCGATAGCCTTCTTGAAGTAGCTTGAAGTCCACCTTCTCCTCCGAGAAGAACCTTCTCCAATCCGCAGCCTCCAACCCTAGGAGTAGCAAGGAGAATACAAAAGATACAAAGGAACAAGAAAGAAAACAGAAATTACAATACCACTTGTAGCTCAAGGCTTGATTTCCTATATCAAGCATTTTGATCTCCTAACCAATGTATGTAGAAGTGTAAGTGTTGTGGATAGGAGATACTAGCCTATAGGACACGAAGTTGGAGCAATGGGAATGAATAGCCAATGTAGGAATTGCTCTATTGCTCAAAACAGATTGCCAATGAGTATTCAATCTCAAGTGTAGCACACGTGTAGCTTAGGTGTCCTAAGGCATGTCCTATTTATAGGAATGACCTACAAGTGCTTAAGGACATTCTAGACACTTTCTAGGGGGTTCTTAGTGCTCAACTAGCAGTTATGTGTCCACTAATTGCATTTGCAATGGCTAGTTAATTGACCCTAAAAAGTGCAGACAAAACTTTTCTCGATCGACAATTTGTCGACCGAGAGTCCTTCTCGGTCGAAGATTTGTCGACCGAGGGACCTCCTGGAGCAAGTGTTTACAACGTTCATTTCCAACTCCCAACCACTTTGTCTGCTGGGTCTAACGGCTAGTAGGGTCTATTCTCGATCGAAGATTTTGTCGACCGAGAGTTTCTCGGTCGAAGATTTGTCGACCGATATTTTCTCGATCGACGATTTGTCGACCGAGAATATTACTGACTCAATGTATTCATTTACTAAGTGTGTGTATCAATGTGCAATTGTGATACTATCTTGGGGAATGGCCTATCTAAGTGTTGTGAGTGGATAGGGAAGATCTAAACGCTTGATTTACATGATATCTAATTACTTGTACATTATATACTTGTACAAGCATTTACATCTGATTACAATCATGAAAATAAAGTGATTTTATCAAATTGTTTCTTCCAAGTCTTTGTTATCCACCACCTTATATGCTTGTTCCTGAAATACTCAAATAGCACGTTAAAACCACAAGAATGAAATGTTTGTCATTATCAAAACAAAAGGGATTATGCTAATGTCAATTTAGCCAACAGGATCATGGAAGAAGTGTCACCACATTAGGAGCTTAGGTACCACTTGTCAACGAAAAAGATACACATGCACAACATCATGAAATACATGGTGATAAGGTGTAGTCAACATTTGTCCCACTTGGTCTCCTACCAAGGTCATGCTTGATACCACATCTCCACTCATCCACAAACTGATAGGGTGAAACCCCACACACCCACAAACCGATCGGATGCAATACTACACACCCACAACCTGATAGGGTGCAACCCTACACACTCACAAACTGATAGGGTTAAACCCTACACTCACAAACTGATACATAACCTCCTTAGGATGCGCTAGCCTGAGACAACGCGTCTAGGTGTAAGGCACACCTCAAACATGTATCCAAAACATCACCAAGGATGTCATCACACAACCAAGACCCAAAAAAGGTTCCCATCTCACTCTCCTCTAAAGGATGGCAAGAGAGAGAAGGAACACTCAAGAGGTGCAAAACTTGCACATCAACCCCTACTCTGGGTAAATTGCAATTTTCACCAAAACCTCACCACAAAACCATCCTCCAAACAAGCTCAAACAAGAAACTTAAGCTTCAATGTGCCGCAATTACATCTCAGATGATTACAACAAGGTGCTAAGAAAAAATATTAAGATAAACAAATAGGGTTATCCCAAAATGTGGGTGAGGGTCCTTACAAGCCATAAACCACTAACATGGATTCTCCCCCAAAATGCTAAGAGAAAAGAGAGGGGTACTTTATCCTCATCTATTCCTCAAGATCCCACATGGCTTTCTCAATACCACAGTGATGCCAAAGAACCTTCACAAGAACAAGGTCTTTCCTCTTCATCATCTTCACTCTTCGGTCAAGGATCAACACTAGACCTTCCACATAGGTCATATCCTCATCAAGCTCTACATCCATAGGATGGAGCACTAGCTATGTATCCGAATGACACTTCCTCAAATAATTTCATGAAATACTGGATGCAACATGTGCAGCTCAAGTGACAACTCCAACCTGTAGGCCACCTTCCCAACACGTGCCACCAATGGGTATGGTTCCATAAACCTGGGAGCCAACTTACCCTTCTTCCCAAACCTCAAGACAACTTTCCATGGAGAGACTCTCAAATATACTTTGTCTCCCACTTGGAACTCCAAGGGTCTTTGACAATTATTTGCATACAAATTTTGTCTGTCCTGTGCAACCTTCAACTGTTGTTGGATTACCTTGATCTTTTCTGTCATCTGTTGCACAAGCTTAGGACCAAGAAGCTGATACTCACCTGTCATGTACCAACACAATGGCAATCTGCAACGCCTCTCATACAATGCCTCATATGGTGCCATGTCAATGCTACTGTGATAGTTGTTGTTGTAGGTTAACTCTATTAAAACTGAGATGTATATCCCAACTTCCTGAAAACTTAAGAACACAAGCTCGCAAAAAATCCTCCAAGGTCTGAATGGACCTCTCAGATTCACCATCTATCTGCGGGTGGAAAGTAGTTCCAAACTTTAACAGCGTACCCAAAGTGGTGTGCAATAGCTCCCAAAAGTGACTTGTGAACTGGGGACCCCTCTCGGACACAATAGTTGCTGGAACACCATGCAAACGTACTATATCATCCACATAGATCTGGGAAATCTTCTCTTCTATGAATGTTGTTTTCAAGGGAAGGAAATGTGCTGACTTGGTCAATGTGTCAACAATCCCCCAAATGGAATCATGGCCTTTGGCTGCCCTAGGCAGACCAACCACAAAGTCCATAGTCACATGATCCCACTTCCATTGTGGTATAGGAAATGGTTGCAATGATCCTACCGATTTTGATGTTCAACTTTAACCTATTGCATACAACACATCTTGCAATGAACTCAACCATGTCCTTCTTCAAACTTGGACACCAATATATATCCTTAAGGTTATGATACATCTTGGTGCTACCTGGGTGCATAGTGTACATGGATGAATGAGCCTCTTCCAATGCCATCCTCTTTAGGTCATTAGCATCAGGAACCACTATCCTTCCGTGGTAATAAACTATCCCATCATCCAACTCATGGAAGCCATCACACTTTTTGCTACCAAACTCTGATCGAATCTACTATTTCATGGTATCCATCTGTTGTGCCTCTTTGATTTGTTGTCTCTATGTAGGCCTCACCTATAGATGTGCCAACAAACCTTCTAGCAAGGAGACCTCCAACTAAACATTCATCTGACTCAAGTAGACCAACATGTTTCGCTTGTGGCACATCAAAGAACTCAACTGGGTTTTATCTAAAGGAGAAGACGAATACTTCCTGCTCAATGCATCTTCCATGACATTTGCCTTTCCCAAATGATAATCAATCCTGCAGTCGTAGTCTTTGATCAACTCCATCTAACGATGCTACCTCATATTCAACTCCTATTGTGAAAAGATGTACTTCATGTTCTTGTAATCTATGAAGATTTGACACTTCTCCCCGTACATGTAGTGTCTTTAGATCTTCAAAGCATGGACTACCACTACAAACTCCAAATTTTGCACCATGTAATTCTCCTCGTATTTCTTAAGTTGTTAGGAAGAAAAAAAAACACTTGCTTGTCATGCATTAGTACACTACCCAAACCATTCCTGGATGCATCACAAAAGGCTATGCATCCTTTTCCTTGCTCAAGCAAGATCAGAAATGATGCATTTGTCAACTTCTCCTTCAGCGCCTGAAAAGCATGTCAACATCTTTCATCCCAAACAAATGGAAAATCCTTCCTCATTAACTTAGTTAGGGGTAAGGAGATAGTGCTAAAATCCTTGATGAACCTCATGTAACAGCCTGCCAAACGTAGAAAACTACGCACTTCTGTCAGTGTCTTAGGCTGCTCCCATTCTGTCACAAATTCCACTTTCTTAGGATCCACACATACTCCCTCAATAGATATAACATTCCCCAAGAAATCTACATGCTTCAACCAAAATTTGCACTTGCTAAACTTAGCATAAAGCTGGTGTTGTCTCAACACGGTCAATGCTTGATGAAGATGTTGTTCATGCTATTGACTGTGATGACTATATATCAGGATGTCATCTATGAAAACCACCATGAACACTCTGTTCATCAAATCCATGAATGTTGTTGGGGCATTGGTCAGCCCAAATGGCATAACCATGAACTCACAGTGACCGAACCTTGTCCTAAAGGCTGACTTGGGTATGTCATCCTCTTTGATCCTAAACTGGTGATATCTTGACCTCAGGTCTATCTTCGAGAACACTATTGCACAATGAAACTGATCAAACATGTCATCTATTCTTGGAAAGGGATACTTATTCTTTATCATCACCTTGTTCAGCTATCTATAATCTATGCACAACCTCATAGACCCATCCTTCTTCTTCAAAAACAACACTGGAGCACCCCACAATGACATACTCAGCCTGATGAAATCTTTATCAAAAAAAATTTGTAACTTTCTCTTCAACTCTTCCATCTCTGTCGGAGCCATCCTGTACGGTGTCTGAGCTATCGATTGTGTGCTCGGGACCATATTGATCTCAAAATCAATCTCTCAGGTTAGGGGAACACTTGGAAACTCTTCAGCGAATGCGTCCTTAAACTCTCTAACAACTAGCACCTCCTGAATACTAGGAATCCTCACCTAAGTATTCCTTACATGTGCCAAGAATGCCTCACAACTCTGTCTCAAAAGCTTCCTTGCTACCATGGACAATACGAGACACGCTGGAAGAATCTTCTTATCTCCTTTGAAAATCCACATCTTACTACCATAATAAAACTTCGCCTGCTTGGAACTACAATCCAAGACCACTCTATACTTCTCCAAGGTATCCATTCCAAGGATCACATTGAATCCATGCATATCAAGTGGTATGAGATCTACTTGAATGTTGTGCCCTAAAAGGGAGAGGACATAGGAAGGACACACCTCCTGCAACACTATAGAATCAACTAATGGGGTTTCTAACAACAAACTATCCTTCTCATGACTAATAGGAAAAAGACAACTTCTAAGCACGTCACGAGCGATAAAAGAATCTGTCACACCCGAGTCAACAAAAATAGATACAAAGTAAGAAGAACACAAATCAGAATGAAATAACTCCATTTGACCTATCACCACTCGTGGGTTGACTACCACCTCTAGCTGACTCATGGCATAGAATCTAGCTGTTACATATTATCATCCCCATTCCATACTTCCTTGAGAAGATGTACAGAACTACAATGCTTGGCCATGTACTCATCCTCCTGCACTGCTATTCTGCTTCCTCTGTAAGCCTTGTTGACTTTGCCTTAGTTGATGGGTCACTTCATCACCTCTCATTGGACATTCTCACCTTAAATGTCCCATCTTCCCACACTTATGGAAAGCCCAATTATAATACCATGGACTAGATGACCCAGTCACTGATGGTGATGCAACACTCTAGGCTCCTACAGGTGGAAAATTATGACCCCTTCCCTTGCTTGGTGACCACTGGGTCGGTGCAGTAAACCTCTGCAATACTGGCAGTGCAGAAAACCTCGACTTTATAAAGTTGTCTGACAACTTCCCTTGAGACTGTGCCGACCTCTTCTTGGTTATTGCCTCTTGTTTCTCCTTCACATATCATTCTATCCTTCGAACAAACTCCACAAATGTGGCAAACCTTTATCGATTCTCCAAAGCAGATGCTGGGGTAGACAACTCAACATTCAACCCCTTCTCAAAATGATGAATCTGCTCATCCTCCGGAGTAGCCATGTGAGAACAGAACCTCAACAACTCCATAAACCTTACTTCATACTCAATGATCATCATGGATACCTATCGAATCCTCTCAAACAGGCTAATATTCTCATCAAAATACGTCTGAGAAAAGTACCGACTAACAAACTCATGTCAGAACTCCTCCCAACCAATCACGACACCTGGCCTCTTCTCATCCTCTATGGCACACCAATGTCCAGCACTCCCCTTCAGAAGGTTACACCACATGCTTCACCTTCTCCTTAGGGATATCAAGGATCTTAAAGGCTTTCTCAAGCTCGGTAAGCCACAGATCCACATCCACTGGATCGGCCGTCCCAACATACTCTACCGACCCAACATGATGATGCTACTCAAAAGTCTTCCCAGTACCCAAAGATTCAGTATGGGGAACCAGTTCCCTAGGTTGAGGTGCAAGCATCATGTCCGCCATATGAGTCATAGTAGACATAAATTTGACACCCATTGTTACACAAATTGAGATTAGTCAAAATAAATCCACAGAAGAGGGATTAACAAGCATATTATAAAAAAACTATAAATTAAAACCTTTTTTCATAAAACTGCCAAATAGCAAGAACCTTCACATATAAGTCTTTTCATGCCTCAAACCATATACAAGGCATGCTGTCAACCTATAACCAAGAACTATTCCAGAACATATATACATGATTCCACTATATCTAGTATACAAAGGGCACATAAAGAAAACACGTTCGCAAAACATATACAGAACATTCCTGAAGACCTGAGTGTACATAGATGACTCTAGGACTCTATCAGCAAAAGACATCCAACAACACTGCCAACCTTGTTAGCTACTGGCCCTCCTACTTCTCCTCAACCTCCATCATATGATCTCTACCTCTTCTTGCTCGTCCACCTAAAGAGGGTGTGGGAAACCCACATGGTGAGATTCCAAATCTCAGCGGGAGATATATCTCACCTCCAACTCTATTATTATCACAGATAAATAGACAAAATAGAAGTATAGTTACAATTATGTGAAGCATGTAATGATTATTAATCAGGAAGAGCATTTACTATCTGATTTATGAAACATCTTGACAATTGAAAAGGAATATGAAGAACACATATATTTCCTATCAACAACATTGTATAAAGATCAAGCAAGGCCTTATCTAATGTTTTTATATTTTAATCCTATACAATTATACTACACAGATGATTACGTACTTCATTATGCCCTAAGAATTTGAGTCATACCACCCAAATCTAATTGACTTCTTGATAAATCAAAATCGATGCCATACAAGGTCTAATGGAAGAGGTGGAATCCACGACCTCACCACACCTATTGGTCAACACAAGAGAAAACACCGTAGAAACATGTCGGTCAACTACAATGATTACATATAGTCAAAATTTAGGGATTGGCTCATGCATGGCCATCCACATATATAATCATAACTAGCCCACCTTGGTACATGTAGGGCACTAGAAGAACAGACTCACTCAAGGCCATTCCAACAAGAAGAAGTGGCTCACGCATGGCCTTCCATACCACAACAAGATCAACTCACGCATGGTCATGTCAGACATCCTATATTTAAGGATACAAGGAAGTACTTGACTTGTACCCCACATATTCAATTATATGCACTCCGAGTTAAACTCGTTTCACCATTCAGCAAATGTTGACACTGAATGGTTCTATGGCACAGGGAAAACTACACTATTAGATTCCAATTGATTATTTAGACCAATTAAAACATCTTTAGCATCAATCAAGTTACAACATACAACCTCTAAAACAAAATCTACATAAACAAGGGCATGACACATCACTAGAACATACTAGAGAATGTAAGGTTTGATATCATCACTTTAACACTTGATTCTTGTCATTCACCATATGTCCCTTACAAGGACCAAATCTCTTGGGGTAACAAGTCCTCATCTCATTATTGAGGAAAATCATCTCAGGCAAAGCAATACGACACCATTAGGACATAAAACCATGTATTCCTCTTTCAATAATATCAACGACACTATATGCCTCACAAGGCTCATACAAACATATCGTAACCACTTTAGCTCATACCTGGATATGTATATCAATTGGTGTTTCCTACATGGTTAGAAGCTGATAACAAAAAGGAAATATATTATCAACATCATTATCTCATAATACTCATGCATACATTTTACATTATTATAATTAGGGTTTCACTTTACTCGATTAGGGTTTACAAGGTTGGAATAACAATTATCCTTAGGCTATCCCTTTCTTCATTGTTATGAGATGTGTAATGAGACATAGAAACCGTATTCTCATTATCATTATAGAACATGTTATGAGGTATATAACATAGTTCTCATATCATACGTACAACTACTCCATAGGGTATCACATCATACCATGTGTCCCTAGCATCAACATGTTGTATCTTAGACACGATCACAAGACGTTGGTTAGGGTTCCCACATAGGGTATTGAGTTAACCCTAGGAATGTCAGGAAACCATACCAAGGTAGGGTATCGACCTACCTACTCAAGGTGTGTATCAGTTTAGGAATCACCATGGGTGTGTCAGGAACAACACCTCAAGGAGAGGGTGTCGGCTAACCCCCCTTCTATTGGTAAAATCCATCAAAGGGGTGATGGGAAACAAGGTAACAGGCAACACTGTGGCATATCAATTCTCTAAGGTTTCAACAATGCATCAACCATGAAAACTATTAGGGTGTTGGGAAATGACCCTTTCTCGATGTGTGACATCCATAGGCCTGACGAGCAATGCTCCTGAAGAGGCATCGACTTCTTCCCAAGTAGGGCATCACACGTCGTGATGGCTGCAGGTGTATCGAGCAGCAACGGTTTGTCGGGTAACAACCTAGAACAAAGGCTAAAATGACTCATGGGTGAACAAGGCATGACATCCAAAGGCCCTCTTAGAACGTGTAGACTTATACACTACTGAGGTCGTGATGACCACCCAAAGCCTAATGGTCTAACCTACATGTCGGCCTCTACATACATATCAGCCTACACAAGCACATCGACCTCATCGTCTCCTACCTTAGGATGGCGTTACAGAAAAGATGCAAGAAGTGAAACACAAGAGCAACATCTAAGCAAGGTTCATTTTCCAAAACAAAATGCTATACTACCCAAAATAGTTACTAGCATGCAAGCAATAATGAGCCAAGGATAAAGAACAAGATAGAAAGTAAAAGGTGATAATAACAAAAAAGGTTTAGAGTTATATAAACTGCCTCAAGGATCACCACCAAGCTCTAAGATCCAATGTCATGATCCAAGCTTCACAAGATCAAGGTAGAATAAGATCATCCAAGCTTGATCACCACAACACCTTTAAGAGAGAAGATGGAACCATTGTTAAGAGAGTATGAGAGGGAAAAGAAGTAACCAACGTCCATGGCTGAGAAGAAGAAAGAAAGAGAGAAAGGAAGCTAAGGACCATGCCTTACCAAGGTAGAGGATGATGAGAGTCACCACAATCTTGGGACTTGTCCACCAAGCTCCAAGGGAGAGTGCTTCTCTAGCTTAAGGTCATACACCAAAGAAGAGGAAATAAAAAAAGGCCAAAAGGATTCTCTTGCATGGAGAGAAAGAGGTATGTATACAAGAGGATGAAAGAGAGATCAAGGGAAAGGTGTCACCACCTTAGAACCCTAGGTGACACATGTCCATGAAGAAATAGCCACATGCAACACCATGCAACGAGTTGGTGAGATCCATGTCTCGTCCACTAGGTCACCTTCCTAGTTCAAGGCCGATACTCATCTCTACCTCTCTTCACAAACTGATAGGGGTAAACCATTGGTACCACAAACTGATATGGTGAACCTCTAGACACCACGAAACCTATAGGATGTTCCTCAAAACATCCAACAACTAATAGGATGTCCCCCAAGACACCCACAAACTGATACAAGGCCTCCCCAAGGCTCTCAAGCCCAAGACAACACTCCTAGGTGTAAAGAACACCTCAAACATCTGTCCAAAATACCACCAAGGGTGTCACCACACAACCAAGGTCCAAACAAGGTGCCCATCTCTTTCTCTTTCCTCTAGATGATTCCAAGAGAGAGAAGGAACACTATAGAGGTTGAAAACTTGCACATCAACCCCTATCATGGGTAAATTGTAATTTGCACCAAAACCTCTCCACAAAACACAAGAATCAACCAAACAAACTCAAACAAGGAACTCAAGCCTCCAACATGCCCTAATTACATCTCAGATGATAATATAAAGGAGCTAAGAAACATAATTAAGCAAAGAAAACATGGTTATCCCAAAACGTGGTTCAGGGTCCTTACAATAAACTACCCAAAAAGTGATTGAAAGGCAGGATTTTCAATCATGGCTGGGTCAAAATGGGGGACTTTAGGCACCCAATCTTCTCGTGCCTAGTTCCTTGCACCACCACCAGGTGTAGCAAAAATGCTCTCAGTAGCATGTTCTATGTGTTCTCCAAACATCTTTAAACTTTCTCTTCTTCTTCAACATAAGTAGAAGTCACTATAAGACACAAGAAACCTATCAAACTGAGATGTACATTTCAACTTCCTGAAAACTGAAGGACACAAGACCTCAACAGATCCTCCAAGGTTTGAATGGTCCTTTCAGATTAACCATCTATCTATGGGTGGAAAGTAGTACTAAACTTCAATTGTGCACCCAAAGCTGTGTGCATTTGCTCCCAAAAGTAACCTGTGAACTGAGGACTTCTGTCAGACACGATAGTTGTTGGTACACCATGCAAATGCACTATCTCATCAACATAGACTTCGGCAAGCTTCTCTATGGTGAACATTGTCTTCATGGGAAGGAAATGCGCTAACTTGGTCACCTGTCAATGATCACCCAAATGGAATCATAACCTTTGGATATTCTAGGAAGACCAGCCACAAAGTCTATAGTCACATGATCCCATTTCCATGGTGGTATCGACAAAGGTTGCAATGTTCCTATAGGCTTCTGATTCTCATCTTTTACTTGCTGACATACTTCACATCTTGCAACGAACTCAACTACATCTTTCTTCAAACATGGCTACCAATATATATCTTTCAGATTGTGGTACATCTTGGTACTACCTGGATGCATTGCATACATGGATGAATGAGCCTCCTCTACCACCATCTTCCTTAGGTCATTAGCATCAGGAACCACCATCATGTTATGCTAACAAACCAGTCCATCGTCTGACTCATAGAAACCATCAAGCTTCTCGCTACTGAACTTTGATCTAATCTATTATATCACATTATTTATCTGTTGAGCTTCTCTGATCTGCTATCTCAGTATAGGATTCACTTGTAATTGTGCCAAAAAGCTGGCTAACAAGGAGACTTCCAATTTGACATTTATATGATGCAAGGAGACCAAATGTCTCTCTTATGACACATCAAGGAACTCAACTTGCCTTTATCCATGGATGAAGATGAAGACTTCCAACTCAACATATTTGGAATGACATTTGCCTTTCTCGGGTGATAATCAATCGTGCAGTCGTAGTCTTTGATCAACTCCATCCAACGACGCTGCCTCATATTCAACTCCTACTGTGAAAAGATGTACTTCATATTCTTGTGATCCGTGAAGATCTAACACTTCTCCCCATACATTGTGCCTCCAAATCTTCGAAGCACAAACCACTACAACTAACTCCAGATCATGGGTTGAGTAATTCTCCTCATGTTTCTTAAGATGTCAAGAATCGAAAGAAACCACTTACTTGTCCTGCATCAACATGCATCCCAAACCATTCTTGGATGCATCACAGAAGATAGTGTATCCTTTCCTTGCTTAGGAAAAACCAAAACCGGTGCACTTTTCAACTTCTCCTTCAACGTCTAAAAGGCACGTTGACATATGTCGTCCCAAACAAATGACACATCCTTCCTCATCAACTGTGTTAGGGGTAGGGTGATAGCGATGAAGTCCTTGATGATCCTCCTATAATATCCTTCCAGGCCTAGAAAAGTAAGCACTTCAGTCATCATCTTCAGCTATTCCCACTCTATCACAAACTACTTTCTTAGGATCCACGTGCACTCCTTCTATAGATATAACATGTCCCAATAAAGCTATTACCTTCAACTAGAACTCACACTTGCTAAACTTATCATAAAGCTGGTGCTATCTCAACACGGTCGACGACTGACAAATATGTTGTTCATACTATTGACTATTACGACTATGTATCAAGACGTCATCTATAAAGACCACTAAACTGATCAAGGAATGGTCAAACATACTATTCATCAAATCCATGAACGTTGTTGGTGCATTGGTTAGCCCACGAACTCGTAGTGATCATACCTCGTATGAAAATCTGATTTTGGTATGTCATCCTCCTTGATCCTCAACTGATGATATCCTGATCTCAGATCTATCTTTGAGAATACCGTCATGCCATTCAACTGATCAAACAAATCATCTATCCTCAACAAAGGATACTTTTTCTTTATCATGACCTTGTTCAACTGCTTGTAATCTATACACAACCTCATATACCCATCCTTCTTCTTCACAAACAACAATAGAGTACCCCAAGGTGATGTACTCAACCTTATGAAACCTATGTCAAGCAGTTCTTGCAACCATCTCTTCAACTCTGCCATCTCTGTTGGTGCCATCCTATATGGTTTCTGAGATATTGGTTGTGTTCTAGAACCAGATTGATCTCAAAATCAATCTCTCAGGGTCAGTGAACACCTAGAAACTCCTTCGGAAACACGTCCTCAAACTCCCTAATAACTGACACCTCTTAATATTAGGAGTCCTTGCCTCAGTATCCATCACGGGTGCCATAAATGCCTCACAACGCTGTCTTAGAATCTTTCTTTCTACCATGGCTGATACTAGACATGTCAGAAGAATCTTATCTCCTTGGAAGATCCACATCTCACTACCATCCACAAACGTTGCTTGCTTGGAGCTACAATCCAAGACCACTCTATACTTCTCCAGGGTATCCATTCCAAGGCTCACATCAAATCCATGCATGTCAAGTGGTATGATATCTACTTGAATGATGTGTCCCGAAAAGAGAGAACACTAGAAGGACACACATGTTGCAACACCGCAAAACCAACCAAAGGGGTTTCTAGCAGCATACTATTCTTCTTACTACTAACAGGTATAGGAAAACTACTAAGCACCACACATGTGATAAAAGAGTTTATGGCACCCAGATCAACCAAAAAAGATATAAAGTAAGATGAAGACAAATTAGAATGTAATAACTCCATCTGACCTATCACCACTCGTGAATTATTCATCGCCTCCGGCTGACTCATAGCATAGAATCTAGCCATTGCCTATTATCACCCCTTCCTCTACTTCCCTGAGCAGACGATCTATCTTATGATGCTTGGTCATGTCCTCATCCTCCAGTACCACTGTTCTTCTACCTCTACAAGCCTTGCTGACTCTGCCTCAGTTGCTGGTCACTTCATCATCCCTCAATGGGCAAAATAGTTTGGTATGTCCAACTTGTTCACACTTAAAACACGTCTTGTCCCCATACTAAGGCCTTGGTGGTCATTTCACTGATGTTGATGCAATACTTTGAGCACATGCAGGCAGAAAACTACGACCTCGTCCCTTACTTGGTGACCACTATGTTGAATTACTAAACCTCTGTGATACTGGTGGTGTAGAAAACCTCATCTTCTTAAAGCCACCTGATGACTATCTCTAAGACTATTCAAACCTCTTCTTGTCACTTGCCACTTTGTTCTCCTTCACAGAACACTCGATCCTTCACACAAACTCCACAAACACGACAAACCTCTCTCGATTCTCCAAAGCAGTAGCTGGGGTAGACAACTCAGCATTCAACCCCTTCTCAAAATAGTGAATCCTCTCGTCATCTGTCACCACCATCTAAGGACAGAACCTCAACAACTCCATAAACCTTGCCTCATACTCATTGATCATCATGGATCCCTATCAAACCCTCTCAAATCGGTTGATCTTCTCATCAAGATACGTCTGAGGGAAGTAGTGACTAACAAACTCTCGCTGAAACTCTTCCCAACCAACAACATCATCGGGTCTCTTTTCCTCTTATATGACCCACCAATGGCCAGCACTCCCTTTTAGAAGGTACACCACATTCTTCACCTTATCCTCTTCAGGGATACTCCTGATCTTGAAATCCTTATCAAGCTCAGTCAGCCACAGATCCACATCTGCCAGGTCAGTTGTTCTTGCATAGCCAACTGCTCGAACATGGTAAAGCTGCCCGAAAGTCTTCCCAGCACCCAAAGATTCAGTATGGGGTATCAGTGCCCTAGGCTGAGTTGCAGGCATCTTGTCCGCCATATGAGTCATTGTAGCCATAAACTGCCCAAAAAGTGATTAAAAGATAGGGTTTTCTATCATGGATTGGTCAAACTGGGGGATTTTCCTGATCTTCTCGTACCTGGTTCCTTGCATCACCACCTAGTGCTGCAACACTAGTCTCAATAGCATGTTCTTCGTGTTCTCTAGACATCTTTAAGCTTTCTCTTCTTCATCTGCATAAGCAGAAGTGACTATAAGATAGACTGGAGGACACTTAGAATAGACACAACCCTAGTCCTAGGTTCCTATAGTCTCGGTGAACCTAAAGCTCTGATACCAACCTAATGTGACACCCATTGCCACACAAAGCGAGATTACTCAAATCAAAATCACGGAAGAGGGATTAACAAGAGTATTATCATAAAACACTATAAATTAAAACCTTTTCATAAAACTCCCAAACAACAAGAACTTTCACATATAAGTCCTTTCATGCCTCAAAGCATATACAAGGCATGTTGTCAACCTGTAACCAAGAGTTGTTCTAGAACATATATGCATGATACCACCATATCTGGTATACAAAGGGCACATAACAAAAGAACATTCGTGAAACATCTACAAAACATTCCAAAAGACCCGAGTGTATAGGGATGACTCTAGAATTCTATCAGTAAAAGACATCCATCAGCACTGCCAGCCTCATCAACTACTGGCCCTCATGCTGCTCCTCAACCTCCACTGCACGATCTCTACCTCTTCGTGCTCGTCCACCTAAAAAGGGTGTGGAAAACCCATGGGTGAGATTCCAAATCTTGGTGGGAGATATAACTCACCACCAAATCTATTATTATCATCGATAGGATAGACAAAGAAGCAATATAGTTACAATTATGTGAAGCAGGTAATGATTATTAATCAAGAAGAGTATTTACTTCCTTATTTATGAAACATCTTGATAATTTAAAAGGAATATGAAGAACATTTATATTTCCTATCAAAAACATTATATAAAGATCAAGCAAGACCTCATCCAATATTTTCATATTTTGATCCTATACAATTATACTACACCGCAGATTATGTAATTCATTATTCCCCAAGGATGTGAGTCATACCACCCAAATCCAACTGACCTCTTGATAAGTCAAAATCGGTGCCATACATAGTGTAATGGAAGAGCTAGAATCCACGACCTCACCACACCTCTTGGTTAGCATAAGAGAAAACACCACAGAGACATATTTGTCAACTGCAATGATGACATATAGTCAAAATCTAGGGATTGTCTCACACATGGCCATCCACATATAAAATCATAACTAACCCACCTTGGTACATGTACGACGTTAGAAGAACAAGTTCACTCATGGACATTCTTGAAAAACCACTAGAGGGGGGTGAATAGGGTTTTAAACTAATTTAACAATATTTTAACTCAAACAACCATAAATGAGAAATCAAGAAGGAGACGGGGTTTAGAGTGGTTCCAACCTTAGCAAATACTAAGGTTGTCAGTCCACTACCCGGTTGCTTACCCAACCGGGATTTTGAAAGTATCAATTTTATTACCTTCACAAGGAATTACACAAAATACAATACTTTCTTACACCCCTTGAACAGCCTTCACTAGAAGTAGATGCACCGACCCGAGGTATCCTTCTTGAAGTAACTCCAAGCTCCCCCTTGAAGTAGCCTTCCTCTTTAGAAGTAACCTCCTGTTGCACCAGCCTTCTTGAAGTATCTCAAGGTCCCCTTCTTCACCAAGAAGATCTCCAACCTCTCCAATCCGCAGCCTCCAACCTAGGAGTAGCAAGGAGAGTACAAACAATAATAGTGAACAAGAAAGGAAAAAGGAAATTACAACTTATCCTTTGAAGCACAAGGCTTGATTTGCCTAGATCAAGCGTGTAGATCTCCTAACCAATGTGTATGGAATTGTGATTGTTGTGGATAGGAGATGCTAGCCTATAGGACACGAAATTTGAGCTGAGAGAAGAAGTAGCCAGTTGTCAATATGCTCAATTGCTCACAAACAGGTTGCTCAATGTAAGTGTATGCTCAAAGATTGCTCAAGTGTAAAAACAAGTGAGTTTAGGTGTCCTAAGGCATGTCCTATTTATAGGAATGTCCTACAAGTGCTTAAGGATGTTCTAGACACTTTCTAGGGGTTTCTAAGTGCTTAACTAGCCGTTAGGTATAAGTTAATTGCTTTAACAATAGCTAGTTAATTAATTCTCCAGTTGCTGTCAGAGTCCATCTCGGTCGAGAAATGGTCGACCGAGACACCTACTCGGTCGAAGTTTTGTCGACCGACAGGCTCTCTGGATCAAGTGCTTTGCAACGTTTATCTCCAACTGCCAACTACCTTGTCAGCTGTGTCTAACGGCTACTTGGGTCTTTCTCGGTCGAGAAGTTTGTCGACCGAGAGTGTCTTGGTCGAAGATTTTGTCGACCGAGATAGACCCTATTTCTATGTTTCAAATAAAGACATTAAGTGTGTGTATGAGTGTGCATATGTGACACTATTGAAGGGGATGACCTATCTAAATGTGGTGTTTAGCTAGGGAAGATCTAACGCTTGATTTACATGAAGTCTAAGTACTTGTACATTATATATTTGTACAAGTTTACAATTGATTACATTTCATGACATTTACAATCATTCAAGCATATAGATTCCCTAGTGCTTTGTCATTCACCTTATTCCTGCAACACTCAAGTAGCACGTTAGATCAATAAGAATGAAATGTTTGTCATTATCAAAACAAAGGGATTTACTGATGTCCATTTAGCCAACAATCTCCCCCTTTTTGAAGATGACAAACATTTCCTAAATATAAAATAAGAAAATATAAAACATGTGAGTTTCATACCTGAAGATTACCTTTGTAAATTTCTTCTCTTGTTTATAAAATGTGTGCTTATTATTCCTCATGAATTATGGAACATGAAATCCAATTCTTTAGGGAATATATTAAGGATCATCCTCAAGAATTAATTATTGGAAATCCAAATGATAAAGTAAAAACCCGGTCTTCCTTTAAGGATGTTGCAAACATGGCTTTTGTTTCTATTATTGAACCTAAGAAGATATCTGAAGCTCTTGAAGATGACTATTGGATAATAGCAATGCAAGAAGAATTAAACCAATTTACTAAAAATGATGTATGGGATTTAGTTCCTAAACTACAAGATAAAACCATCATTGGAACTAAATGGGTTTTTAGGAATAAGCTAAATGAGGCAGGAGAAGTAATAAGGAATAAAGCTTGGTTAGTAGCACAAGGATATAATCAACAAGAAGGAATAGATTTTGATGAAACGTATGCACCAGTAGCCAGACTTGAAGCTATTAGAATGTTACTAGCTATTGTTGCACATAAAAACATCAAACTTTACCAAATGGATGTAAAAAGTGCATTTCTAAACGGAATCATTCAAGAAGAAGTATATGTCGCCCAACCACCTAGTTTTGAAATACCAGAAAAAGGTGACTATGTTTATAAACTTAAGAAAGCACTTTATGGTTTAAAACAAGCACCTAGGAACTGGTATGAAAGGCTCAAGACATATCTTTTTGATAATGGTTTTTCTATTGGAAATTCATATTCTACTTTATTTTTCAAAACATAAACATCTGATTTTCTAGTTGTTCAAATATATGTTGATGACATTATTTTTGGAGCTTCTAATGAATCGTTGTGCACACAATTCAGTGACATTATGCAAAAAGAATTTGAAATGAGCCTCATGGGTGAACTAACTTTCTTTCTGGGTTTCCAAATTAAACAAACCCCTGCAGGGATCTTTATAAGCCAAGAAAAGTATACTAAAGAACTCTTGAAACGTTTTGGGATGGATCAGTGCAAACATGCTACTACTCCTATGGCCACTTCTATTAAGGTTGATAAGGATGAAAATGGGGAACCTATTGATGATTCCTTATATAGAGCCATGATTGGTAGTTTGCTTTACTTAACTTCTTCTAGACCGTACATCATGTTTTCCGTTGGTCTTTGTGCTCGATTTCAATCGCAATGTATGCACTCTCATTTTCAAGCAGTTAAACGAATTCTTCGATACTTAGCCGGCACTACATATTTTGGTTTATGGTATCCAAAAGGACAATCCTTGGATTTTAAAGCTTATACTGATGTTGATTATGCTGGTTGTCGACTTGATCGCAAGAGCACTAGTGGTGGCTGTTTCTTATTAGGGAGAGCTTTAATATCTTGGTTTAGCAAGAAACAAAACACGGTTGCCCTCTCTACAACTGAAGCTGAATATATGGCAGCCGGATCTTGTTGTGCTCAAGTGCTTTATATGCAACAAGTGTTAAATGATTATGGTTTTACTCTTTCATCTACGCCTATCTTTTGTGACAACACAAGCGCTATAAACTTAGCACACAATCCCATTTTACACAGCTGAGCTAAACATATTGAAATCCGTCATCACTTTTTAAGGGATCATATTTCTAAGAATCATGTTTCCCTTCATCATGTTGATACGGAAGATCAATTGGCTGATATTTTTACAAAACCGCTTCCACTAGACCAATTCAACAAAATTAGGAAGCAACTGCTTATCACTCCTTTGGAAGATGTTTTCTTTGATATTTGTGCTTCTTAACAATGTCGTTTATTTGCATCATTTTGGCTTTTAATGGACATTTTTTTGAAATTGACGGGACATCTATTTAAGGGGGGTTTTATTTTTAAATGTATATCTTTTTGAAATGACAAAGGGGGAGAAATAAATATAAATGCAAAACTCAAATAATGAGTTTCATAAACAAACTCTTGGCTTTACATTGAAATCTAAGTACTTGTACATTATATATTTGTACAAGTTTACAATTGATTACATTTCATGACATTTACAATCATTCAAGCATATAGATTCCCTAGTGCTTTGTCATTCACCTTATTCCTGCAACACTCAAGTAGCACGTTAGATCAACAAGAATGAAATGTTTGTCATTATCAAAACAAAGGGATTTACAGATGTCCATTTAGCCAACAATTCTAACAAGAAGGAGTGGATCACACATGGCCATCCATACAACAATAAGATTGACTCACGCATGGTCGTCTCACACATCCTGTATTTAAGGATACAAGGAAGTACTCGACTTGTATCCTGCATATTCAAAAATATTTGCTCAAAGTTAAACTCGTTTCACCATTTCAGCAAATGTTGACACTGAATGGTTCTATGGCACAGGGTAAACTACACTATTAGATTCCAATTGATTATTTAGACCAATTTAAACATCTTTAGCATGAATCAAGTTACAACGTACAACCTCTAAAACAAAATCTACATAAACAAGGGCATGACACCTCACCAGAACATATTAGAGCATATAAGGTGTGATCTCATCACTTTAACACTTGATTCTTGTCATTCACCATATGTCCCTCACACATACCACATTTCTTGGGGTAACAACCCCTGATCTCATTATTGAGGAAAATCATCTCATGCAAGGCAATAAGCCATCAATAGGTCATAAAACCATTTATTTCTCTTTCAAGAATATAAATAACACTATATGACTCACAAGACTCAAACAAACATATCATAACCACTTTAGCTCATACCTAGCTATGTATATCAATTGGTGTTTCCTGCATGGTTAGAAACTGATAACAAAAAGGCAATACATTATCAACACCATTATCTCATAATACCCATGTCATACATTTTACACTATTACAATTAGGGTTTCACTTTACTCGATTTGGGTTTACAAGGTTGGATCAACAACCACCCTTAGGTTATCACATTCATCATCATTATGAGATGTGTTATGAGACATTGAAAGATGATTCTCATTATCATTATAAAACATGTTGTGAGGTATAGAACATAGTTCTCACATCATATGTACTACTACTCCATAGGGTATCACATCAAACCATGTGGCCCTAGCATCAACATGGTGTATCTTAGACACCATCACAAGACATCGGTTAGGGTTCCCACATAGGGTATCGAGTAACCCAAGGTATGGCAGGAAACCATACCAAGGTAGGGTATCGGCCTACCTACTCAAGGTGTGTATCGGGTTAGACATCACCATGGGTGTGTTGCATACAACACCTCAAGGAGAGGGTGGCAACCAACCCCCCTTCTATTGGGCAAGGCCATCACAGGCGTGAGAAGAAATGATGTGGAATATTGGTTCTCTAGGGTTTCAACAACGCATCAAGCATGACGTCTACCAGGGTGTCAGGAAACAACCCTTTCTCTAGGCATGATGGCTAGAGGCCTGACAAGAAATGCTCCAGAAGAGGCATCGACTTCCGCCCAAGAAGAGCATCTCAAGTCGTGATGGATGCAGGTGTATCGGGCAATAACGTTATGTCAGGTAACAACCAAGAATGTAGGAAGAAATGAATCATGGATGAACAAGGCATGACGGCCTATGGCTCACCTAGAACGTGTTTACTTATACACTACCAAGGTTGTGACGACCACCCAAAGCCTAATGGTTGAACCTACATGTCGACCTCCACATACATATTGGCCTACACAAGAACATTGACCTCATCATCTTCTACCTTAGGACCATGTTACAAGAAAGGTGAAAGAAGTGCAACACAAGTGAAGCATCTATGCAAGGTTCATTTTCTAAAATAGAACGCTATACTACCCAAAAGAGTTACTAGCATGAAAGCAATAATGAGCCAAGGATGAAGAACAAGATAGCAAGTAAAAGGTGATAATAAAAAAGAGGGTTTATAGTTATATAACCCACCTCAAGGATCACCACCAAGCTCTAAGCTCCAAGGTCATGCTCCAAGCTTCACGAGATCAATGTAGAAGAAGATCCACCAAGCTTTATTACCACAACACCTTCAAGAGAGAAGATGGAACCATGGTTAACAGAGTATGTGAGGGAAAAGAAGAAACCAAGGTCCATGGCTGAGAAGAAGAAAGAAAGAGAGAAAGGAAGCTAAGGACCATGAATTACCAAGGTAGATGTAACGTCCTAGGATTTGAGGCCTTGGATAACATGATCTTAAAAGGAATGATTGGACTACCCATATCACCAAGGTGCACCTCCTTTTTTGGGAGCCCATCACTAAAGAACTCCATAGTTAAGCGTGCTCAGCTTGAAGTAGTACTAGGATGGGTGACCAGTCGGGAAGTTGACCTCGACTTGCGCATGAGTGTGGATAAAGCACATAGTTAAGGCTAGTGGTGGTCTGTGGGGACAATCGTCATTCCTGAAAGTGGCCCACATGAGCCAATGGCATGCGAGTCTTTGAGCCGTGCGGTCCACGCATGTTGGAAAGGGCTATCTGAGTTGATGGAGCTGCCCATGCGCTGGTAGTGTCCAGACATGTTGGAAAGGGCTATCCGAGTTGATGGAGCCACCCTTGTGTTGGTAGTCGTGGTTGGGAGTTAGGTGTACATGGATTGTTTGAGTCTACACTGAAATGGGGAAAAGATTATGAGGCCATATAGTTGAGCCTTGACGCGGACGTCAAGAGTCTATGTGGGGGAGATTGTAACGTCCTAGGATTTGAGGACTTGGATAACATGATCTTAAAAGGAATGATTGGACTACCCATATCACCACGGTGCACCTCCTTTTCTTGGAGCCCATCACTAAAGAACTCCATAGTTAAGCGTGCTCATCTTGGAGTAGTACTAGGATGGGTGACCAGTCTGGAAGTTGACCCCGGCTCACGCATGTGTGTGGATAAAGCACGCAGTTAAGGCTAGTGGTGGTCTGTGGGGACATTCGTCATTCCTGAAACTCTACTAGAGCCTTAGGTAGTGGGCCCGGGTGTTACAGTAGAAATGATGAGAGTCACCACAAGCTTGTCACTCATCCACCATGCTCCCATGGAGAGTGCTCCTCTATCTCTAGGTCATCCACTAAGGAAGAGGAAAGAAAAGAAGGCCAAAAGGATTCTCTTGCTTGGAAAGAAAGAGGTATATATACAAGAGGGATGAAAGAGAGAGCAAGGGAAAGGTGTCCCCACCTTAGAACATAGGTGACACATGTCCACAAAGAAAGCGCCACATGTAACACCATGCAACAAGGTTGTAAGATCCATGTCTTTCCCACTAGGTCACCTTCCTAGGTCAAGGCCAATACACATCTCTACCTCTCTTCACAAACTGATAGGGGTAAACCCTAGGTATCACAAACCGATATGGTGCACCTCTAGACACCACAAAACTGATAGTATGTCACTCAAATCATCCAAAAACTGATAGGATGTCCCCCAAGACACCCAAAAACCAATATAAGGCCTATCTAAGGCTCTCAAGCTCCAAAAAACACTCCTAGCTATAAAGCACGCATCAAACATGTGTCTAAAATACCACCATGGGTGTCACCACACCACCAAGGTCCAAACAAGGTGCACATATTTTTATCTTTCCTCTAGATGATGCCAAGAGAGAGAAGGGACACTCTAGAGGTGGAAAACTTGCACATCAACCCGTATCCTGGGTAAATTTTAATTTGCATCAAAACCTCTCCACTAAACACAAGCATCATCCAAACAAACTCAAACAAGGAACTCAAGCCTCCAACATGCCCTAATTACATCTCAGATGATTAGAGAAAGGAGCAAAGAAACATACTTAAGAAAAGCAAATAGGGTTATTCCAAAAGGTGGGTCAGGGTCCTTACAATAAACTTCCCAAAAAGAGATTGAAAGGAAGGGTTTTCAATCATGGATGGGTCAAATTGAGGGACTTCAGGCACCTGATCTTCTCGTGCCTAGTTCCTTGCACCACCACCTGGTGCAGCAAAACTATTCTCGACAGTATGTTCTTCGTGTTCTCCAGACATCTTTAAGCTTTCTCTTCTTCTTCAGCATAAGCAAAAATCGCTATAAGATAGACTGGAGGACACAAGAACTCTATCAAACTGAGATGTACTTCCCAACTTCCTAAAAACTAAAGGACACAAGCCCTCAATAGATCCTCAAAGGTTTGAATGGTCCCTTCAGATTGACCATTTGTCTGCTGATGAAAAGCAGTATTGAACTTCAATTGCGTACCCAAAGCTACATGTAGTCACTCCCAAAAGTGACATCTGAACTGAGGACCTCTTTCAGACACGATAATTGTTGGAACACCTTGAAAATACACTATCTCATTAACATAGACTTGGGCAAGATTCTCTGTGGTGAACGTTGTCTTCACAGGAAGGAAATGCACTGACTTGGTCAACTTGTCAACAATCACCCAAATGGAATCATAACCTTTGGCTGTTCTAGGTAGACCAACAACAAAGTCCCTAGTCACATGATCCCATTTCCATTGTGGTATCGGCAACAGTTGCAACATTCCTACAGGCTTCTGATACTCAGCTTTGACTTGCTGACATACTGCACATCTTGCAATGAACTCAGATACATATTTCTTCAAACCTAGCCACCAATATTTATCTTTCAGATTGTGGTACATCTTGGTACTACCTGGATGCATTGCATACATGGATGAATGAGCCTCCTCCAGCACCATCTTCCTTAGGTCATTAGCATCAAGAACGACTATCCTATTATGGTAACAAATTGTTCCATCATTCGACTCATGGAAACCATCATGCTTCTCATTGTTGAACTATGATCCAATCTATCATATCACAATATCTGTCTATTGAGCTTCTCTGATCTGCTGTCTCAGCGTAGGCTTCACCTATATCTGTGCCAACAAACTGGCTAACAAGGAGACTTCCAACTTGACATTTATTTGACACAAGGAGACCAACATGCCTTGCTTATGACACATCAAGGAACTGAAATGGCCTTTATCCATGGACGAAGATGAAGACTTCCTACTCAACACATCTTCTACGATGTTCACCTTTCCTGGGTGATAATCTATTATGCATTCATAGTCTTTGATCAACTCCATCCAATGACACTGCCTCATATTCAACTCCTACTATGAAAAGATGTACTTCAGGTTCTTATGATCCAAGAAGATCTGACACTTCACCCCATACAGATAGTGCCTCTAAATATTCAAAGCATGAACCACTACAACTAACTCCAGATCATGGATCAGGTAATTCTAAATGTGTTTCTTAAGTTGTCGAGAAGCAAAAGAAACCACTTGCTTGTCCTGCATCAACACACATCCCAAACCATTATTCGATGCATCACAGAAGATGATGTATCCTTTTCCTTGCTTAGGAAAAACCAAAACCGGTACACTTTTCAACTTCTCCTTCAGCGTCTGAAAGGCATGTTGACATCTGTCATCCCAAACAAATGGCACATTTGTTAGTGGTAGGGTGATAGCACTAAAGTCCTTGATGAACCTCCTGCAATATCCTACCATGCCTAGCAAAATACACACTCCATCCGGTGTCTTTGGCTATTCCCAATCTGATACAAAATCTATTTTCTTAGGATCCATGCACACTCGTTATACAAATATAACATGTCCCAAGAAAGCTACCTCCTTCAACTAGAACTCACACTTGCTAAACATAGCATAAAGTTGGTGCTCTCTCAGTATGGTCAATGCCTGACGAAGATGTTGTTGACTATCATGACTATATATCAAGATGTCAACTATAAAGACCACCACAAACTGATCAAGGAACAATCTAAACACCGTGTTCATCAAATGCATGAATGTTACTGGTGCATTGGTCAGCCCAAACAGCATAACCATGAACTTGTAGTGATCATACCTTGTCCTAAAAGCTGATATTGGTATGTCATCCTCCTTGATCCTCAACTAATGATATCCTGATCTCAGATCTATCTTTGATAATACCGTCACACAACACAAATGATCAAATAGATCTTCTATCCTCGACAAGGGATACCTATTCTTTATCTTCACCTTATTCAACTGCATGTAATCTATGCACAACCTCATAGACCCATGCTTCTTCTTCACAAACAACACTGGAGCACCCCAAGGGGATGCACTCAGCCTGATGAAACCTTTATCAAGTAGTTCTTGCAACTATCTCTATAAATGTGACATCTCTGTTGGTGCCATCCTATACAATGTCTGAGATATCAGTTATGTTCTAGGGACCAGATTGATCTCATTATCAATCTCTTAGGGTGGGGGAACACCTAGAAACTCCTCTGGAAACACATCCTCAAACTCTCTAATAACTGACACCTCCTAAATATTAGGACTCCTTGCCTCAATATTCACCACGTGTGTCAAAAATGCCTCACAACCCTATCTCAGAAGCTTCCTTACTAACATGGCTGGCACCAGACATGTCAGAATAGTCTTCCTATCTCCTTGGAAGATCCACATCTCACTATCATCCACAAACGTCACTTTCTTGGAACTACAATCCAAGACCACTCAATACTTCTCCAGGATATCCATTCCAAGGATCAAATTGAATCCATGCATGTCAAGTGGTATGAGATCCACTTGAATGTTGTGTCCTGAAAAAGAGAAAACAAAGGAAGGACACACATCCTGCAACACTACAAAACCAACCAACAAGGTTTCCCACATCCAACAAAAAAAAGGTTTCTCACATCCTTTTAGGTGCTCTTCTTGCTGCTACTCGACCTCTGTTGCATGATCTCTACCTCTTCGTGCACGATCTCTACCTCTTCATGCACGACCACCAAAAGGGATGTGGGAAACCCATGGGGTGAGATTCCAAACCTCAGCTAGATATATAAATCTCCACCAACTCGATTATTATCACAGATAAGATAATTAAAGAAGCAATAAAGTTACAACTATTAGAGGAATGTGATATTATCAATAGGAAGAGAAATTACTATTGAATTTTGAAGCATCTTAACAATTTAAAAGGAATATGAGGAACATGTATAATTTCTATCAACAATTTCTTATAAAGGTCAAGTTAGGCCTCATTCAATGATTCCATATTTGATGAAATAAAAGTATACTACATGAATGATTATGTAGTTTACTATGCCCCGAGGATTTGAGTCGTACCACTCAAATGCAACTGACCACTGCTAAGTCAAAATTGGTGACATACCAGGTCTAGTGGAAGAGTCGAAATCCACGACCTCACCTTCCTTGGTCAGTATGAGTAAACATGCAGTGACATCACAAGTCAACTACATACAGCGACATATAGTCCAACTATACATATTTAGCCCACCTTGGTATTGGTTATGACGCTAGTGAAACTGAGCTACAACTCACAACCACACACTTCCATGGTATAGCTTGCAGCCAATCCTATATCACATATCATTGAGCTTCAGTCCAAAGCCATACTTTTCCAGGTATGGCCCATAACCAATCCTATATCATGTATTCTTGGATGTAAGGGGATATTAGTCCTCACCTTGCATATTAAAAAATATGCACTCTGAGTTAAACTCGTTTCACCATTCAACAAATACTGAATCTGAATGGATCTATGGCATAGAGAAAACTACTATATTAAGTTCCACTTGATTAGTTATGTCATTTAAGCATCTTTTAGCATCAATCAAGTTACAACATACAACCTCTAAACAAATTATCCATAAATAAGGGCATAACACATCACCAGACATATTTGAGCACATAGGGTGTGATGTCATCACATTATCACTTGATATTTGCGAATCACCATATTTCTCATCACAAGTATCATGTACTTTGGGGTAGCAACCCCTCATCTCATCACTGAGGAAATCATCATCTCATATAAGGGAATAAGCCATCATTAGGTCAAAGGACCATTTACCTCCTCATTCAAGGACGTAAAAAACACTTATGCCTCACAAGGCCCATTCAAACATATCATAAGCAAAATAGCTCATACTTGTCTATGCTTAACTGGTGTTACCTGAATGGTTAGAGACTTGAAACAAGGACAACAATACATCATCAACACTACCATCTCATAAGATTCATGCCATTGACATTACATCATTAGAGTTACAATTTCTCTCTAATCAATTAGGGTTTATAAGGTTGAATCAACAACCGCCCTTAGATTATTTCTCCCATCATAATTATAAGGTATGATATGAAAAAAATATTATAGAAACCAACACACTTAATTCTTCACATAACCACTCCATAGGGTATCACATCATAACATGTAACATTATCATCAACATGATGTAACATATCTACCATCACAAGGTAACGGTTCAGACTATCATGTAGTATATTAGTTAGCACTTTGCCATGGGGTGTCGACTTGTCATCATCACAACATGTCAGCTAGCACTATGCAAGTCACAAGAGATAACCTCACTAAGAGTGTATTTGTTTACCACTTCTCTTAAGCACGTGATGGTCAACACCATCTAAGGTGTGATGGGAAATACCACCTCATGGTGTATCGGCTAGCACCACCTAAGGGTGTGATGGGAAACCAAGCCATATCAGGTAGCCCTTGGTGTATTGGTTATTAGGGTTAGGGTTAGCTAGGAATCACGGTCAAGGGTTATCGGGTATCATTACCCCAAGGTGTGTCATCCTCCCCTCAACCAGGGCGTCATGATTAGCCTTCAGAATATACCAACTCCATGAGGTACACCCATATCCATGACATGCTTACATCTTCAAGGCATATCAGTTGAGCAACACCTTGTCTCTTAAGGTACTTTAAGAGAATCATGAATAACACTCACCATGCATGATGGTTTAACCATCACACATCAGATTAGGTACTGCTAGGTCATGACGGGCTAGCTTCTCAAGATCTATCAACCATATTAGTTTAGCAACCACAACACAAAACACTGACCTTCTCAACACATGATGACCTAAACATCCACAAAGCATGTCAACTGAGGCATGTCCAAGGTATGACGACTTGGGCATCTCCAAGTCATGACGACTAACACTTACCATGAATGACAGTTTAACCATCACACATCAGTTTAGGTACTATTATGTCATGATGAGCTAGCTTCTCAAGATCTATCAACCATATCAATTTAGTAACCACAAGCTAAAATGCTAACCTTCTCAACACATGAAGGCCTAAACATCCACAAAGCAAGTCGACCTAGGCATATCCAGGGTATGACAACTTGGGCACATAGGGTATCAATTTGTTACAATACAAGCCAAGATGACCTATCCTCATTATGTTGCATGTATCTATGTGGACTTGTTGTCTTCAACCTTAGAAAGATCGGCCACTAGTCCATCAACTACTCACATCAAGAAGGTGCAAGACATGAAGAGAAAACCAATGAAATTCTATCATAAAAATAGTTCTAAAGCCATTAACAACTACTAGCTTACAAGACATGAACAGTCTCAAGATGAACAACAACATAAACATATGAAGAGTGAAAATAAAAAAGGAGGATAAGAGTTATATAACCCACCTCAAGGATCACCACCAAGATCTAAGCTCTAGGGTCAAGCTCCAAGTTCACAAGCTCAAGGTAGAAGATGATCCACCAAACGCAGTCACCACCACACCTGCAAAGAAGAAAATGATACCAAGGTTGGGATGGTTCAAGGTGGAATGAAGGTATGCAAGATCCATGGCCGAGCAGAAGAAGAAGAAAAGAGAGCTAGGAAACATAGCTAACCAATATAGAAGATGAAGGATGATCAAAGAACGCCACAACTAGGAACTCATCCACCAAGATCCAAGAGAGATCCTCTAGCTCTTTAAACTTCTCAAGGTCGTCCACCAAGGAAGAGAGAAAGAAAAGATGGCCAAAAGGATCCTATTTCATGGATATAATGGAGTATATATACAAAAGTGATGAGAGAGGGATCATGGAAGAGGTGTCGCCACCTTAGGAGCTTAGGTGCCACTTGTCCACAAAAAAGAGCCACATACACAACATCATGCAAGACATGGTGATAAGGTCTTAAAATGGTCTCACCCACTTGGTCTCCTACCAAGGTCATCCTTGATACCACATCTCTATACATCCACAAACCAATATGGTGCAACCCCACACACCCACAAATAGGTAGGGTGGAACCCTACACACCCACAAACTGATAGGGTGCATCCCTACAGACTCACAGACTGATAAGGTGCAACCCTACACACTCACAAACCGATAGGGTGCAACCCTACACACTCACAAACTGATAGGGTGCAACCCTACACACTCATAAACCGATACACAACCTCCCTAGAGCTCTCTAGCCTGAGACAACACATCTATGTGTAAGGCACACCTCAAACATGTGTCCAAAACATCAACAAGGATGTCACCACACAACCAAGACCCAAACAAGGTGACCATATCTCTCTCTCCTCTAGAGGGTTCCTAGAGAGAGAAGGAACACTCAAGAGGTGGCAAACTTGCACATCAACCCCTACTTTGGGAAAATTGCAATTTGCACCAAAACCTCACCACAAAACACAAGCATCCTACAAACAAGCTCAAATAAGAAACTTAAGCTTCAAGATGCCCTAATTACATCTCAAACGATTAGAGCAAGGTGTTAAGCAATACTCTGAAGTAAAACAAATAGGGTTATCCCAAAACATGGGTCAGGGTCCTTACCATCCATAAACCCCTAACATGGATTTCACCCCCAAAATATTAAGAGAAAAGAGAGGGGTACTTCCTCCTCATCTCTTCCTCAGCCTCCCACGTGGCTTCTTCAATACCACGGCGATGCCAAAGAACCTTCACAAGAACAATGTCTTTCCTCTTCATATTCTTCACTCTTTGATCTAGGATCAACACTGGACCTTACACATAGGTCATATCATCATCAAGATCTAACTCTACAAGCTGCAACACTAGCTCTGTATCTAGATGGCACTTCCTCACATACTTACATGAAACATTGGATGCAACCGGTGCAGCTCAGGTGGCAGCTAAAACCTGTAGGCCACCTTCCCAACATGTGCCACCACTGGGTAAGGTCCCATAAACCTGGGAGCCAACTTACCCTTCTTTTCAAACCTCAAGACACCTTTCTAAAGAGAGACTCTCAAATATACCTTGTCTCCCACTTGGGACTCCAATGCTCTTCGACAGTTATCTGTATGTGACTTCTGTTTATCCTGTGCAACATTCAACTATTTGCTGGATTGCCTTGATCTTTTATGTCGTATGCTATATAAGCTCAGGAGAAAGAAGTTGATACCCACCTATCTCATACCAATACAACGGCTATCTGCAATGCCTCCCATACAATGCCTCATATAGTGCCATGTCAATGCTACTTTGATAGCTTTTATTGTAGGCAAACTCTATTAAACTGAGATGTATATCCCAATTTCCTAAAAACTAAAGAACACAGGCTCTCAACAAAAACTCCAAGGTCTGAATGGTCCTCACAGATTGACCATCTATCTACGGGTGGAAAACACTTTCAAACTTTAAATACGTACCCAAAGTTGTGTGTAGTCGCTCCCAAAAGTGACTTGTGAACTGGAGATCCTTATTAGACATGATAGTTGTTAAAACACCATGCAAATGCCCTATCTCATCTACAAAGATCTGGGCAAGCTTATCTTCTATGAATGTTGACATGGTCTATTATCACACTAACAAATTCACTCGGGGTTGAAATCCCTGATTTTTTAACCAAAACTTATTCAATAATACCACCCACAAGAGGATGGGTCTTATCACAGTATAGTTAAGGATCAAATCCCAAGGGACAACATTTTTAAGAATCGTTGCTAGTCTAGTCTAGTTCAAGTAAGGCTAAAATTTAGAACAAAGGTTGATTTGAGTTTAATTAAACTAATTGCAAGAAAGTAAAGAACATAATTAAAGTTGAATCTAGATTAATGATGAAGATTGTTGGAGTGGTCCCAGGTTTCACCACCACTACACATGCAAACATATCCAATCACAAACATCCAGGAAAGATCTAACTATACAAATAGAGATGTTGCAAACCCTCTGTTAGGATGTTTAGGTTCATGTAAGCATCACCTTAGGCATTAGATTTCTCATCGCCATCCGGATCACGTACTTACATCTCCGAAGATACAAATATCCAACCAAAGTTGCGGCCCTCCGCTAGGATGCTTAGGTACATAGAAGAGTCATTGTGGGCTAGATGGCTCATCCCCTCATGGATCACTCACCTGTGACCTCAGGGAATCCCATCCGATTTCTCATCAGGGAGTCAACCACATTAATCGACAATGAAACCTAGATATTGAAGTTCTTACAACATAGGAAAGAATAAGAGAAATGCAAGCAGGTGATCAATCTACAAACACACATCGATGATTAACAATGAAATGAAAAGTTATATACATGCCACGGAGTGTTTAGTGAAAAGACATATAAGCATGGGCACCGGGGCTAGTCCCCACACCCTAGGGAAATGAAACTACTTACTCATGATGCGAGGAAAAAAATAACAAGAGAGATGGAAGATTCTGCCATGAGCATGAAGTTGAAGATGGTCACAACTCGGTGAAGATATGGTCTTCTATGCCGCATCGGAGCAGATCTGGACGCGGAGCGAGGGACACTACGACAGATGGGGCATACCTTTTCTCTCCACCTTCCTTCTCTTCTCGTCGTTCTTGCTCGTAGTAGGAGGAGAAATCTTTGGATGTGTATGTAGCGTGGATGCACGTAGATGGATCATGGAGAAGATTGATCGTTGGGGATCCCTTTCCAGGGGTCGGGCCTATGTTCAGGAAGCCTGGAGGCATCTCAGATCCCTCCCCCCATGAGGACTATTTCGGTCCTATTTATAGGCATTGGTGGAGTCTTACACAGTTTGAAATCCTATTGTTATTTTCACAGTTTGGGAGACCGTTTAGTCTCTCACGATTTGGGAAACTGAGAAGCTTCCTCACGGTCTTGAGACTGTGAGGGTCTTCACTATTTTGTGCCTGGTCTACTTCAAAAAGTTTGGAAAATGATTGGCTATCCTTCACGGTTTGGGAAACCGATAGGATCTTCACACAGACTATGGAAACCGATCACTGGACTTGCGGTTTGGACAGGCAACGATTTCCTCCACGTGGTCTGGGATCACAAGCAACCTCTTCACGATCTAGCATCTTCACAGTTTGGGATGTTCTCATGGTCTGTAGCCTTCTCAGTTTCAAAGAATGATCGTCTGCTTTTTGATTTTGAGAGCGATGGCTGACCTCATGGTCTTGGTTTTCTCTCAGTCTCGCCTTCTCAGTTTGGAGGATCACTGCCCTCCTCGCAGTCTTCAAGACCGAATGTCGGCCTAACAGTCTCAAGACTGCTCAGTGGCCATACAGTCTTGAGCAGGCAGGGTGATGGTCTTTTCTGGTGATGATTATGAAGCCACGGTCATGGCTGGTTGCTGCTGTGGATGGATGTGACATGAGTAAGGGAGTCATGGAGCTTGGAGGTGGTTGCTACAATGGAGATGGGGGGAGGTCGAGGGCATTATGGTCAAAGGCAGTGGAGGTGGAAGTGGCTCACAATGGCGGTGGAAGGTTTTCAGAGGTGGTGATGATAGGTGATGGTCTTTGTGGTCTCGGGACCGTGAGGGTGCTCCTCAAAGTCTTGAGACCGTGAGGGTTCTCATGGTCTTGAGACTGTGAGGGGGGTGTCAAAAGGAGGAGCAAACTATTAGGGAAGATCGCAAGGGTGACCAAGTCCACTAGCCCAAGACCGCATCGGTCAAGTCTAGGACGGAGGTCATGGTTAGGGTTGCTAGAGTAGAGGAGAGCCTGGTCGAGGTGTCAAGATGAATGTGCCCTCGACGCTACTGTGATTTGAGTAAAGAGAAAAGGGTCACGATGGTGGATGGGCCTTAGAGGTAGGGCCCATGTGCTCCAATTCGACCTGTACATCAAGGATAATCCAATTAAAGTAGAGATAAAATCAAGTAGGCTTAGTAAGGATGTATGAGTAGATTTAGTCAATAAAAGCGAATGATCAGAGCAAAATTGGGCCAAGGATGGCGACTGAAAACATGATGAAAATGGATTCATGAAAACACCCCGAACATAAATGTTGCTTGTCCTCGAGTAACACAAAATCTAAAATAGTCACCAAATGAATACTTTCAACTCGTGTGATTGCTTCATCTTCACATCACGATTATTTCCTTTCTGCTCAGTATGACTAAGCATCTCAACTTCCTTAGATCACCAAACACATCTTACCATATCTTCGTTCCTGAGTTTGTTTTCCAACATCACTTCCTCCTCACTTTTTCCAACAGTAAGCATTTCTAAGAGTTTTGTAAGAGTCTAGAGACACTCGCAGAACAACAAGTGTGCACCTGATCTGACACTGGTGTTTTTTAGGGTAGGGGAGGCATTCATTGTGCCTTTAGGTTGAATAGGGAGTGAATGGTGGTATGGAAGGAAGTTCTATATCTCTCCTCTATTCGAATCAAGATTTATTATTTGGTTGCAATTACATTGATTGCATTTTTTTGTGCGAATCTCTCCTCTATTCGACTCGAGATTGCATTTTTTTGTGTGCACATTGGCATCTTTTCTTGGTGTTATACCCCTATTAATTAGTGAGGGGTATGGAAGAAGCAGATATAGAGAGAGGTGGTGTGCCACCCCGAACTTAGGGTTTGACACTATTTTGGTTATTTTTGTTTCTTTTTGATGGATGGAGGGGTAAGAAGATGATAGAAGAACTGTAGAAGAGAGTTTAGATCAGAATGCAACTTGATTTACAATTTAGTGCACCGAGTCGTTCTCTTTATCATACTCTTCTCAAATAATGACTTGATGAGGATCTGGTGGAGATTCCATGCTATTGTTCCACTAGTCAGTTAGGAAGCACGACGTGTTTGATCCCTATCAGTTTGACAGACACTTGCCATTTTTGTAGAATGATCATGATGTTAGGATTCATAAGCTTTACAAGATTATTTTAATCAATAGGATAGTTTCAAAAAGTGGTCCTCTTGAGGATTTGCTTCGAATAAGGAGGGTATAATGATTCAAACTTCATAGAGAGAGAAACTAGCCGGCTAGGTAATGGCTTTTATTGAAACAGAAGGTATCAAAACTTCATCACATTTCTATATAATTTATTTGAAAACTTAAAAAAATTGAAAATTTTGATAAAAAATGCAACGATGAAATCTTAAGTCTAAAGCAGATGGGTGTGGGTAGAAAGTAAAGTACATAGCACCCACCCTCCACCCATAACTTATAAATTTGCTCATCCCGAGCAAACTCTAAATCTGAGATGGAGGGGAAAATTCATGCCAGTTGGACCACTAGATGTGGTTGCATTCCAATCAATGTGCGTCCTCCATCTGAAAATCACAAAAATGAAGACTAATCAGAACTTAAGATAGCATCGTGCGATGCGATATCTATTTAGTGAAAAATTTTATAAAAAAGTAAAATCAAAATTAAGGACATTTTCTAATTCAAAACTAAAAGTAAAAACAAAATTATTGACCGGGTTGCCTCCCGACAAGTGCCTTTATTTTATGTCGATGGCTCGACATGCTGATATCATCACCATGGGGGGGCTCTAAGTGGAGCTTGAGCTGGATTGACATATTCTCTTGGTGGTTTCTTTCTCAGCCATTCATTTATCCTTGCTTTGATTATGGCCTTTTGTATTCTTCACCATATAGAGCGAGCAGTGTCAGAACACATAGGGGAACAACTTGAGTTTTGTCGCTCAATGCGAGGCAGAGAATATTTGAAGGGAATATGAACAACATCATTGATAATATAGTGTTGTTGAGGCTCAAAAGAAAATTTCATATGCTGATGCACTATCTCTTCACCGTAGCAATGTTGGTCATCGATGTCTATCAGATATAGATCTGGGGGATGTTCTCGGTAGAAACTGTAGTCCAAATCTTATTGTGGAGGGAAGATGAAATTAGTAGTCTCTACCTATTGGGCTACCAGTGCATTCCATAGGATAGTTGTTTCTAGATGAGGAGGCACATGGACACTTAAAGAAAGTTCAGTGTGTGTATCAATAGGGTTGAGAGGTGTCTCCTCCATAGTTGACAACATTTCTTTCGTCTCTACATAGATTGGTTCACTCTCAGTCTCCTCTTCATCATGGTCCTTTTCTGAGGGAATATCAGATTTTGAGGTAAGGAATTGTTGCTACATTTGAGTGAATTGATTAACACAGTGCACAAAATATGCTTCTTCTTCTTCAATGCGCTCCTTAGCACTTTTGGATGCATGGAAATCAAAAGATTGGTTTCCCACCCTTAGGGTCAAGACTCCATCCTCAACATCGATCAGATATCTAGTGGTTGAAAGGAAAGGTCTTCCAAAAAGGAGGGGGTAGCATGGATTCTCCTTGATGTCCATAACTAAAAAATCATATGGGACATATAGATTCCCAAGTCTTATGGGAATGTCCTCTATGATGCCAACTGGCTTGGTCATGGAGAAGTCAGCAAGCTCAATGGACATTCTGGTAGGTGAGAAGTTAGTAAGGCCTAGTCTGTTGCATAGGCTAAGAGGTATGATAGAAATACTAACTCCAAGATCAGCTAGACCCTGTCAGTTGATGGAATTTCTTATTGAGTAGGAAATTCTGAAAGAGCCAGGATCCTTATGTTTGCGAGGCATCCTATCCATTACTAAATTAGATGATGTTCTTGCCATTTTCACTATATTATGTTCTTTATTTTTGTACTTTCGACTGAGCATGAGTTTGAAGAACTTAGCCCATTGGGGTATCTCAGCCATGGCATCCAGGAGTGGGACATTGACATACACCTTCCTCATGAATTCCTTGAACTTTTTGAACCTAGTATCAAGCTGGGTAAAGTTGAGTCAACTTGGAAATGGTACTCGAGGTTTATACACTAGAACAGTTGGCTCAGGTGAGTCTTCTGCTTCAACAACAATAGGTTACTCATAATTGGCCTTGTCTGTCATTTCGTTCTAAGCTACAACAACACGATTCTCACCACCTTAGACATTTGTTATAGTGACATGAGTTGTGGGTTCTGGTAAGACAAACCCTAAATGAGTTGTCACAGCTTTAAGTTGCTCCATGTGCCTTGGATTGTCTTCTGGTTTCCCAACCAAAACTCTGGCATGTGGCTTGAGGCTAGCCGACAGTCGAGCTAGTTGAGATTCAATAGCCTTTTGATGGGCTTGTTGGTTCGCTATCATAGTCTGTTGTGACTGCAACATCTTCTCAATGGCTGACAGTTTGTCATTAGGAGAGATGGGACTATCTTGATGTCCTTGTTGTTGATAAGGGACTTGGTTTAGATTCTGGAAATGAGAATTGTTCTAATAATTGTTGTAGTTTCTATTCTGGAAGTTACCTCTAAAGTTCCCTTGATTCCTGAAATTTTGTTGTTGGTTATACTGGAATCCTGGCGGGCCTCGTTGTTGATTATTGGGACCAAGTTGTCACGAGTTTTCCGCTCCTGTAGGATTTCTGTATTGAAAACCTAGATGGTTCCTATTCTGATTTGGATTATAATGCCCCTATCCAGGAATAGTGTTGACAAAATTAAGATTTTCCATTTGACCATTATCTCCTTGGCCACAAACGTTGCTCAGAACAACATTATAGAGGACATTGTAGGATAATGTAGAATGATCAGTGCCTTTACATGCTTCACAGAACAATGAAGCTGACCTAACTTATTCTTGTTGTTGGAGGGGTGAGTGTCTTCTTTCATAAGATGTAAGAGACAATTCGAGATGGTCATGCTTAACAACAAGAAGCTTGAGGGATTCAGCTATAGACTTGTACTCAGGAATAGCCTCAGCCATAGCTACCTTCAGCACTCCTTTACCTACCGATCTACCCCAATTAGCTTGATTTTCAGTTCCAAGGGTGACAACCTTCCATGCACTGTCATAGCTCTGACGCATGAAGTTTCCTTTAGATGAGGAGTCTAAGAACTTCTTGATATTGTCGTCTACACCCCTATAGAAGATCTCGATGAGCTGATTGTTAGGAATACCATGGGGTGGACACTTATGTAGAAGCTCTTTGTATCTTTCCCATGCTTCAACTAGGGATTCTCCAGGGACCTGAGTGAATTGAGTTATACATCCCCTGATTTCATAGGTGAGAGAAGGAGGATAGAACTTTTCTAGGAAAACCATTTTGAAGTTGTTCCCAAGTAATGATGGGTTCACATTTCAAGGAGTTTTACCAACTCATAGCACTATCGACAAGAGAATATTTGAAGATATGGAGTCAGATGGCATCATCTATGAGTCCATTTTTCTTTGTCATAGCACATAGATCTATAAACCTTAGAAGGTGCTCTTGACAATCTTCTCCTTGCTTACCATAGAATGGGTTATTTTGAAGCAAGGTGATCCAATGTGCCCGTATCTCAAAATTTGGATCATTGATGGGAGGAGGTTGTATTGGGTGGTGAACATCAGTAGCTTTAGGGATTGAGAACTCTCTAAGGTCTTTTTGTAACTCATCTTGTTGAGTTGCCGCTTGAGCTGCTTGGATTTCTTCTTGAACTGCAGCTCGGGCTTCTTGCATAAGCCTTTCTCTTTGTGCATTAAGGGCTTGAGTGACCTTTCGAGATATTTCCTCTTCTTGATCCATCCTTGCTTCGTTCTCTCTGTTCTGATGATGAAAGGTTCATTCGATCTCAGGGTCAAAGCTAGCAGCAAGGCCAGAACTGTTCGAGCGGTGCATGTACTAGTCTTTAAGAGTACCTGGGATGGATAGATCTTTTTGAAGTGAGATGGATGGAGTAGAACTGAATTCAAGTGAATGATCGATTGTTTCAAAATAAAAAGCAAAATCCTAGATTAGCCTCAAAATAATTAGATTTCACTAGCTGATTCTGTTCTCCCCGGCAACGGCGCCAGAATTTGACGTGGTCTATTATCACACTAACAAATTCACTCGGGGTTGAAATCCCTCAGTTTTTAACCAAAACTTCTGCAATAATACCACCCACAAGTAGACGGGTCTTATCAAAGTATAGTTAAGGATCGAATCCCAACGGTCAATGTTTTTAAGAATCATTTCTAGTCTAGTCTATTTTAAGTAAGGATAATATTTAGAACAAAGGTTGATTTGAGTTTAATTAAACTAATTGCAAGAAAGTAAAGAACATAATTAAAGTTGAATCTAGATTAATGATGAAGATCACTGGAGTGGTCCTAGGTTTCACCACCACTACACATGCAAACATATCCAATCAAAAACATCCAGGAAAGATCTAACTATCCAAATAGAGATGTTGCAAACCTTCCGTTAGGATGTTTAGGTTCACATAAGCATCACCTTAGGCATCCGATTTCTCGTTGCCATCCAGATCACGTACTTACGACTCTGAAGATACAGATATCCAACTGAAGTTGCGACCCTCTGCTATGATGTTTAGGCACACAAAAGCATTGTCGTGGGCTAGATGGCTCATCCCCCTCACGGATCACTCACTTGCAACCTCGGGGAATACCATCCGATTTCTCATCAGGGAGTCAACCACGTTAATCGACATTCAAACCTACATATTGAAGTTCTCACAACATAGGAAAGAACAAGATAAATGCAAGCAGGTGATCAATCCGCAAACACACATCAATGATTAATAATGAACTGAAAAGTTATAAACATGACTTGGTGTGTTTAGTGAAAAGACATAAGCATGGGAAGAAGGGCTAGTCCCCGCACCCCAGCGAAATGAAACTACTCACTCATGATGCAACGAGTAAAAAGAACAAGAGAGAGGGAAGATTCTACCATGCACATGATGCAGAAGATGGTCGCAACTCTGAAGATAAGATCTTCTATGCTATGATAGAGTAGATCTAGATGAGGAATGAGGGACACCATGAAAGACGGGGTAGACCTTATCTCTCCACCTTCCTTCTCTTCTCGTCATTCTTGCTCGTAGTAGGAGGAGCAATCTTTAGATGCATATGTAGTGTGGATGCATGTAGATGGATCGTGGAGAAGAGTGTTGGATCGGGATCCCTTTCCAGGGGTTAGGCCTATGTTTAGGTACCCTGGTGGCGTCTCGGATCCCTCCCCCCATGAGGATTGTTTAAGTCCTATTTATAAGCATTGGTGCAGTCTTACACGGTTTGGACTCCTGTTATTATTTTCATGATTTGGGAGAATGTTTAGTCTCTCATGGTTTGGGAAACTAAGAGGTTTCCTCATGGTCTTGAGACCATGAGGGTCTTCACAGTTTTGCACCCGGTCTACTTCACATGGTTTGGAAAATAATTGGCTATCCTTCACGGTTTGGGAAACCGATAGGATCTTCATGCAGACTGTGGAAATAGATCGTTGTCCTTGCAGTTTGGACAGGCAGTGGCTTCCTCCACACAGTCTGGGATCGCAAGAAGCCTCTTCACGATCTAGCATCTTCACGGTCTGGGATGTTCTCTCGGTCTGTAGCCTTCTCAATTTCGAAAAATGATCATCTACTTTTAAGTTTTGAGAGAAATGGCTGACCTCGCGGTCTTGGTTTCCTCTTAGTCTTGCCTTCTCAGTTTGGAGGATCACTACCCTCCTTGCAATCTTCAAGACTAAACACCGGCCTCACTGTCTTAAGACTGCTCAGTGGCCATACGATCTTGAGCATGTGGGGTGATGGTCTTCGCTGGTGATGATTATGAAGCCACGGTTGTGGCTGGTTGCTGCTGTGGATGGATGCGACATGAGTGAGGGAGTCGTGGAGCTTACAGGTGGTTGTTGCGATGGAGATGGGGGAGGTCAAGGGTGTTGTCGTCAAAGGCGGTGGAGATGGAAGTGGCTTGTGATGGCGGTGGAAGGTTTTCAGAGGTGGCGATGGTAGGTGATGGTATTCAAAGTCTCAGGACCATGAGGGTGCTCCTCGCAGTCTTGAGACCGTGAGGGTTCTTGCGGTCTTGAGACCGTGGGGGTCAAAAGGAGGAGCAAACCATTAGGGAAGATCACAAGGGTGACCAAGACCACTAGCCCAAGACTGCATGGGTCAAGACTAGGACAGAGGTGGTGGTTAGGGTTGTTGGAGTAGAGGAGAGTCTGGTCAAGGTGTGAAGATGAAGGAGCCCTCGATGCTACCGTGATTTGAGTAAAGAGAAAAGGGCCACGATGGTGGATGGACCTTGGAAGTAGGGACCATGTACTCTAATTCGACCTATACAACAAGGATAATCCAATTAAATTAGAGATAAAATAAATTAGGCTAAGTAAGGATGTATGAGTAGATTTCGGCAATAAAAGTGAATGATCGGAGTAAAATTCGGCCAAGGATGGTGACTGAAAACATGATGAAAATGGATTCATCAAACGTCATTTTCATGGGAAGGAAATGTGCTGCTTGGTCAATCTATCAACTATCACCCAAATAGAATCATGGTCTTAGTCTGTCCTAGGCAGACCAACCACAAAGTCCATAGTCACATGATCCCACTTCCACTGTGGTATAGGAATCAGTTGCAACATTCCTACTAGCTTCTGATGCTCAGCTTTAACCTGTTGACATACAACACATCTTGCAACGAACTCAGCCATGTCCTTCCTCAAGCCTGGCCACAAATATATATCCTTCAGGTTATGATACATCTTGATGCTATCTGGGTGCATAGCGTACATGCATGAATAAGCCTCTTCCAGCACCATCCTCCTTAGGTCATTAGCATTAGGGACCACTATATTGCCATGGTAATAAACTATCCCATCGTATGACTCATGGAATCCATCATGCTTCTTGCTGCCAAACTTTGATGGAATCTATTGTGTCACAATATCCATCTATAGCACCTCTTTGATCTTCTGTCTCAGTGTAAGCTTCACTTGTAGATGGTCCAACAAACCTACTTGCAAGGAGACCTCCAACTTAACATTCATCTGATGTAAGGAGACCAACATGTCTCACTTGTGGCACATCAAAAAACTCAACTGGGCTTTATGCAAAGGCAAAGAGGAAGACTTCCTTCTCAACGCATCTTCCACGACATTCACCTTTCCCGGATGATAATCAATAATGCAATCATAGTCTTTGATCAACTCCATACAATGGAGCAACCTCATATTCAACTCCTGTTGTGAAAAAATGTACTTTAGGTTCTTGTGATCTGTGAAGATTTGACACTTCTCCCCATATAGGTAGTGTCTCTAGATCTTCAAAGCGTGAACTATCACTTCTAACTCCAGATTGTAGGTCGGGTATTCTCCTCGTACTTCTTAAGTTGTCGGGAAGTAAAAGAAAGAACTTGCTTATATTGCATTAGTACACAACCCAAACCATTCCTGGATGCATCACAAAGGACTATGCATCCTTTTCCTTGCTCAGGAAATATCAGAACCGGTACACTTGTCAACTTCTCCTTCAATGCCTGAAAAGCACGTTGACATCTGTCATCCTAAATGAATAACAAATCCTTCCTCGTTAACATAGTTAGGGGTAAGGTGACAATGTCGAAGTCCTTGATGAACCTCCTATAATAGCCCGCCAAACCTAGAAAATAGCACACTTCCGTTGGCGTCTTAGGCTGCTCCCATTCGATCATAGACACCACTTTCTTAGGATCCACACATACTCCCTCGGTAGATATAAAATGCCCCAAGAAAGCTACCTCCTTCAGCCAGAACTCGCACTTGTTAAACTTAGCATAAAGTTGGTGCTGTCTCAGCATGGTCAATTCCTAACAAAGATGTTGTTCATGTTGTTGACTGTCATGACTGTATATCTAGATGTCATTTATGAAGACCACCAAAAATTGATCAAGAAATAGTCGAAACACTCTGTTCATCAAATCCATGAATGTTGCTAGGGCATTGGTTAGCCCAAACGACATAACCACGAACTCATAGTGACCATACCTCGTCCTAAAGACCAATTTAGGCATGTCATCCTCCTTGATCCTCAATAGGTGCTATCCTGACCTCAGGTCTATCTTCGAGAATACTATCGCACCATACATCTGATCAAATAAGTCATCTATTCTCGGCAAGGGATACTTATTCTTTATCGTCACCTTATTCAACTATCTATAGTCTATGCATGGCCTCATAGACTCATCCTTATTCTTCACAAACAACACTGGAGCACCCCACGGTGTCGTACTTGACCTGATGAAACCTTTTTCAAGCAGTTCTTGCATCTGTCTCTTCAACTCTACCATCTCTGTCGGATCCATCCTGTATGGTTTCTGATCTATCGGTTGCATGCCTGGGACCAGATTGATCAAAAAATGAATCTTTTGGGGTGGGGGAACACCTAGAAACTCTTTAGGGAACACATCCTCAAACTCTATAACAAATGTCACCTCCTGAATACTAGGACTCCTCAGCTCTGTATTCCTTACATATGCCAAGCATGCCTCATAACCCTATCTCAAAAGCTTCCTTTCTACCATGGTCGATACCAGACACGTTAGAAGAATCTTCCTATTTCCTTGGAAAATCCACATCTCACTACCATATGTAAACTTTACCTTCTAGGAACTACAATCCAAGACCACTCTATACTTGTCTAAGGTATCCATTCCAAGAATCATATCGAATCCATGCATATCAGGTGGTATAAGATCCACTTGAATGTTGTGCCCTGAAAGGGAGAGGGCATAGGAAGGACACACCTCTTGCAACACTACATAACTGACTAATGGGGTTTCTAATAGTAAACTATCCTTCTTATGACTTATAGGCAAAAGACATCTGCTAAGCACGTCACGAGCAATAAAACTATGCATTGCACCCAGGTCAACCAAAATAGATACAAAGCAAGAAGATGACAAATCCATATGAAATAAATCCATCTAACGTGTCACCACTTGCAGGTGGACCACCACCTCTGGATGACTCATGGCATAGAATATAGTTGTTGCCTATTTGCATCCCTATCCCCTGCTTCCTTGAGAAGACAGTCCAACCTGCGACGCTTGTCCACATCCTCATCTTCCTGTGTTACTATCATGCTGCCTCTACGAGCCTTGCTGACTTTGCCTCGGTTGTTGGGTCACTTCATCACCGCTCATTGGACATTCTTCCCTCATAGTCAATTATTTTTTAGTATTTTTGACAATATTACTTTTCATTTTGGGGAATATATGTGAAAGTCAAATTTAGTGTAGTCGTATACTCTGCTAAATGATTTTATTTCCTTTCCTATATTGGATTCATTGGTCTGAATATATTTCTTAAGAAATCAAAATTTAAAAGGTTTTGCAATTATACCAAATGAAATGGTCAATCGAATTTTTATTTAACCCTATAGAAATAAAATGAGTTTTTTTTATTGAACGGAAAGGATGCAAATTTTTTTCATTTACGTAATGAAGTGAATGAACATATAATGGTTATGAAAATAAATAATTCTGGTGTGTTATTAGAATAAGAGAAAAATGATATGTGTCAATGAACATATAGAATAAAGAATAGTTTATTTGAGATTTATAGAATGTGGAATAAATGTTTTTTTGTTGAAGTTAGATGCTTGAATAATTAATTATGGTAGTGTCATGAAAAGGGTTATTTTAGTTGGATATTTTAAGAAAGTGTCAATATTCCACCATTGCCTTCATTTGAAACTAGGTGGTGTGAATGCAAATTTTTTAGTTAGTTATGGATGATGAGAGCCTATTTTAACTAGAAAAAGGAAACAAGGTAATCAATCTGTAAAAATAAAGTTGATTTATGGTCAAGTAATGGATGCACTTTAGTGGTCAACAAGTATGTTGTAAAAATTATTACAAAAACAAGACACTAAAATGTAGATCTAGTGCACGAACTTGGAAATCTCAATAATCAATTCATTAATGTTTAAGGGTTTGATTCCTTGATATGATTGGATTTTGAATAGTTGGCTAAACGGTATTGTATTATATTTGGCTCTTTTTCTAGATCACGCACAATAGAAGAAAACTCACTATTTGTGAAGGATGAATCCTTCAAAATCACATTCAAATACCCATAGTTAAATCTCCTTCTCCATATCACTCTTCCTAGTTGTGTTGGGAAGGTGACAGGTCAAAACCCACACTTTTTCATAGCCTCCAATTAATATGTTACTCTTATAAAATCAATCACATTGTAGTCATTTATTCAAACCTTGGAACATTAATAAGAATATAATCAAACTTTTCCTTCAACGTCCCTTCTACTTCCATTTTGTATATGGTTACCATGACTAGATTTTGACCAATATATAATTACAATCATTTGAAGTTACTGAAAAATAACATTACTAAAACAAATCTTGATAATTTTTGAACACTTATTTCCAATCCAAAATGACATGTCAAAATCATAATAAATATTGTAGAAAATGTCTCATGAGTTTATTGATTCAAAGGGTTGGCACCTAATCTCTTTCTCGATTAAAAAATATACATTTACAATTATTTCTATCATTAATTACTCTCAAAGGAACCATGAAATATTTTCCAAAAAGAAACTACCAAAAAGGTAGAACCTCCATGTTGTTTCACTAAGAGTTAGATATTTGTTTTGGTATCATTTTAAAATATTGAGAAACAATTCATTTATCATCTCTCAATTTATTTTTGTTATTTTTTACAATGAACCACATATATCCTTATCTTTTTTATTTTATTTCCATATTTAATGTTAATAAAAAATCATAAAACTTTGATCGCTTTTGTGTATTTATGTAAGGAATATGAATAAGGTCTTAGAACTTCAGTATAAAATCATTTAATATTTTTAATCACCTATTTGGGTAAATAATATATCTCTTTCTGTATGAACATTGTTAAATTCTAAAACTTGGACATAAAGAATTCCTCATTATTTCAATTATATATATATATATATATATATATATATATATATATATATATATATATGGAAAATTAATTAATGTACCCCCAATATCCAAAATACCATTTTACCCCTATTGTGACCATGGACAACTAAAGGGGCTCAAAATGCGCCGATTGAAAAACATATCCAATTAAGCATATGTGTCATTTATTTGGATTGGTCCTTGTAAGGATGCAATAATACATATTAGAATACTTTGAATTTGGGACATTACAATTCTACCCACGTTTTGGTCCTTGAAATTTATCTAGGGTAAATGTGTGGCTACCTATCTCAAAGTTTCACTATCACTAACAATATTTATGACATCTTTCATCTCATCTACATCATTGTATCACTTAGAATTCTTACTTCTATATCAATTCTTAGGTTCATAGTTTTAACCTTATTGACTTTCATCTCTATGTACTATGCTAATGTCGAACCACATCGTGAAATCAATCTTTCCTAGTTTAGTGAAATATCAACATTAAGGAGAATACTCTATGTCCTTTAGTGGATTATAGGGATCCACGTTATCTTGAACCAACATTAAGGACTTATTCTTATGAAATGTTTCATCTTATGTATTCTATTCAGACTCAACCTCATTAATTTTTTTTTGAAGTTTGCTAAAAATTCTTGGAACGTAATTAGTCATTCAGAGACAATCTTACTATCATGAATGTTTTCTTCTAGGTTCACTTCTAAAAAAAGAAATCCTCCTCATAAAGATTCTTTATCAACTAAGTCAGTTATAATTTTCTCAGCATCCCTTGAAATAAGTCGCATGATTTACATTATCAGTTCTAAGTATGACTTTTGGGTCAAGGCATATTCATTACCCCTAAGATATGTAGTAGGGAGGATCAATGTTTACAAACAAAAACTTTTCTAGCATATACTATTGATTAGTATAGTTCAAGATTCACTTCTGAATACCTTCATATATGGTCATAAAAATATATATTCTCATTTGTCTTAATGCTAAATTCTTGAGTAGTTATGCACACCTATTTCCTTTAGAATATGCCTCAATAACATAAGTTATGAGGTTCTACATCTCTGCATATTATTTCTAATAGTTATGATTTTGTGCCTTTATTTTTTCTAACCTGATGAATAATATATTTATCTTATTATCTTTCATGATGTGTGAACACTTATAGGATAGTGAACCGCTACATACTTATAATGCCTTTAGGTTTAAGTAAATTTATGCTTGGGCTCTGAACATCAACTATGTCCATGGGAATCTCCTGATATATACTAGTTTCACATATACCTAAAGATAGACTATACACATATTTACACTTCATCAGTGAACATGTCCCACACCACATGCACTAAAAAGGGTGAGGCAAACATCGTAAAGATTTTGATGTCATAACATTTCCTCTATAGTTTCATATGATATATGTTCCAGTCCACACACCACTGTAAATAGAGAGCTCATGTTATAGGCATACAGTTAACAATTAAGATCTAAAGTTCATATCTACCTATCTTCAATGCATATCTCAACTTCTATCATGGACTAGACATCTAGCATTAGACATCTAGCATGGATTCTAATATATTTGTCTAGTTTTTTCTAAAACATAAGCTACTATCTTTCAACTTAAATCTATATTATGATCTATATAGGATTCTACTAGATAGATATACACTAAAAATATGAGAAATTTGACTGATGGTCATCTATATTGTCTCTCTGATACCACATTGTAACACCCCAATTTTCATATCACATGAGCAGAAGTTATTTTCTTCTTTCAACTTGGGAGTGTCACAAACATGATTCTCATCATAATAACAATAGAAAGAAACCAATAGAGACTAATGTATAATTATATTCTCACAAACTTTTAGGAAAGAAACTTGGTTACATTAAACTTTAAAAAAAGCCTAATTACATGACTCAAAAGCATGTATTCTATCTTAATATCTTGGATCATGTAGATGACACCCTACCTACAAAGATATTTTAAAATTGTTGATGTGTCCTTCCTCTTGACTGATCTACCTGAAGATTAGTACATGCGGTCGTCTCATCCCCAACCATGCACAAATAGGAAAACTACTGTAAGAGTAAGTGGCACTGAATTTGTAATAAGATAAATTAGAATATACTATAATTAAAAATAGAACTAAGATATGAAAAATATAAACTTATAAGTAATTGATGTGTCTTTTATTTTCTTGTGGTCACCCTTATACGATAAGTTCTCCTGAATTGGTGTGACTATGCATCTAGTTGTTAACTGTGTACCTATGAATTGAAAGTAGTAGCCTCTGAATGATAATGAAGTGACTCTAAGTTGGTACTAAAGTACATATAAATTGGCACTACTTGCTTCTAAATGACACTAAACTGTCTCTGAATTAGTACTGAAGTACCTTTGAATTGGAATAAACACTTCTATGAATTGGTGGAGCATGCCTCTAAATCATCCCAGGATTAACTAAATGAGGACTTCTCCTATAATGTCTTATGTAAAGGTTCTAAATTAATTATCTTAAATCCAAATATTCTAGATTTTGAATCTCAACTTATGTTATACTGAAACTTTATACTAATAATTGAACATGTGTTGAATTCTAAATCTAATTTGGGTCTCTACTCTTAAGTTTTGAATTGATCTAATATCTGAGTCTGAAATTTGGTATTCTAATTGTCTGGATAAATTTTAATAAGAAGCTCTTTTATTTAGAAAATATACAAAAAATTATATCTAAGCCTAAGGGCTTGAGAAAATAAACTGAACCAGGCATGGAAATATTGAGTGTCTAATAGTAACATAAATCCCAAATATCTAAAATCTAAAAATATAGGCAACACAACTCCATCTGAACAGAATTTGATTTCTCAAAGTATGACCAGATATACAACACTAAAGTCCAGGTAACATAATCTATAAGTTACTTTGCAAGAAGGTGTAGAATGAATTATAAAAATAATAAAATTCAATGGAAATGACCCACTTACCTTGTGTGGAGAGAACATAATAAATGTATCTAGTTTCCTTTGTTCAAGTCAATTTCCTTACAATATTTATTTATGTGAATCCTTGATGTTCAAAGATGATGCTCACACCTAGAACATAAATTTCAAAGCATATCAACACATAAAAATATACCTATCTTTCCGTCAAGATAATCACATATTCTAGTACTTAACTTGGTCTAAAACCGTTATCAAGATGTTTTTCGAGCCATTGTACACATTTTCCCTTTTCATTTCTTTTCTATCCTGGATGGACCAGTAGGAGGCCCATGATAGATGACCTCAACCCATCTATTTCCTATTAGGAAAGGATCAACCTCCATCCTTTTCTCACCTTCTCATTCAAAGGCATATAAGGAAGGGGGGTGGATCCCATGTTTTGCCATGAAAATCGAGCACATCATTGCCCATGGAGAGGCAGGCTCTTAATGCCCAAGGATTCATATGAAACAAATACAGAAAGCATATGACTATACACCCTAGTATGGATCGACATAACACTTCCTTCATCTGCCTAAACAAACACAAAGTCATGGTGATGTGAAACTCATCATTTAGTTGTTCTTGATCATGTTTCTACTCTACTATTTGCTTCTTCATTGCAAATTGAAACAATAAAACCTGTAACTAGGGAATCATCACATAGCACAAAAGCACTCTCCTTTGGCTTCAAGAAGTTCTCTACTACAACATGGATTGACTCTCTCAACCATGTCTCCTCTTTACACCTTCATCTCAACTTAAGATGTCATTGTGTGGTGATGATGAGGGATGTAGAAAATAAGAAAGGTCTTGATTGGTACACTTATATATCATCTATGTAGGGGTCAAGGGATCAAAGAGGTCAAAGATTTGCAATGATTTCAACAAACTCTATTGTCTCCCTTAAAATAACGTGATTGTGCATATTATACCGACTCCTTAATTTTTTGTTCAGTTTTGTTTCACAAGATGTGAAGGTTGAATATGCTAAGGATATATTATACATAACTAAAAAAAGAGTCAAGTTCCAATAAAACCCTTACTTCCTAAAATCGATATCTTCTGAAGTGATTATCTCAACTAAAGGGGACATTTTCACCATATATTTATTAGTTCGTGATCTAGGAAAAGAGCCAAATATAAAATTATACCATTTAGCTAACTATTCAAAACCAAATCATACCAAGGAATCAAACCCTTAAAAATTAATGAATTTATATTGGAATTTCCAAATTCACACACTAGGTCACCATATTAGTATCTTATCGCTAGAGATTTTTTTAAAACATACTTGTTGACCACTAAATTGCATTGATTACTTGACCATAAATCCTGTTCAATTTTACAAATTGATTACTGTATTTCCTTTTTCTAGTTCAAATATTCTCTCATCATTTATAAATGAATATGAAATTCTCATTCACACCATGCAATTTCAAATGGACGGAAATCATGGAATATTGTACTTTCTTAAAATTCCAACTACAATAACCCTTTTCTTAAACTACTATGATTGTTTATTCAAGCATCTAACTTCAACAAAAAACATTTATTGCACATCCTATAAATGTCAAATAAAATATTATTTATTACATTGTCATATTTTTCTTATTCTAATAGCAAACCAAAATTATTTTTTTGTAACCATTCTATGTCCATTAACTCATTACATACAAAAACTTATAATTTTTGCTTTCTTACCAAAGATGTTTGGACCAATGAATCCAATATAGCAAAGGCAATAAAATCATTCAAAAGGGTATAAGGCTACAAATAATTCAGCTTTCATATATATTCACCAAAATGAAAAGTAATATGGTCAAATTACTAAAAGATATTTGACTAGGATTGCTCACCCCATTATGATATTGTACTTACAAAAAAATAAATAATGTTTGAGTGTGCATATTAAATGCATAGTTTCCTTTTATTTAAATCACATTCAAGTACACATAATTAAATCTCCTTCTCCATATCACTCTTCCTCCCATTGTGTTGGGAAGGTGAGGGGTCAAAACCTACACTTTATACTCTCCATTTAATATACCAATCATATTGTGACGACAGTCACCAAATCGAAAAACAAATCATCATTAATTAAGCAGAATTAAACATAAACAACAGATTAACAAAAATCACTAAAAATTTGATACATCTCACCTCGAGAATAACATATAACAATTGCTTTACCAAACTATACACGAGCAACATAAAACTTCGAGGCACATAAGCCAATATCTCTTATTGATCATAAAACCAACATGTACTAAATCCAAGGACCTGAGAGTATAGAGACGACACATAGGACTCACATCAACAAGACATGACAGACAGTACACTCAACCTAAGCTGTCACTGCTGCCTCAGCTATTTTTCTTCCTCTGTAGAAAGGTTTTCACCTCCTCGTGCACGTCCACCTAAAAATTTGGGTCTCACGGGGGTGAGACAATTGTAATTGTCCCAGCGAGAGATATAACTCTCCACCGACCATATTATTATCACAGATTAAGCATTTATAAACTGAGCAGAGGTTCTTTTTATATTAACAAGCAGGATAATTCACTATATGAACAGAATGAAGTAATCTCCTTTCATAAGGAGAAAATTGCATCTACCCATGGTAGATTATAATTCATTTATCTACTTTGCAAGGAATGTAAAGAAACATAAATAACATCTATCAACTAGAATGTATAACTATATTGCACATCAAGCAATGTTTCTCATATTCGATTCTTAAGAAGATATACTACACGACTGAACATATTTTACAAATCACACTTATGCCCTGAGGAGATGGAGCATACCCCGGCCACCTCCAACCGACCACAAACTCCTCACAAGTCGGTACCATACAAGGTCAATGGTAGAGCTGATTTCCATGACCTTAGACCGTCTCGATCAGTACGAGACCACATGTAGGACATCTCGTGTCACTGCTAACAAGCTGTGCCAGGGTACGTAGGCATCCTCGCTTAGAGCTACAACGTCAACTGCACTCTCTTAGGGGAAACATCTACACACAACCGTCCCCAGTATGAGTCATGGTGACACAAGCACCATACTCCGAGCCACGAGCCAGTTCACTGAGCTAAACACAGAGTCTACGACCGAAGTCGCACTCGAGCCAGGATAGGGCATATAGCCAAATCCCCATTCATTTCAGGATCGTAAGGGGATCGGCTCACACAGTACCGTCCCTACTTACGTCCTCACATACTCAAAAGTATGCACTCCAGGTTATGCCGCGGAGCAACCCGTTTCACCATCAACAAGTTCTGACAATGATGGATCTATGGTCAGGGCAATGTTTTATAGTTTCTATTGATATATTACATGCATTACAACATTCTTTTAGAATCAAACAAGTTATCTTTATCAAACACAACAAATGCTACAAAGAAAGGTGTAATACATCTATCACGTACTTTTTCAAATCTTTAAAACACATGATACCTGGGATCTCAGTCCCTTATCACATTACTAGGAATTATCATCCCTTCACATCATCATTATCATGATTACTGGATCTAGGTATTCAAACCCTTAGATCATCACTGAAAATTGTTACCACTTATCAGGTAACTATTACCTCTAGGTCCTCAGACCAAGGTATACATGATACCTGTTATACAAGCATCTCAATTGGGTCACAAGGCCCATTAAATATCTTTTCACCTCTCACTAGGAAACAAAATATCACATGGCTCACAAGGCCATTACACATCTTGTCACCTCTCACTAGGAAACAACTTATTCACATGGGTCACAAGACCATCACACATCTTGTCATCTCTCACTAGGCAACAACTTATTCACATGGCTCACAAGGCCATCACACATCCTGTCACCTCTCACTTGGCAACAACTTATTCACATGGCTCACAAGGCCATTAATCATTATACTTGTTATACAAGTATTTAACATGCCTTACAAGGCTTATGCAATAAGAGAAATACAACCTTCCCATCATTAGGGTTAGGGTTTTCCCTTTCTTATCGATTAGGGTTTCTCTTACATATCATTACCCTTCATTAGGGTTAGGGTTTTCCATTATTAACCATTTAGGTTTTCAAGATCATATTAGCAATGATCAAACCCTAATTCATTGCTCCACACATCTAGGAGCAAACCTTGATATCATAAGTATTCAATCATACTTATTCATTCTCATCATTTATCATTAAATGAATCATCAACACAAGGTATGATTACATCACACTTTATTAACTTAGCTTAACCCTTTCTCAAAGTATGTTAGCCCACACTTATCAAAGTGCATTACACTTATTACATCTCAATGTAACATTTGACATAACACACTTTATGTGTTACTCGTCCAAGTATATTGGATTTAAGGTGCATCAAGGTACATCAACCTTGAAGTGCTAGATGTGATATATATCATGTCTTGATGTATCACTTTCATCATCACTTTTAACTTTCTTAAGTTCATCAACTTATCTTGTCTTAGGGTATTTACCATCCTAATACTTTATGCACTAGCCCATCACATTTATTATGTAGTGTATTGATCATAAGTCATACATTTGAATTGTCCAACCATCATAAATTGATATGGACTCATCTCAGGTTGAGACATTATTGATATAGGATTAACCATTATCAACCACTGTAGGTGTTTCACCTATCAAGGTATTATCCACACAATTACTTGGTGTTACACTCATTACTCCTAAGAGTGTCTTACTCTCACCTTTATAAGGTATCTCGGGCAAGAACTGTGCATATGTTCACCATATCAGGCTGTAAATATATGAGCACTCACCCTATCGGGCTAGAAGTATATGAACATCATCCATACTGGGCTAGAGGTGTGTATATGTGTTACCCATGTCGTGCATGCGGTATTAAGCCATCACCATGTCGGGCTAGACATCAACTAGGGTTGTGTATTGGGCTTCCATATCGTGCAATAGCATTTGCAATTCTTTACTCATATTGGGTTACCTAAATTAGGGTTTCTTGTCAACTTAAAAGTATTCATTCAACCTTGTATTTTGTATGGAGTCTATACTTGACTCCCTATCATGCAAGCATCTCATGCAACATCTTGTGCAAGACATATCAGGAAAGTCATACCCATATCAGGTTATAACTACTTGTATTTATACTTGAACCCGATATCACTTTACAAAGTGATACCATCTTCTTCAAGTTCTAGACCTTTGTTCTAACTGATATAATTAATTGTAACAGGTTTAAACAACTACTACAACTCATAATTTCATCAACTATTTCAGGAAATTTCAGTATTGAAAGTATTTCACTAATTATAACAATTTAGGTTAAGAATAATAACATGGTTTAGTTCAAGTTATATAACCCGCCTTAAGAACCACTTCAAAGTTTCAAGGTCAAAAGATCCATGTTACTAAGGTTGAAGATGACTTTATCAAAGGTCCAAGGCTCGTTCACCACTCCTTCATATACAAGGAATCACCATGGATAAGCAATTGGTGAAGAAGAAAAGAAAGGTAGATCATAACCCTAATCCCATGCTTCAATTCAAGCTTGAAGACAACTATATCTGACCTTAGGGTTAAGTTTTGAGTTCCTTAGCTACTTGGCCGACACCCTACCACTCTTTTATATATGGACTTCCTCTTGGCCGACACAACTTTGCTTGTAGCTGATACCCCCTCACTTGTGGCCAAAATCACATCAATTAGCCGATATCAACTTGCTATGGGCAATATCAACATGGTATGCTGATATACTTGCTATGGCTGATAACCAAGGTCTATGCATGATACCCTTGTTCTCTTGCACGGCATGCCACCCCTATTGCATGATATGATACTCACTTGCACGATATGGCACTCACTTGGAGTCAAAACACTTCACTCTATGGTCGATATCACCCTATATGGCCGATATCACCTACTTGGGCGATATGGTCTTGCCATGGGCGATACCCCAAGGCCCATGCACGATACAACAACATCCATTCACGATATGGAAGCTCTATGCACGATACCTTAGGGTAGGAGGGTGGTAAGGGTCGCAAAATTGCACCAAGGGGTGAAACTAGGGGTATATATACTTGTTGTTCATGAAGAAAGGCAAAAATGAGGTGTCAACATTTTGAGCTAGTAGGTGCCACGTGTCATGCATGGGTGATAGGTGTACATGCATGCATAAACATTTATCTGGACAAGAAAAAAGGTTTAGGATCATCTAGAGATGCAAATTCGTCCATTACTTTTCCATTTGGATAAGTCATCTAGGTTTAATCATTATTTTATGTCAAGCCGATACACTTTTTCTAAGGAAACTTGTTGGCCGTCACACCTCACCTCCTTGAGGTGCTTTGAACGATATGGCATTTTCCAATAGTTCACAAAACGATATGAGGCTTTTCCTATGGCTCCTTGGCCGATAGGTACTCATATATAAGCTTTTCAACTTGATACAACTCAAGTTAAGATTTCATATTCAACCCTTTTCTTGGTCATTTCATCACCAAGAATACCATCACTCATAATTGATTCAAACATGGTGTCTCATTCATTCTATATCATCTAAATGATACATAGAGGAAGTAGGAAAACTCTGGAGGTGGTAATTTGCATATCAACCCCACATTTTGGGTAAATTACAATTTTTACCAAAATTGGTGCACAAGGTACCAGCATTGTTCAAACAAGTTCAAACTTTGTTATTTAGGCTTTCCACAAGCCACCACCTTGCATCATTCTCTAAATAATGATGCTAAAACACATGAGGCATGTTCAATATGTGACATTTTGCATTATAGCCCCTCAATTTGGGTAAATTGCACTTTGCTCTAAAAGAAAGGAAAATTTCTCAACAACATTCAATCGGGACCAAACTTGAAATATGAGTGTGTCACATGATAACAAAGCACCTTAGAGGATTATATTAAATTTCTAATCAACTTAATTAGCCAAAACAAATAGGGTTACCTCATAACCCAGGTCAGGGTCGTTACAAGTTATAAACCCCTAACAAGGATTTCGTCCCCAAAATCCCAGGTAAAGGAAGACAAATATTATTCATTCATCATACCATCAAGTCTCCACATAACATCTTAATGTCATGGAGATGACATAGAACTTTTATCAACACAAAGTTCTTCCACATAGGGTTATCATTGAATCTGTCACACATGGCACATATTCCACTCTCTTTTTCATTATTGACTGTAGAGTCAACTATGTGTCAGGTAATACTTTTCTTAGTCAGAGAAACATCATACATACCGTATTTAACTCAGGTGTCAAACCTTACTGATTTGTCAGCTTTCTCAACTTACAACTTTATGTGACCGGATTCTTGATTCTAGGGAGTCTCCCATACTCCTCATTTAACATTTCACTTTTAAAGGAAAGACCACAGTTATGTTCTATCACCCACTTGCGACTACAAGTATTATCATGCATCTGTTGTGCCACCCAAATCTACTGACACAACACTAAACTTTCTTATGACTTGTATCAATTATCCCTTTAAATTTTTATTTTCTTGTCATAAGGAGAGGCTACTTATTAAAGAAGAGATATCTTAGAGGTATCTCTAGATGTTATGTATAAACTTCCTCAACAATTTGAATAGGGATATTCTAGGAAGTTATATTTAGCTTGATCAACTTTTCCAAAACAATTCTACTATTGTTCCTTCAACTCATACATCTTTGTTGATGTTATGTTTATGTGGGGCATAAACCCCTAACATATGGTATCCATACTACTGTATGTAACTAGACTAATTTCAAAGTTGGCCCTTCCAGGTAACCAAAGATTACTCCTTGTCAGGAATCATGTTCTCATTTTCTCATATCATTGAAAGTTCTTGGATACTAGGATTCGTTACCTTGGTATCCATTGTATGTGCCAAAAACACATTACATCATCATCTTTCGTTCATCTTGGGACATTAGTTATTACACTTATCTTAATCTTAGAACCAAAGTCTAAGACAAATTGATACTTTTCTAAGTATCCATCAATGGATTATTTATAATCCATGCACATCAAGTGTCATTGTACTCACTTGATTGCCATGTCCCTGAAAGGAAAGAACACAAAGAAACATATTCCTTTTATCACCCCATCATCATCCATGGTTGTTTATCAAAGAGAAGAGATTATCATCTCCTCTGATTATTGCATGATCTTTCAACTATTCATGAGTCATTTACTCGTGTCTCATCCTAGGTTCCTTGCCATCAACATAGAAATTATAAGGATGACTATATATCATTATTCCTTTCTTTGTTATTGTCTAACATGTTCATGAACATTTTGTGATTTTATCACATTTCCCATTTTCACATCATGGGAAAAGATCTTTACTATTCACACATTCTTTATCTGACAGGGATCATCTCCTTTGTTCTCATTCTCTTATCATGAGGATTATACTTTTCATTTCCTCATACATACAGATTGATCTGAGATCATCTCAGATTCCACTTTATTGTGCTTAGGATGTGATATACATGTCCATACCATATTTCCAATTTAGTTATACTCACTAGATTGTCTCAGAATGACTACTTGATCAGAGTAATCAGAAAGATAATAATCTAAGAGTTCCATACTTGCCCTATCTCCAATAATTATATACATGGCCAGGGTATACAAGTATTGGGATTAGGTAGTATGCACTTTATGTACTTTCATATTCCTTACTTTTTGAATCATCACAAGCATAGGATTTAGCATCCCTGGATTTTCTCCTGGAATTACCTCTATACCTCATCCTCTTTCACACGGATAAGAATAATTATAAAGCATTTAAAAGAATATTGAACAAAATATAAATTTTAGTTCTCATATTTCTTCCCTATGTCCCCATAGGATAATCAATAGGGAAATCTGTAACAGCAATCCCTTTTATGATTATCATATAATCATCAAGATAAGGCATATCAAAATGAAAAGATCTATATAATTGTTATCCCTCGCAGTCATCTACCGCTTTAGGTTGACTCAACACATAGAGTCAACCTGTTTCATGTTGTTGCTTTTGCCTTTTCACGTTATTGGGCTGTAACTTTCATAAGCCTTGCTGAGTCTACCTCGGATGTTGAGTCATTTCCTCCCTTCTTTTTGAACAAAAGGGTTTAGTATGCTCAACATGTCCATAACTATAGCATGTCTTGTCCTCGTACCATGGTCTTATCGGTCTTATTACCGATGTAGAGACTAAGCCATGGGTTCTTACAGGTGAAAAGTTAAGACCCTTGCCTTTATTTAGTGGCTACCGCCCTATTACACTAGCCATTTATTGCACTGATGGTACCAAAAACTTTGGCTTTTTTATAGAACAACTAGGCACATGTCTCTAGAATTGTAGAGACCTTTCCTTATTTCTCAACTTATTGCCCCATCTTGGGCATTACCATCACAGATATACTATCTGTCTAAACTTATGGAAGAGTCTACTTACTCGCCATATGTTAACCTTTCCCACATTTTCCACTGTTCCAACATGACTATGTCATTCAGGAACCTTTTCAAAGCCCAAAGTTTCTACATTGAGGATTGGTAATGCTAGTATCCAGTCTACTATATGCATCACTATTGTCCTAACCTACCCAACAAGAGCATAAACATAGGATTCTCTATCCTGATCGGGTCATGATGGGAATTCTCAAGCATTCATTCTTCTCTTGCTTGATCCCTTGCACCCTTTCCTGGTGCAACAACATTGCCCTCGACAATGTATTCCCCGTGTTCCCCAGTGATTTATAAACTTCACCCTTTCTTATGCACAAGCAGAAGTCACTATAGGGTATACTGGAGGACACTAACACAGACTCAACACCTTAGTCCTATGTCTCCGTAGACTCAGTAAACCTTAAGCTCTGATACCAAACTTTATGACGACAGTCGCCAAACCGACAAACAAATCGTCATTAATTAAGCAGAATTAAACATAAACAACAGATTAACAAAAATCACTAAAAATTAAAACCATTTTTCAAAGAGATCCATTCCAAAGAAGACTCTTACTGAAAGGTCCAAAACCTTATATACATAATTATTCACATTGTACTTATCCGGTACATATCACCTCGAGAATAACATATAACAGTTGCTTTACCAAACTATACATGAGCAAAATAAAACCTCGAGGCACATAAGCCAAAATCTCTTATTGATCATAAAACCAGCACGTTCTAAATCGAAGGACCTGAGAGTACAGAGACGACACATAGGACTCATATCTACAAGACATGACAGACAATACACTCAACCTGAGCTGTCACTGCTGCCTCTGCTGTTGTTCTTCCTCTGCAGAAAGGTCTTCACCTCCTCGTGCACGTCCACCTAAAAATTTGGGTCCCATGGGGGTGAGACAATTGTAATTGTCCCAGCGAGAGATATAACTCTCCGCCGACCATATTATTATCACAGATTAAGCATTTATAAACTGAGCAGAGGTTCTTTTTATATTAACAAGAAGGATAATTCACTATATTAACAGAATGAAGTAATCTCCTTTCATAAGGAGAACATTGCATCTACCCATGGTAGATTATAATTCATTTACCTGCTTTGCAAGGAATGTAAAGAAACATAAATAACATCTATCAACTAGAATGTATAACTATATTGTGCATCAAGAAATGTTCTCGTATTTGATCCTTAAGCAGATATACTACACAACTCAACATATTTTACAAATCACACTTATGCCCTGAGGAGATGGAGCATACCCCAGCCATCTCCAACCGACCACAAACTTCTCACAAGTCAGTACCATACAAGGTCAATGGTAGAGTCAGTTTCCATGACCTCAGACCGTCTCGGTCAGTACGAGACCACATGCAGGACATCTCGTGTCACTGTTAACAAGCTATGCTAGGGTACGTAGGCATCCTCGCTTAGAGCTACAACATCAACTGCACTCTCTTAGGGGAAACATCTACACACAACCGTCCCCAGTCTGAGTCATGGCGACACAAGCACCATACTCCGAGCCACGGGCCAGTTCACCGTGCTCAACACAGAGTCTACGACTGAAGTCGCACTCGATCCAGGATAGGGCATATAACCAAATCCCCATTCATTTCAGGATCGTAAGGGGATCGGCTAACACAGTACCATCCCTACTTATGCCCTCACATACTCAAAAGTATGCACTCCGGGTTATGCCGCAGAGCAACCCGTTTCACCATCAGCAAGTTCTGACACTGATGGATCTATGGTCAGGGCAATGTTTTGTAGTTTCTAGTGATATATTACGTGCATTACAACATTCTTTTAGCATCAAACAAGTTATCTTTATCAAACACAACAAATTCTACAAAGAAATGTGTAATACATCTATCACGTACTTTTTCAAATCTTTAAAACACATGATACCTGGGATCTCAGTCCCTTATCACATTACTGGGAATTATCATCCCTTCACATCATCATTATCATGATTACTAGATCTAGGTATTCAAACCCTTAGATCATCACTGAACACTGTTACCACTTATCATGTAACTATTACCTCTAGGTCCTCAGACCAAGGTATACATGATTCTTGTTATACAAGCATCTCACATGGCTCACAAGGCCCATTAAATATCTTGTCACCTCTCACTAGGAAACAAACTATCACATGGCTCACAAGGCCATTACACATCTTGTCACCTCTCACTAGGCAACAAATTATTCACATGGCTCACAAGGCCTCACACATCTTGTCACCTCTCACTAGGAAACAAATTATTCACATGGCTCACAAGGCCATCACACATCTTGTCACCTCTCACTAGGCAACAACTTATTCACATGGCTCACAAGGCCATTAATCATTATACTTGTTATACAAGTATTTAACATGCCTTACAAGGCTTATGCAATAAGAGAAATACAACCTTCCCATCATTAGGGTTAGGGTTTTCCCTTTCTTATCAATTAGGGTTTATCTTACATATCATTACCCTTCATTAGGGTTAGGGTTTTCCATTATTAACCATTTAGGTTTTCAAGATCATATTAGCAATGATCAAACCCTAATTCATTGCTCCACACATCTAGGAGCAAACCTTGATATCATAAGTATTCAATCATACTTATTCATTCTCATCATTTATCATTAAATGAATCATCAACACAAGGTATGATTACATCAGACTTTATTAACTTGGCTTAACCCTTTCTCAAAGTATGTTAGCCCACACTTATCAAAGTGCATTACACTTATTACATCTCAATGTAACATTTGACATAACACACTTTATGTGTTACTCATCCAAGTATATTGGATTTAAGGTGCATCAAGGTACATCAACCTTGAAGTGCTAGATGTGATATATATCATGTCTTGATGTATCACTTCCCTCATCACTTTTAACTTTCTTAAGTTCATCAACTTATCTTGTATTAGGGTATTTACCATCCTAATACTTTATACACTAGCCCATCACATTTATTCTGTAGTGTATTGATCATAAGTCATACATCTGAATTGTCCAACCATCATACATTGATATGGACTCATCTCAGGTTGAGACATTATTGATATAGGATTAACCATTATCAACCACTATAGGTGTTTCACCTATCAAGGTATTATCCAAACCATTACTTGGTGTTACGCTCATTATTCCTAAGAGTGTCTTACTCTCACCTTTACAAGGTATCTCAGGCTAGAAGTGTGCATATGTTCACCATATCAGGCTGTAAGTATATGAGAACTCACCCTATCGAGCTAGAAGTATATGAACATCATCCATACTGGGCTAGAGGTGTGTATATGTGTAACCCATGTCGTGCATGCGGTATTAAGCCATCACCATGTCGGGCTAGACATCAACTAGGGTTGTGTATTGGGCTTCCATATCGTGCAATAGCATTTTCTATTCTTTACTCATATTGGGTTACCCAAATATGGGTTTCTTGTCAACATACAAGTATTCATTCAACTTTGTATCGTGTATGGAGTCTATACTTGACTCCCTATCATGCAAGCATCTCATGCAACATCTTGTGCAAGAAATATCAGGCAAGTCATACCCATATCAGGTTATAACTACTTGTATTTATACTTGAACTTGATATCACTTTACAAAGTGACACCATCTTCTTCAAGTTCTAGACCTTTGTTCTAACTGATATAATTCATGGTAACAGGTTTAAGAAACTACTATAACTCATAATTTCATCAACTATTTCAGGAAATTTCAGTATTAAAAGTATTTCACTAATTTTAACAATTTAGGTGAAGAATAATAACATGGTTGAGTTCAAGTTATATAACCCGCCTTAAGAACCACTTCAAAGCTGCAAGGTCCAAATATCCATGTTCCTAAGGTTGAATATGACTTTATCAAAGGTCCAAGGCTCGTTCACAACTCCTTCATATACAAGGAATCACCATGGATAAGCAATTGGTGACGAAGAAAAGAAAGGTAGATCATAACCCTAATTCCATGCTTCAATTCAAGCTTGAAGACAACTATATCTTACCTTAGGGTTAAGTTTTGAGTTCCTTAGCTCCTTGGACGACACCCTACCACTCTTGGGCGATATGGACTTCCTATTGGCTGACACAACTTTTCTTTTGGCCGATACCCCCTCACTTGTGGCCAAAATCACTTCAATTGGCCGATATCAACTTGCTATGGGCAATATCAACATGGTATGGCCGATATACTTGCTATGGATGATACCCAAGGCCTATGCATGATACACTTGTGCTCTTGCACGGCATGCCACCCCTCTTGCACGATATGATACTCACTTGCATGATATGGCACTCACTTGGAGTCAAAACACTTCACTTTATGGCCGATATCACCCTATATGGCCGATATCACCTACTTGGGCGATATGGTCTTGCCATGGGCGATACCCCAAGGTCCATGCACGATACCACAGCATCACTTCACGATATGGGAGCTCTATGCACGATACCTTAGGGTAGGAGGGTGGTAAGGGTCGCACAATTGCACCAAGGGGTGAAACTAGGGGTATACATACTTGTTGTTCATGAAGAAAGGCAAAAATGAGGTGTCAACATTTTGAGCTAGTAGGTGCCACGTGTCATGCATGGGTGACACGTGTACATGCATGAATAAACATTTATCTTGACATGAAAAAAGGTTGAGGATCATCTAAAGATGCAAATTTGCCCATTGCTTTTCCATTTGGATAAGTCATCTAGGTTTAATCACTATTTTATGTCAAGTCGATACACTTTTTCTAAGGAAACTTGTTGGCCGTCACACCTCACCTCCTTGAGTTTATTTGAATGATATGGCCTTTTCCAAGAGTTCACAAAATGATATGAGGCTTTTCCTATGGCTCCTTGGCCGATAGGCACTCATATATAAGCTTTTCAACTTGATACAACTCAAATTAAGCTTTCATATTCAACCCTTTTCTTGGTCAGTTCATCACCAAGAGTACCATCACTCATAATTGATTCAAACATGGTGTCTCATTCATTATCTCTCCTCTAAATGATACATAGATTAAGTAGTAACACTCTATAGGTGGTAATTTGCATATCAACCCCACATTTTGGGTAAATTACAATTTGTACCAAAATTGGTGCACAAGGTACCAACATTGTTCAAAGAAGTTCAAACTTGGAATTTAGGCTTTCCACAAGCCACCACCTTGCATAATTATCTCAATAATGATGCTACAACACATTATGCATGTTCAATATGTGAAATTTTGCATTATATCCCCTCAATTTGGGTAAATTGCACTTTGGTCCAAAATAAAGGAAAATTGCTCAACAACATTCAATCGGGACCAAACTTGAAATATGAGTGTGTCACATGATAACAAAGCACCTTAGAGGATTATAATAAAGTTCTAATCAACTTAATTAGCCAAAACAAATAGGGTTACCTCATAACCCAGGTCAGGGTCGTTACAAATATTGTAGTCAATCGTTCAAACCTTGGAACATAGATAAGAATATAATCAAACTTTTCCTTAAAACTTTCCTTCTACTTCTATTTTGTATATATGGTTACCATGACTAGATTTTTACTATATATAGTTACAATTATTTGGTCTTTCCTAAAATAAGAATATTAAAACCAATCTTGATAACCTTTTAACATTTATTTCCAATCTAAAATGATATGTAAAAATCATAATAAATATTGTAGAAAACATCTCATGTATTTATTTCTTCAAAGAGTTTATCACCTAAACTCTTTCTAAACTTATAAAACTATCAATTCAAAGTTGTTTTTATCATTAAATACTCTGAAAAGAACCATGAAATATTTCCCAATAAGAAACTACCAAAAAGGTAGAACCTCCATGATCTTATACTAAGAGTTTGATATTTGTTTCATTATCATTTTAATATATTGAGAAACAATTCATTTATCATCTCTCAAATTATTTTATTTACTTGACAATGAACCAAATCTAGCCTTATCTTTCTTTAATTTATTTCCTTATCTAAATCTAACCAAAAATCATAAAAAATTGATCACTACTATGTATTTATGTAAGAAATATGAATTAGGTCTTAGAATTTCAAAATAAATTTAATATTTTTAATTATTCATCATTCCTATTTTAATAAATAGTATATATCTTTTATATGAACATTATTAAATTCTAAAACATGGCCTTAATGCATTTCTCATTATTTCGATGATATATATATATATATATATGGAAAATTAATTAACATACCCCCAATTGTCAAAATACCATTTTAACTATATTGTGATCATGGACAGCAAAAGGGGCTTAAAATGTGCCTATTGATCGTTAGATCCAATTAAGCATATGTGTCAAGTTTTTTTCAGTCTTATAAGGATGCAATTTATACATTAGAATACTTAGAATTTGGGACATTATGACTTTGGAAAAGATTTGAGTTTAACAACATAATTCCATGTATTTTTACAATAATGTTGACACCGGCAATATCAAATACATCCATTGTTGTAAAAGTAAGTAAAAAAGCAAATTTGAATGGCTAATATATATGAATTCGAAAAATAATAAATTTTTTACTATATTAATTTGAATGCAATATAATTGGAAGTCATCATTTTTTTATAAAGCATAAATCATGTACAAGACTATGTGGGAATGTTTTCTTATTTTATTAAGATTACATTTATGATGTTTTAATTGCAATCAAATGTTCATGTATGCTATATCATCTCCACATGTATTCAACAACCATGGCTATTTTCCAGAGTCCATTTTTTAAATTTCTTCATTGTCTAATGATTTTTTATGTAAACTATCAAAATTATATAATATTGAAACATGTCTCAAATTTTATCACTAACTAAATTTCCTTATTAATAAGGTTGTTTGGTGTCCCCCTATAACTCCAATATAATATGAAATTCATTTTCCATCATTTCTTCCTTAAATCTCTAAAATGGGAGTCTATATCCATCAGTACTTTGTAGGCAAAGAGGTGTTAAACACAAGTGTTCTATCTATCTCTAGACATTCACTTGAGGAGACTTCATCATTTGTGGGATATTATCAGTTGCAGGAATACCTTTTAAACCTACCAATGTGGGTTATAAGTTCACACATATGTAACATATTCATTTTGGCCTTGGCCTTGTTCACCCTGTTAAATACTCTATTGGGTGTCAATTTGAAGTGAATATAGTGAATAACAAGATATATTTTATAAATAATGATAGAGAGGAACATTCATTTTTGACTTTAGTCATAAAATATGCTTCCTCATCTCAATTCTCAGACAAGTTTCCAAACATGATTTTAGTCATTGGGATAAGTAAAAATCCATTGGAAAAGTAGGTTGATGTATGTTGACACCTTATGTTTGGATCTTCGAAATTCTTATAAATCCTTGGTATTTGAATGCTTTTAATCTAAACCATTATTAAATTTTAAGTCACTTTTTATCAATACGAATGCAATCCCAATCTATGAGAAAGGGGACAAATATGGGTCTACTAAATAGATTTTGGATAATTGTAGGAACAAATCCCATTTGCATCTAGTTCTAGAAAGATAAAGTACCACATCATACTTGGAAAAACCCTATATTTTGACCCAAATGGATCTTAACCCCTCATGGAAAATATTTAAATATAGCCTAGGCTATAAGTCAGATCTGAAACAGCTTCAATATGACCCTAATGTTGGGAATAAGGTTTCGGTCCTATTGGATGTAGGTCCAATGTAGGCCCACTAGACTCCTTGAAAAATCTAGGAAAAAATCTAGTTTGCACCTAGCTTAATTAAAATTTTGACCCACATCAGAATTGTTCAATACCATTTTGATGCCAGCTAAATTTGTACTTGACTCTGTCAAATTAGATGGTGCAATTTTTTTGGAAAAGACACCTTGGCACCAAAGGGTTTCATAGTACAATCGTCAATCAGATCTGCGCCAATGAGTATCATATTTGTTTTTGGACACATGAGATAGGGCCACATGGCACCCCATGAATTCCAATGGGGAGAGTGTGTGTTGATTTTGAGGGATGGAGAGAAAAAATAACCCCCACAACTCCCTCCACTCTAGAAAAATAAAGTGATGACTAATCTAGAGGATACAAAAGAAGGACCCAAAAGAGACCATTGCAAAAGAGGCCCATAGAGAATTGGGGAAAACAAAACCATTTCTCCATGAAAAATTGCTAGGTTGTGGGAAGTGAGAAATCAATGACCTTACTCGCAACCCTTCTTTATCATAAAAAAAAAGTTAAAAGTTAGATTGACACGGTGAAAATTAGAGCAACTTTGGCTCTGAAACGCTCTCCATCGCTTAAGACTGCTTAGATTCAGATTTGCATTGTGAAAATTTAGTTGGTGTATGGTCGTATAAAACCCTTTCACGCCTTAAGCAAAGTAAGATAAAAGAATTATTATCCTCATGATTTATATGCCAATTAATTCATATGAAAATCCCCAGAATACTATTCCGATAGCTGGATTGGGGTACTTATGGATTACCTGTTCCCGATCAATAAATGAGTGTTACAAATTTCAAATATCGTATGCATTCATTCCTTCCTTATACATGGACGGTTCATCTTATTTTTTTAGTTTTCTGAGTTTTTCTCCATCTAAAACTAGGTGGCAACTCCAAACCACTTTTTTCATTTTTTATTTCTTATAGAAACAAAATGTGACTCTATTGGGTACTTGTCGAACTCGAATTACATTTTTGTTGTCCTTGGCGCAACTGGAGTTCACCTGAGTTAATGCAGTTCAATTTTACATGGAATACCATTCATTTTCTTTGCTAAGATTCGACAGGGCACATATATCCACCACGTCCGGAATTCTTTCATGGCAAGTAAGACGATGTTCATTTTGGTCGTCATCCGTTTCTAAATTCTCTTTTCTTAATTTGTTCATTTGCATTTCTATTTCGTGCTTGAATTTTGATTCTTTTTATTTTTTTTCTTTTTTTCAGTGCAACTGATTTCAAACTGTAATAGTGTTCCGGTGCAAATCAATTTGGCATGGGAACAATATTTCAATTTGTTCAAATTGTTTAGTCTAAGATCTAATGAGACATGAAACTTTTTCAAATCTATGTGTATGAGATAGTTGTTAGATTTTTGAATTAAAATATTTCATCATTATATCTAAATTTTGTATGTGCAAATGGGTTTGACAGCTGGAATGGTTTTTTTTTAAGGTTCGTATTTGATAAGGCACAAATTTGTTGAAGTTTACGATCTTGCATACAAGCAAACAGTTCCGTCTACAAATACCTTTAATATAAATTTCAGTCACTAACTACTGGATACAAAAAGGCTTAGCACCCTTCCAGAGCTTGGAGGAGGATGTGCACAAGCTTTCTAGCTATCTAGCAGTTGTATAGTGTTGATGGTCGTGGTACCTGGTCTTTCTCTAACCAGACACCATGGATCAACATCGACACAGCTCCGGACCTAGATTGGACTTCTGTTGTTTGGTGTAAACACCACTGTCCCAAATGGAGTGAGTGCCTCTACAGGGCAGTCCTTGGGTGCCCTACCTACAAAAGATAGATTAATTAGTTGGGGCATGGATGTTAATCCTATATGCCCTCTCTGCAAAACACATGAAGAGTCGATTGATCATGTTTTCCTGAACTGCCCGTATACTAAGAGGGTGTGGTCTATTGTGTGTTTCAGAAACGAATGGAGAAACTTGAACAGCTACAGACTGAAAGACATCCTTCAATGGTTTGTTACCAACCACAGTCAAAATAGGAAAAAGATGGTGTTTCCTAGTATTTGCCTGGAGGCGACCTGCTATTGCATTTGGCAGGAAAGAAACGTCAGGGTACACACGAATACTGAAAAGAGTTATTTGGTGCTGGTGGATTTGATAGGCTCCCACCTTCGATGGCTTGTGAAAGCCAACTTTAACATTTTTTGTAATGTCAGCTCTAATACGAGAACCTACTGGGGCATGTAATATAACTCAGTAGCGTGTTTTGGTTTCCTTGGGGTCGGTTTGGACGCCCTGCTCTATATAGTATAGCCCTGCTATACTTTCTTTTTGGCAATACATTTACCTTATCCAAAAAAAAAAGGCTTGGCACATGGAACATGTACTACAATCTCACACTAACTGAGGGGTGTCTGATCTTGCCAAAACTTGGATACAAACATCTCTCTAGCCTGACTTGGTCAATACAATTCCATTTCACACTCATTTTGTACTCCAACTTGCTCAATGAAAGTCTTTTTGACTCGCAAATAATTTTCTCTTTTATAAGGCCAAACGTAATTAGGCACAAATTTTATCAGATATAATATATTTCTGCGTATTGTAATAGTTTGGTCTGCAAATGCCATCCTTCCATCAATTACAACCCCGAAGTATTGAGTGCTAAGGGTTTTGACATTTTCCATGTACAATTGCACTCGTTTACTCAAGTCTAGACTAGTGTAACTCTAGATCTTGATAAAGTTCGTAATCTAACCGTCTCAGTGTTTCTGTCAAATTCTGAAGTGATAGCTTTTTATTACAAACGTGTTTAACACTTGGAATACTATCTAGGGACAATTTTACACGTTTAAGTCAAATCTTGATTAGTTTAAGTCTGGATGTTGATAAAACACGTGATCTAACAGTTTCTGTGTTTATCTAGGATTCTAAAATGCTAATTGCTAAATACGATTGATGTCTGGAACACTATCTCAATACAACTTGCACATTCATGTAAAATCTAGACTGCTTAACGTCTTGAGCTGCATAAAGCTCAACATCTAACATTTCGTATGTTTCCATCAAATTCTAAAATGCTAACTTCTAACAGAAAAAGGGTCTGACAGTTGGAACTTTTTTAAGTGCAATTTCACATGTATTAGTTAAATATTGATTGGTTTTAAGTATATATTTTGAAAAAGCATGTAATTTGAAAATTTTAGCGTTTGTATCCAAAATTTTAAAAGCAAACCTGCTAAGTGCAAAAATTTTTGAAACTTGGAACACATTCTAGGTCAAATTTCACAAATTTCAATAAAATAAAAACTAGTTTAAATATAGATCTTGACTAATCATGAGATCTATTTTTTCAGTGTTTCTTCCATATTCTAATATACTAGTTGTTGAATGCAAATGGGCTCATGCTTTGTGCAAGTATGTTCGAAACTCGATTTTCTTTTTAACAACATATGTGCAAAAATGTTGTTTCTTGGAACAATGTTCCTCTTATTCATCTCACATGCCTTTTCAAATCTAGAGGAACTCAAATCGTAGCAGTGTCAAGATATTTCCATAGCATTCAATCCAAAATTTTCATATGCTATTTTTAGAAGTCATTTACTTTTCAGATCTAATGTTAAAATTGATTTTAGACCTGAACCTGAATTCAAGTTGAATGACTCAACGTCTTCATATTCATTGACATAATCAATTATTATTGTATGGAGAAAAATAAGGGATATTTTGATCAGAATTTGACGTGAAATATTATCGCACTAACAAATTCACTCGGGATTGAAATCCCTTAGCTTTTACCAAAATCTTGTGCAATAATACCACCCACAAGTGGACGGGTCTTATCGCAGTATAGTTGAGGATCGAATCCCAAGAGACAACATTTTTAAGAATCGTTGTTAGTCGAATCTAGCTCAAGTAAGACTAATATTTAGAACGACTGATTGGTTTGAGGTTAATTAAACTAAGTGCAAGAAAGTAAAGAGAAGAATTAAAGTTGATCTATATTAATGATATGGGATCACTGAGGTGGTCTCGGGTTTTACCACCATTGCACATGCAAACACATCCAATCACAAAACATCCACACAAGATCTAACTATTGATAAATGTGTTTTCATCACGTTTATCTGCATCTTTTAGATATCTTTTTATGATTGTTTTGTTATTTATTTTCTTAGTTTTATAATTAATTATATTATATTATAATTTTCTCTTCAAGAAGAATTTAATCATATTTTCTTGGATTTTGTAAAAAATGGGATAAATATTCTTGGAGTATAATTGCACAATTTGCAGCAGTCCTGTAATTATTGTATATCTGTCACCAAAAGTGTCATAACTCTTGCATCCAAAGTCCAAATTGAGTGTACAAGTATTCATTGGAAAGGAAATTTAATTTCCGAAAAGAATATCCTATTATTTGGACTGCTTTTGTGCGTTTTACGGGAGTGAAATGCATTCGAAATCGCTATTGCGGGAATCTGCATTGAAGAGAGTTACATGGTCAAGACAATTAAAGTCTATCAAATTCCTATTGACCAAATCTTAAAAATTCAAAAGGATAGATTCCTCTCTTTTTTCCCCCTCTTTTTTTGGATAGCCTACCCCTCATTCTCCTATAAAAGGAAGGACACTTCCTCCTCCCAAGGATCATCTTTTTGTATCATCTTTTGTATTGGAATTCTGAGCATTTGTTCTCCTATTATTCAAGCAATAGAATTTCTTCTTGGTGTTCTTTAATTCTTACAATTTGTATTCTTGCAATAGATCTAGTTGTTCTTCCTTTCTTCTTCTTTTTCTTCCATGGATTGGAGCAAGAGTTGAAGAGATTGACCATTTAATTGTCTCTAGCCTAAGGATTTTCCTTTAGTAAGACTAGACTATGGCCATTTCGCTTCTCCCCTCTGCCTCCATGTTTTCCACAAGCATGTGTGAGTAGACTTCTATCGAGGCAAGGGGAATAACCCCTTATCCATGGTTTTGACGACTTTTTCTTAAATGACTAGATGGTAATCGATTTTAATTAACAGTTGATCTTCAGATCCCACATTAATCCGGATAGAAATTACCATGGAAATCCAGATTTAGAACAATAAAATTGATTGCATAGACGTTTTGATATGATCGTGGATTTTCATCTTTTAGGATGATAAACTAGGAAGCATGAGCACCAAGACCAATGAGCTCATGTGGAGTTTATCTCTTGTGAGTTTTTAAATTCGCAAACCTTCATCGAATCGTCACTTAAGAATTAGTTGTTATCGCCTAGGCTAAGGTGGTGAAAACCCTTACGAACCTCGATTCTCTCTCTTTGATTTCAACCTCTGTTGATTTGTTTTCTTTACTTCTAGTCTTTTTCCATTCACAATAGTCTACTTGTGCTAACAATTGTTTCTTTTCCTTATGACAGAGGCAAAATAAATTCTTGTTATTACATTGTTACTTTGTATTTATTTCTTATTTTAGTTTAATCAATCAAACCCCCAACCCGACTTTTACTTTTCATTCTAAATCTGAAAATAAAAAATAATAATAAAATAGTTCTTCAAAATAATTGTGATAAAAGAAACAATCTTAAAAAGTTGTCATGTGGGATCGACCCTTTCTATACTAGCCTTAATCGGAAAGTTTAAAAAGGATTAAACTCTAGGATAATTATCTTAGTGATTGTAAGTGCTAAGCGACGCATTAACAATTTGGCGCCGTTGCCGGGGACAACGGATTTGTTTCTTTCGAACTCCAAAATTTTTGAAAAACTTTTTTTTCCTTTTTTATGCCTTCCGAGTAACATTCCGGAAGTGCTACTCCTCGTTCTGCCGAATTTCCATTCCGGCAGTCTGTTTTTTCTACAAATACGCTACTTTGTAAAAAAATTGTAATTTTAGTTAGTTTTGTAAATTTAACCTTGAGTCATAATCCCTTAGATTTTTTTTTGTAATTTACGGTCTTGTAAAAAATCTTTAGCTTTTTTTTGAATTGTAAAAAAAAACTTTCAAATGGAGTGGGCATTGCAATATCCCCCACAATGTTATTATTGTGGTCATTGCCACCACACATCTCTTGCATGTCCAACTTTATCCCATAGAACCCCTCTTTATGAGCCCTTTCATCCTGGTGGGTACAATGTAAATCCTTATTTTTCTGAGAACCATTATGGGGAACCTTGCTATCGATATTCTGAGAGAGGGTATGACCAACAAAACTTTGGGGGAAATGGACCTATTTATGATACCCAATATAATCCTCAATAAGAAGAGAAACTTAGGTCCCTAGAGAAGATGGCAGCAAAACTCATAACTAGCCAAACCTTGATGGCCACCTTGTTGAAAGCTCAATCCCAAAACCCAGATGTTCCAAATATGTTCTCCCATGACTCGGTGACACCTTATAATATTGTATCTTCCCACCATGATGAGAGTAATGGAAATAACAATCCACCATCTTCTGAAGATTATTATGAGGAGCAACACCACAACCAACATACTGGGTACCATGAACAAGATCCTTATGGGGGGAATGGTGAGGATGGTAATTTTTTTGGCATGTATGAATCTAATAATGAAAATCAACTATAAGAGAGACTTGGGGCTTTAGAAAAAATGGTAGTAGAAGGACAGAAAAACCTAGAAACTAGCCAAGCCCTTTTAGCATCCTTACTAGAGGCCCAAGCACAAAAATATGTGGAGGACTTAGAGAAACCTAAGATGCTTCTTCCCGAAGATGATGATGATGATCTAATTTTTATGTCATATACGTCGGATTCTAAAGAAACAATACATACCATTGGGTCGTATTTCTTGTGCGATGAGGACGTTGGCATTCCTACCCTTCCCTTGAAGACTTTATTACTCAAGTATGAAAAGTCAATCTCAGAGAGTCATCCTAAAGACCCAACAACCTTTCCCATCATTTACAAAAGTCCAATTGTTATCGACGACCAATCCCCTCTGGTATGATCTATTCTGGATAATGAGCAGCCAACCTCCATTGATGAAATGATTCCTCCCATTCTGCCACAACCAATTCCCATTCTACATAAGGATGATATAGAAGTGGAGAACTCCTTAGAAGAAATCCATATACGCCCTTCTGCTGGATGCAAGGAATATATCCCCATCTTTATCCTTCAAGAACCCTTGGGAAATCCTTGCATAAAGGAACTACAGTTACCTGCAATATCAACCATAAAATCCATCTATCCCAAGGTTGATTGCATGAATTTTGAGGATAGACAAAATATGTATGATGCTGATTTAAATTCGTGTGTCCCTTTCATATTACCACCAATTTTACGATATGCAGATCAATATGACAGAGGGAAACAAAAGCCTGATCCCCCACCCGATGTTGTAGAGTCGGCACCATATGTGCCACTCACTGAACACCCGCCAATCCCCCTCAAACCACGCACATTTATGACATTTCCTTTACTACTAAAGGAATATGTGTGCATCCTTTTGGAAGGAGTGCGAGGAAAAAGACATTATGAAATCCTCTTTCAGCCTCTACGATCACCCATCACTTGGGTGTACCATGAAGCTCCTTTGTTCAAAGCTACAACCATCATCAACATCCCCTTCAGCTGGACTTTTTTGAGCTACCAGGACCTCCTGGTGCTCCCAGTGATTTTCTTCCCTCCATCCTGGATTTGTGTTTTGCTCAGGACGAGAAAAATTTAAAGTCCGGGGTGGAGGTGGGTGGTACGTGATCCACCCCATTATCTTCTCTTTTTCCACATTTCTTTTCTGTACCTTTTATTATATTGCATGTACTTTTCTTTTTCTAGAAGTTTTGGCTTTTATCTAGTCGGCCCATTAATTAGACGTATATCATTTTATCCCAAATTGAATTTTGTAAACTTTTTGCAAAGACTATTACAAATTGCCATGTCTGAAACCACCATGTCACCTAGGATTCTTAATAACATCACTCCTCGGAATAGTTGGCAAGTCATAAGGAATCGATCAGAACCAAACATAATTTTCCCTATATTTAAACAATGGATTATCTTGTTATAAAATTTGTATGATGTGATTTATAGGAATACTCTAACTAGAGAAATGACACTCTCTGACAAAAATATATGAAATTTTTTTTGAAAGTTATAAGCACAAGAACATCTCTTCCTTCCCTCTATTTTTCTTCTAAAAAAAGAGAAGCAAAGAATCACCACTAGACAAAAATCAAGTCTGGGGTGGCATGCTTCCCAAAATGAAAACTCCATACCCCACAAAGGGGCGTACCATCAAAAGATGCCAAAAGTACACATGAAAAAAAATTGTGACCAATGTAGCCACAACTCCATTCATATCCCGAGTCGAATAGAGGAGGGATCAATATATTTTCATCACTTCTTTCTTTTTTTTCACACCCCAAATTCGTCATATTCTTGTGCAATAACTTTAAAAAAAAGTAAAAAAAAAATTGAGAGTGTCAAAGCGAAAGTATGAGATGCCTATTTTTCTACGAATTCTTATTTTAGAAGCTAGATTTGACAATTGTTTTGATAGGGAATATAGAATTTTATGCTATGTGGTTCTCGGAGATCGGGTCACTTGCCCAAAATTTAGAGGTGAGGATTGTAGTGATATTATTAAGGTGAGGATGGCATATTGGGAGTATAAATTGGACTTTATTTGTGATTTTACTTGCTTGAGGACAAGCAAAGATTCAAGTCTGGGGTATTTTGATAAATGTGTTTTCATCACTTTTATTTGCATCTTTTAGATATCTTTTTATGATTGTTTTGTTGTTTATTTTCTTAGTTTTATAATTAATTATATTATATTATATTTTTCTATTCAATAATAATTTTAATCATATTTTCTTGGATTTTTTAGGAAATGAGATAAATATTCTTAGAGTATAATTGCACAATTTGCAACAATCCTGTAATTATTGTATATCTGTCACCAAAAGTGCCATAACTCTTGCATCCAAAGTCCAAATTGAGTGTACAAGTATTCATTGGAAAGGAAATTTAATTTACTAAAAGAATATCTTATTATTTGGACCGCTTTTGTGCGTTTTACGGGAGTGAAATGTGTTCGAAATTGCTGCTGCGGGAATCTGCATTGAAGAGAGTTACATGGTCAAGACAATTAAAGTCTATCAAATTCCTATTGACCAAATCTTGAAAATTCAAAAGGATAGCTCCCTCTCTTTTTTCCTCCTCTTTTATTGGATAGCCTACCCCTCCTTCTCCTATAAATGGAAGGACACTTCCTCCTCCCAAGGATCATCTTTTTGTATCATCTTTTGTATTGGAATTTTGAGCATTTGTTCTCCTATTATTCAAGCAATAGAATTTCTTCTTGGTGTTCTTTAATTCTTGCAATTTATATTCTTGCAATAGATCTAGTTGTTCTTCCTTTCTTCTTCTTTCTCTTCCGTGGATTGGAGCAAGAGTTGAACAAATTGGCCATTTAATTGTCTCTAGCCTAAGGATTTTCCTTTAGTAAGACTAGACTATGGCCATTTCACTTCTCCCCTCTGCCTCCATGTTTTCCACAAGCATGTGTGAGTAGACTTCTATCGAGGCAAGGGTAATAACCCTTTAGCCATTATTTTAACGACTTTTTCTTAAATGACGAGATGGTAATCGATTTTAATTAACAACTGATCTTCGGATCCCACGTTAATCCGGATGGAAATGACCATAGAAATCCGGATTTAGAACAATAAAATCGATTGCATAGACGTTTTGATATGACCGTGGATTTTCATATTTTGGGATGATAAACTAGGATGTATGAGCACCAAGACCAATGGGCTCATGTGGAGTTTATCTCTTGTGAGTTTTTAAATTCGCAAACCTTCATCGAATCGTCGCTTAAGAATTAGTTGTCATCGCCTAGGCTAAGGTGATGAAAACCCCTACGAGCCTCGATTCTCTCTCTTTGATTTCAACCTCCGTTGATTTGTTTTCTTTATTTCTAGTCTTTTTCCATTCACAATAGTCTACTTGTGCTAACAATTGTTTCTTTTCCTTATGACAGAGGCAAAATAAATTCTTGTTATTACATTGTTACTTTATATTTATTTCTTATTTTAGTGTAATCAATCAAACCCCCAACCCGACTTTTACTTTCCGTTCTAAATCTGAAAATACAAAAAAATAATAAAATAGTTCTTCAAAATAATTGGGATAAAAGAAACAATCTTAAAAAGTTGTCCTGTGAGATCGACCCATTCTATACTAGCCTTAATCGGAAAGTTGAAAAAGGATTAAACTCTAGGATAATTATCTTAGTGATTGTAAGTGCTAAGCGACGCCTTAACAACTATCCAAATAGAACTACTGCGAACCCTCCTTGAGGGATGTTTAGGTTCGCGTAAGCATCACCTTAGGCATCGGACATCTTGTCATGATCCGGATCATACACTTACGATTCCAAAGATATAGAAATCCAAACGAAGTTGTGGGCCCCCTATACAGGCATTAGGCGCACAGAAGCGTCACCATGGGCTAGATGGCTCGTCCCCTCACGGATCATAAACTTACAACCTCAAGGAATCCCATTCTATTTCTAGCTTGGGAGTCAACCATATTAATCGACATTCTATCCTACATATTGAAGTTCTCGCAACATAGGCAACATAGGAAAGAACAAGATAAAAGCAAGCAGGTGATAAATCTACAAGCAAACATCGACGATTAATAATAAAATGGAAAGTTATACACATTTCCTTGGAATGTGAAAGTGAAAAGACATGAAAGCATGGGTAGCGGGGCTAGTCCCCGCACCCCAGTGAAAAGCAACTACTCGCTGATGATGCGATAAAGAAGAAGAATAAGAGAGAAGGAAGATTATGCCATGAGCATGATGCATAAGGTAGATGCAACCCGGTGAAGATGATGTGGTCCTCTACGTCGTGTCAGAGAAGATCTGGATGACGAACGAGGGACACCAAGCCAGACCGGGCAGTCTTTCTCACTCCTCATTCCTTCTCTTCTCAATCTCCTTGTTCATAGTAGGAGCAGCAGGTGAAGTGGAAATGACTTGGATGATGGATCTAGATCAAATATTGCATTTGGGCAGCCTGGCGGCATCCCGGATCTGATGCCTCCAATGAGGACCCTGCTAGTCCTATTTATAGGCTCAGATGGGGTCTTCACATTTTGGACCCTGTTGCAATTTTCACAGTTTGGACTTCTTATTATTTCCTCATGGTATTAAGTTTTAATGGTTTGGAAACTGTTAAGTCTTCTCACAGTTTGGTTTGGAGTGTTTGCCTCCAAACGGTCTTGGAGACCATTTAATGACCAAACGGTCTTGTAGTTTTAACGGTCTGCCTTCAACCTTTCACGTTCCCTAGCGGTCCTACTCTTCTCAATTTTGTTTGCCAACCGATCTTCACATCCGATCGGTCTTAAGATCACTATGCCCTAACAGTCTTGGTCATGCGTTCTAGTGATATTGTCCAAACGGTCTTCGGCGATCGTTGACACGCCCAAACAGTCTCGTGGCTTGCTGTTCTAACAGTCTGCGCCTATCGTTCTGCTTCTCAAATGATCTCGACGTTGTGGCTTTAACGGTTTGCTGTTGATCAGTCTTGAAGACAGTTTGTCTCTGATCGGTCATGAGGATCGTTTGCCTCTGATCGGTCTTGATGACCAGAGGGCACACGATGGTGGCTGGTAGGCGACGAGGGCACTGGGCATTGTAGAGGAAGATAGTACAGAGGTGATTGCTGCTGGTGAGCGGCGGCATCGATGATGCTACAGGGGTTGCAGGTCAGGATGATTGCAGTGGAAGAGGAGGTGTCGATGTTGCGTGATGTTAGGAGGTTGCAGGTGGCATTTATGGTTTGCGGGTGGATGGAGAGGAAGGAAGAGTACGGGAAGGTGGAGGAGAGGTGCATGATCAGGGTTTGGTGGTCAAGGTGATGGCGTGATGGTGGCAACCAGTCTTGGTTTGACGGCTGCCCAAACGGTTTTGAGACTGAGGAAGGGGAAGACCAAATGAAAGAAGACCGATAGGGCAGATCGGTATCAAAACTGTTAGCCCATAATCACAAGGTCAAGAGACAAAATGAAGGAAACCGCTAGGGTCGAGTGAAAGAGGACCGTAGATCCATGATCTGATGGTGTGGAAAGGCTCGCGGTCTGAGACCGTGTGGATAAATGGCTAAGACTGAGAGATGTCCAAACCGTATGGATAAATCTATTTGGTCAAGACTGTTTGGTCAGAGGCTCATGAGTGGAGGTAGATCAAGGGTCGAGAAAGGTGGGCCTCACTTATTAGGGTTTGATTCAGATGATGGTTGATGTAGATAAAGTTAGAATGAAGCAAGCAGTGGTGATGATTATGTTGAAGGTGGATTAGGGTTAAAAGGAGGTGGGTGCCTTCTGATGGTTGAATCTCATCATGGCCTGCATAAAATCAACATAAACTCAGTTAATAATCTTGATAATTGAACCAATTAAGCAATTTTTCATATTGTGATATTTAGGATATGAAATCGGATGTATTGAGTCAAATTGAGCCCAAGATGGTGATTGAATATTATGATGAATATGCATTCATCAAAACACCCCGAACTTAAACGTTGCTCGTCCTCGAGTAACACAAGATCTGAAACAGTCGCCGAATGAATACTTTCATGTTGTGTGATTGCCTCTTCTTCACATCACAATTGTTTTCTTTCTTCTTAGTATGACTAAGTATCTCAACTTCCTGAGACCACTAAACACATCTTACCATATCTTCATTCCTGAGTTTGTTTTCCAACATCACTTCCTTCTCACTTTTCCCAACAACAAGCATTTCTAAGAGTTTTATAAGAGTCTAGAGATACGCACAGAACAACAAGTGTGCACCTGATCTGACATTGGTGTTTTTCAGGGTAGTGGAGGCATTCATTGTGCCTTTAGGTAGAAAAGGGAGTGAAGGGCAGTATGGAAGGAAGAAATAAATCTCTCCTCTATTCGACTCGAGATTTTTATTACATGATTTGCAATTTCATTTATTGCATTTTTTGTGTGAATCTCTCCTCTATTCGACTCAAGATTGCATTTATTTGTGTGCGCTTTGGCATCTTTTCTTGGTGGTACACCCCTATTAATTTGCGAGGGGTATGGAAGAAGCGGATATAGAGGGAAGTGGTGTGCCACCCCGAACTTAGGGTTTGGCACTATTTTGGATATTTTCATTTCTTTTTTTATGGATGGAGGGGTACGAAGATGATAGAAGAAGTGTAGAAGAGAGTTCAGATCAGAATGCAACTTGATTTACAATTTAGTGCATCGGGTTGTTCCCTTTATCGTACTTTGCTCAAATAATGACCTGATGAGGATCTGGTGGGGGTTCCATGTTGTTGTTCCACTAGTCAGTTAGGAAGTACGACGTGTTTGGTCCCTATCAGTTCAATAGATACTAGCCATTTTTGCATAAGAATCATGATGTTAGGGTTCATAAGCTTCACAAGATGATTTCAAGCATAGGCTAGTTTTTAGAAAAAGGTCCTTTTAAGGATCTACTTTGGATAAGGAGGTTATAATGATTTGAAATACATAAAAGCGTCAAAACTTCATCTAGTTTCTATACAATTTCTTTGAAAACTTAAAAATTTTGAAAATTTTGATCATATAAAAAATATGGCGGTGAAATCTTTAAGTCTAAGATAGATGGGTGTAGGTGGAAAGTAAAGTACGTACCACCCACCCTCCACCCCAAACTTAGAAATTTTCTCATCCCGAGCAAGCTGTAAATCTGAGATGGAGGGGAAATTTCATGCCGTTTGGACCACCAGATGTGGTTGCGTTCCAATCAGCGTGTGTCCTCCATCTGAGAATCTCAAATATGAAGATTAATCAGAACTACAAAATTATTTAAAATTAAAAATAGAATTAAGGAAGATTTCTAATTCAAAATTAAAAGTAAAACGAATTTATTTGATCAGGTTGCCTCCCGACAAGCGCCTTTGTTTTACGTTGATGGCTTGACTTGATTCCTTCAACTTTACAATGGATATGTTGGATTGGTGAGTTCTAGCATTGCTTCAGTGCCTGTGTCGACTGAGGTGAAATATCTCTTCAAGCGTTGACCATTTGCCACAAATTCACCTGACTTTTCACTCCATTAAGAGAAAGCACCATGTGGGTAGATACTCTTGAAAACGTAAGGTCCAGTGCAGTGAGAACAGAGTTTCCCTAGGGATAACCTCAGTCTTGATTTGAATAATAGGACTTGGTCTCCCACGTGTATGTCCTTTCTTTTAAGATTGACCATCATGCCAAAGTTTCATGCATTCTTTATAGATTCATGCATTCTCATAAGCTGTCATCTGAAGTTCTTCTAACTCCTGGAGTTGCAGAATACTGGCTTGGCCTGCTTTCTTCATATCAAAATTAAGTTGTTTTATTGCCCACCATGCTTTGTGTTCGAGTTCAATAGGCAGGTGGAAAGACTTTCCATATACTAATTGAAATGGTGTGGTTCCAAGAGGAGTCTTAAAAGCATTTCGGTAGGCCCACAAGGCGTCATTGATTTTCACTGACCAATCCTTACAGTTGCGGCTGACTATCTTTTCCAAGATAGCCTTGAGTTGACAGTTGGAAACCTCTACCTACCCACTTTTCTGGGGATGGTAGGGTGAGGCTACCTTGTGTGTTACACCATATTTCCTCAACAATGCTTCAAATCTTCTTTCTAGAAAATGAGAACCTCTGTCAGATATCATAGTGTGTGGGACTCCGAAACGGGGGGAAATAATATCATTAAACATCTTGATGACATGTTTGGAATTGCTAGTGATGGTTGGTATGGCTTCAACCCATTTTGAGACGTAATCCACCGCCACTAGGATGTAGGAAAATCCATTTGAAGATTGGAATGGACCCATGCAGTCTACACCCCAAACATCAAATATCTCGACTTCTTTCCACAATTTCAATGACATATCATCTCTCTTTGTTATGTTACCCATTCTATGGCACTTGTCACATGATAAAACAAAGTTGTAGGAATCTTTGGATATGGTTGGCCAAAAGAATCCACATTGCAAAACCTTCAAGGCAATTTTCTTAGAACTCATATGGCCTCCAACTGGGCCTGAGTGATATTGCTCTAAAATAAGTTGAACATCTTCCTCAGCGATACAACATCTATATAGACCATCAACACAGAGCTTGAAGAGGTACGACTCATCCCAGTGATACTGCTTCACATCATGCATGAATTTCTTCAGTCCATTTTTGGTGCATTCAGGGTGGATAATGCCAGCGGCCAGGTAGTTTACATAATTTGAGTACCAAGGGATAGCTTTTGAAACTTTCATTAGTTGGTCATCCGGAAGAGAATCATGAATCGGGATCTTCTTGGTTTCTAGAGTGTGGATGCGACTGAGGTGGTCTGCCACAACATTCTCCGTACCCTTCTTATCTCTTATCGCAAGATCAAATTCTTGCAATAGGAGAATCCATCTAATTAACCTGGGTTTAACATCTTTCTTCGCTCAGAGGTAACAAATGGCGGCATGATCCGTGTAGACAATGACTTTAGAATCAATGAGGTAAGATCTGAACTTATCCAAGGCATACACTACTGCAAGAAGTTCTTTCTCAGTAGTTGCATAGTTCCTTTGAGCTTCATCGAGGGTCTTTGATGCATAGTAGATCACATAATGTTTCTTTTCTATACATTGGCCTAGGACAACACCCATGGCATAATCATTGGCATCACACATAATTTCAAATGGGTGATCCCAATTGGGAGCTCTAATGATGGGTGTTGTCGTAAGAGCTTGTTTTAGGTTATTAAAACTTTTGACACATTCTTCATCAAAATGGAACTCTGCATCCTTTAGCAACAAATTCGTCATCGGTTGGGTTATCTTGGAGAAATCATTTATAAATTGTCTATAAAAGCCTGCATGACCTAGGAATGCACGAACCTCCCTTACATTTGTTGGAATGGCGAGCTTGGATATCACATCGATTTTTGCTCTGTCTACTTTGATACCTCTATTACGGACTCTATCGTCAAGAACTACATCTTCCTTTACCATAAAGTGACACTTCTCCTAGTTCAACACAAGATGTGCTTCTTCACATCGTTTAAGTACAAGGGATAGGTGCTTTAGGCACGAGTCGTATGAATCTCCATGTATAGAAAAATCATCCATAAAAATTTCCATGATAGTTTCAGTGAGACCAGCGAATATAGATGACATTCAACGTTGGAAGGTTGCAGGCGCATTACAGAGACTGAATGGCATCCTTCTAAAGGCATATGTTCCAAATGGGCAAGTAAAGGTAGTTTTCTTTTGGTCATCTGGATGTATAGGAATTTGATAGAATCCAAAGTAACCATCGACATAGTAGAAATATTCTTGATGAGCCAACCGTTCTAAGATTTGATCAAGAAAAGGCATTGGGAAATGATCCTTTCGTGTCGCCTTATTCAACTTCCTGTAATCAATACACATCCTCCACCCGGTGACTGTTCGAATGGGGATGAGTTCATTGTCTTCATTTTGTATCACTGTAGTTCCACCCTTATTTGGGACAACGTGCACAGGACTTACCCATGGTGAATCAGATATCAGATAGATAATTCCTGTCTTGAGCAACTTTTTAACATCAAGGCGGACAACTTATTTTATATTCAGATTAAGCTTCCTTTGGTGTTCAACCCTTGGCTTGCAATCTTCCATCATGGGGATTTTGTGCATGCACAGTGCTTGACTGACCCCGGTGAGATCACTCATCTTGTATCCTATGGCTTTTCGTCTTTCTTTTAATTCTGTCAGGAGTTTATCTTCTTGTTCTGTCGTTAGATCAGAATTTATGATGACTGGGCAGACTTTGAGGTCATCTAGAAACACATACTTCAGTCCCTTAATAGGGGTTTCATTTCAGGAGCTTGTGGTTTTTCACATGGTTCTTCAGGGACATCCACAGCTTTCAGTTCCTCAATTTTGGCTCCAGGATCTTCTTCAACAGTATCGAGGTGGAGAATACAACTTTTCACTTGTTCGTCAATTGAACTATCTGCATTTGGATTAGTAAGGGTCACTCCTAAGGAATCTTCTTGTTCATAATCCTCTTACGAGAGGAGTGACATATGCTCTATGCACTCAGTCAAGTAGATTTATTCTTGCATGCTTGGTCTTCTCATACTTTCAAAAACATTAAACTCGAGGGTTTCTTTTCCTAGTCTGAGCAGCAAGGTTCCTGCTTCAACATCAATTAGAGCTCTTGCAGTGGCGAGGAACAGACGTCCAAAGATGAGAGGGTATTTAGTGTCTTCTTTTATGTCCATGATGATCAAGTCACAAGGAACATAAGAATCTTTGCCTACCTTGACAAGGACATCCTTAATGATTCCTAAGGGTAGAGTCACAGTGTTATCTGCAAGCTGTATGGTCATGCCAGTTGGGAGAAGTTCAACAAATCCTAGACTTTTGCAAAGGCTGAGCAGCATGATAGAGATGCTAGCACTGAGATCGGCCAATCCTTTCTTATAGGAAGAATCACCAATATGACAAGAGATCCCAAAAGATCATGTTCTGATTCAGATTTTTTTATTCTTGTCCTGGGATGGTGTTGACGGCATTAAGATTTTCCATTTGACTATTATCTCCTTGACTATACGTGTTGCTCAAAACAACATCATAGAGAACATTGCATGCTAATGTGGAATGATGAGTGCCTTTACATGCTTCACAAAATAGTGAAGTTGACTTGATTTGTTCTTCTTGTCTAGGGGGTGAGTGTCTTCTTTCATAAGCAGCAAGAGATGATTCTATATGATCTTTCTTGGCAACTAAGAGTTTGAGGGTTTCAGTGATAGACTTGTACTCTCGAATAACTTCAACCATAGCTTCCTTCAACACTCCTTAGCCCACATATCTTCCCCGATTAGCTTGATTTTCAGCTCCAAGGGTGACTACCTTCCATGCGCTATCATAACTTTGATGCATGAAGTTTCCTCCATATGAGGAGTCTAAAATATCTTGATATCGTCATCCACCCCCCTATAGAAGATCTCAATAAGATGATTCTTAGGGATTCCATGGTTTGGAGACTTACGTAGAAGCTCTCTGTATCTTTCCCATGCTTCAACAAGGGTTTCTCTAGGGACTTGAGTGAACATTGTTATTTGTCCTCTGTATTCATAGGTGAGGGAAGGAGGATAGAAATTTTCTAGAAAAATGTTTTGCAGTTGTTCCCAAGTAGCGATGGGTTCACATTGCAAGGAGTTGTACCAAATTATAGCTCTATCAGCGAGAGAATACTTAAAGAGACGGATTCGAATGGCATCGTCTAAGACTCCATTTTGCTTTGTCATATCACATAGATCAATAAACCTCAGAAGGTGTTCCTGACTATCTTCTCCTGGTTTACCATAGAATGGGTTGTTTTGAAGCAAGGTGATCCAATGTTCCCTAACCTCAAAACTGGGAGCGTTGATAGGAGGAGGTTGTACTAGGTGATGAATGTCAGCAGCTTTAGGAATGGAGAACTCCCTAAGGTCTTTTTGCAGTTCTACTACTTGTATTGCTGCTTGAGCTGCTCGGATCTCTATTTCAACTATAGCTCTGGCTTCTTGCATAAGCCTATCTCTTTTTGCAGTAAGGGCTTGAGCTACCCTTCCGACTATTTCCTCCTCTTGAGCCATCCTTGCTTGGTTCTCTCTATTCTGACGATGAAAGGTTCTGTCTATCTCAGGATCAAAGCTAACAGAGAGTCAAGGAATGTTCAAACGGTGCATACACTAGTCTTTTGTGGTACCTGAGATAAAAAGATTTTTTGAGAGTGAGATTGACGGAGTAGATATGAATTCAAGTGAATGATCAATAGTTATCAAAAGGAAAAGCAAAATCCTAGATTATCCTCGAAAGAACTAGATTTGTCTAACTGATTTTGTTGTCCCCGACAACAATGCCAGAATTTGACGTGAAATATTATCGCACTAAAAAATTCACTTGGGGTTGAAATCCCTGAGCTTTTACCAAAACCTTGTTCAATAATACCACCTGTAAGTGGATGGGTCTTAATGCACTATAGTTGAGGATCGAATCCCAAGAGACAACATTTTTAAGAATCGTTGTTAGTCGAATCTGGATCAAGTAAGACTAATATTTAGAACAATTGATTTGTTTGAGGTTAATTAAACTAAGTGCAAGAAAGTAAAGAGCAGAATTAAAGTTGATCTAGATTAATGACATGGGATCACTGAGGTGGTCTTGGGTTTCACCACCACTGCACATGCAAACACATCCAATCACAAAACATCCATGCAAGATCTAACTGTCCAAATAGAACTATTGTGAACCCTCCCTGAGGGATGTTTAGGTTCGCTTAAGCATCACCTTAGGCATCAGATGTCTCATCACCATCTGGATCATACACTTATAGTTCTGAAGATACAAAAATCCAAATGAAGTTGTGGGCCCCCTATATAGGATTTAGGCGCACAGAAGTGTCACTGTGGGCTAGATGGCTCGTCCCCTCACGGATCATATACTTACGACCTCAAGGAATTCCATTCTATTTCTAGTTTGGGATTCAATCGTGTTAATCGAAAATCTATCCTACATATTAAAGTTCTCACAACATAGGACGGAACAAGATAAAATCAAGAAGGTGATCAATCTACAAGCAAACATCGACGATTAACAACGAAATGGAAGTTATATACATTGCCTTGGAATGTTGAAATGAAAAGACATGAAAACATGGGCAGTGGGGCTAGTCCCCGCACCCTAGCAAAAAGGAACTACTCTCTCATGATATGAGAAACAAGAAGAACAAGAGAGAGGGAAGATTCCGCCATGAGCATGATGCAAAAGGTAGACACAGCTCGATGAAGATGATGCGGTCCTCCATGTCATGTCAGAGTAGATCTAGACGAGGAATGAGGGATGCCAAGGTAGAATGGGTAGTCTTTCTCACTCCTCCTTCCTTCTCCTCTCAATCTCCTTGCTCGCAGTAGGAGCAGCAGGTGAACTGGCAATGGATCTGGATCGAATCTTGCGTTTGGGAAGCCTGGCGGCGTCCCGGATCCGATGCCTCCAATGAGGGCCCTACTGGTCCTATTTATAGGCTCGAATGGGGTCTTCTCATTTTGGACCCTGTTGCAATTTTCACAGTTTGGACTTCTTATTATTTCCTCACGGTCTTGAGGTTTAACGGTTTGGAAAATGTTAAGTCTTCTCACGGTTTGGTTTGGAGTGTTTGCCTCCAACTAGTCTTATAGACCATTTAATGACCAAACGGTCTTGTAGTTTTAACGGTCTTCCTTCAACCTTTCACCCTCCCTAGCGGTCCTGCTCTTCTCAGTTTTGTTTGCCAACCAATCTTTGCATCCGATCGGTCTTGAGATCACTATGCCCTAACAATCTTGGTCATGCGTTCTAGTGATATCATCCAAACGGTCTTCAGAGATCGTTCACACGGCCAAAGGATCTCGTGGCTTACTGTTCTAATGGTTTACTCCTATCGTTCAGCTTCTCAAATGATCTCGACATTATGGCTTTAACAGTTTGTTTTTTATCAGTCTTGAAGACTGTTTGCCTCTGATTAGTCTTGAGGACCGTTTGCCTCTGATCGGTCTTGGACCAGAGGGCGCGCGATGGTGGAAGGTAGGCGACGAGGGTGTTGGCATTGTGGAGGAAAATAGCATGGAGGTGATTGCTACTGGTGAGTGACGGGGTCGATGATGTCGCGGGGGTTGCAGGTCAGGATGATGGCGGTGGAAGAGGAGGTGTCGACACTGCGTGATGTGAGGAGGTTGCAGGTGGCGTTTAGGGTTTGCGGGTGGATGGAGAGGAAGGAAGAGGACAGGAAGGCGGAGGACATGTGCTTGATCAGAGTTTGGTGGTCAGGGTGACGGCGTGATGGTGGCAACCGGTCTTGGTTCAACGACTGCCCAAATGGTCTTAAGACCGAGGAAGGGGAAGACCAAATGAAAGAAGACTGATAGGGCAGATCGGTATCAAAATCGTTAGCCCCGAATCACAAGGTCGAGAGACAAAATGAAGGAAACTGCTAGGGTCAAGTGAAAGAGGACCGTAGATCCATGATCTGATGGTATGGAAAGGCTCATGGTCTGAGACCGTGTGGATAAATGGCTAAGACTGAGAGATGTCCAAACCGTATGGATAAATCTATTTGGTTAAGACCGTTTGGTCATAGGCTCATGAGTGAAGGTAGATCAAGGGTTGAGAAAGGCGGGCCTCACTTATTAGGGTTTGATTCAGATGATGGTTGATGTAGATAAAGGTGGAATGAAGCAAGCGGTGGTGATGATTATGTTGAAGGTGGATTAGGGTTAAAAGGAGGTGGGTGCCTTCTGATGGTTGAACCTCATCATGGCCTATATAAAATCAACATAAACTCAATTAATAATCTTAACAATTGAACCAATTAAGAAATTTTGCATATTGTGATATTTAGGAAATGAAATTGAATGTATTGAGTCGAATTGAGTCCAAGATGGTGATTGAATATTATGATGAATATGCATTCATTATGATTGACTTCACATAGTGTTTGTTCCCCAAGTTCAGATAGTTGAATGGTTGGTTGGTCCATTTGGATCTAGAGTCTGGTCCCTTCCCCACACCATTTAAAGTTTATCATTGCTTCAATTTAGTTAGTTGTGCTCATTTATCAGTCTTTAGGGATATCAAACATGAAAGAACACTATATTGCACATGCACATGTCTCGTAATACATTAACCATAAGTATTAGATAATCATCACTCATGGAGAATCTCTCAAAAGGGCCCGTGGTTCCTATACTAGAATTACAAATGCATATATGGGCATGTGAAGAGGAAGCCAATAATGCTTTTCTCCTCTCAGGGTACCAAAGATTGGTTGCGGACATTGTAACTGTAAGGTATATTTGGAGTAGCACCAAAATATAAAGTACATCAATTTTTACTTGACAAAAGAGATATATTAAATTTCATTAGATAAGTTAAGTATTGCATATTCCTATGTATGTAGGTATCTTCCTAAGTGAGGATGAAATGAAAAAAATGAGGCTTATTGGGCGTGTCTATCTTGCCATTTTTTAATATGGTTTATTCTGTTAAAATCTACCTGGTTAGATAAGGTTCTAATCATTCTTCCCTAAATGATAATTGTTAAAAATTATATGAAATGTCTTAATTCTAGTACAAAATCATTCAAGTAATATTTGATATTTTCACAAATTTTCTTGATTGTTTAAGGTGTTGATCGGACACACAGACATTTGGGCACATATAGGATCTACATCAGAATGGGTGCAGATCCTTTTTGCACTAGACTGGGCACAAATCGGATGTGCACTAGGTTGGGCACATCTATGTTGCACCAGATTGGGTGTAGACCTTTTCTACATAGGAATGGATAGAGAATAGATTTGCACCAAATTTGGTACATATTAAATCCTACCTAATTTGGATACATTCCACAAATATCCAAATTTGTTAAAATGTTGTACATAAGCTTCACACCAATAAATTCAATATCATATAAACATAGATTGCATCATAAATCTTCCTATACTTTGACCCAATAAATCCAACATCATTAGATTTGGATTGCATCAAAGCTCTACCTGAGTTATTACCTATTAATTCAAATACCATTCAAACATGAATTGCATTGAAGTTGTTCTACAGTTTTGACTCATCAAACATACAATCAAGATTACATCAAAGCTTTCTTGTTATCTAACCCAGTAAAACTAATGTATATACAATCCCAATTACGTTGAAGCTCTGCATCACTTGGGACCTAATAAATCCAATATCATACAAACCCAAAATACAGCAATGCTATGCCCAAGTTTTGACCAATTAATTCCAATAACATAGAAAACCCATATTACATCATAGTTCTACCATAGTTTTGACCCGGTAAATCCAATATCATATAAACCCATATTGCATCAAAGCACAACCTAAATTTCAACCTGGTAAATCCAATATCTGGAAAATCATAATTACATTAATGCTTTGCATGTGTTTTTAATAGGAAAAAATGTTACATATAAAACCTCAAATTACATTAAATCATTGATTGATTTTGGACCTATTAAAGCAAGTCATGAAAAAACTAGTTTGCATTGAGACTCTACCTAAGATTGACATCATAAAATAAATATAATAAAATATGGGATTATATCAATCTTTTTCTAAGTTTTTAACGAGTAAACCAATCCTTAAAAAAGCTTGAGTGCATTTAAGCTCTATCAAGATTCAACATGGTCTACCAAATGCATGTAAAACCCATATTTCCTTATTTCATGTTATGAAAAAGCCAACACATACAAAATAGGATTGCATCAAAGCTCTATAACTTCAACATGATACAGCCAATACATAAAAAACCACTAGTAGATAAAATTTTCTCCTCAAATTTGATGTATTAAATTCAATACTATACAAACTAGGATTACTTTGAAGCTCCACTTAAGCTTCATTGGTTGAAACAACACATACAAAACATGGGATGCATTAAGATCAAGGCAGAGTTTTGACCTACTAAATCAAATGCAACAAAAAAAAATTACACCAAGATTTGAACAAGTAAAACCTATCATTCAGTCGATGCGTTATTGCAAAACTTCACTCAAATCCTAAAAATAAATCATGTACAAAATCAGAAATGACACAACATTAGTTGATATTTAGTCAACTGCTACATCAATTTGGTTGATCATTCTTTATACTCGATTGGGTTTATATCTAGCAATAAATCTATGATCTAATAATGATATGTCCCCTTTCCAACTTATTTCATGAAGATATCCACATAATATCCAATAACTTGTCCCTAAGCATTAGCTCGTATTGCATTTTACTACGAAACCCCAATTAGTTGTCCTTAGATTAGGAGTATTGTGGGTATACCTTTTGGACTTTGTAAATTACTAGAGGCCAGACGGACCCAACTCTTAAAAAGGAACATGCCCTTTGATAGAATCATATCAAGAAGAGTATAATATATACACCCATGAAAGATTTCTAGACCAAAGGAATTGTAGGACACCCTTGTATCCTTCTTAATGGCTAGCGATCAAATGATTTTTAATTTCCTTGGGAGATTTATTAATTGTATTGGTTGATATCATCCATGTGATGCTCGAGCCATCTTCCTCTTGTATAAGAAGTATTGAAGAGAAAATAATGCCTTCTATGATCTTCCATATGTCTTATGACAATGCCCCCTTATTAAGTAGGATTCAATGTTTCTCACCAACAACATAATAATCTTGAGAACATCTTGACTGTTTGAAAAAAGGAAAACCATTTATTTTTATGCGAGGTTCAACCTATATTATGGAAATCATGTATTATCCCATTTCTCTACAATGAGCTAATATTTTATTTGTGAATTAGTTTTAACCATCACTTCTTCTCCTTGTTATGGAAGGGGTAATTTTTCAAGCACCTAAATCTATTATATCAAGCTTGTAGTCATATGAATTATGTAATTGAAGCCACAAATGAGATTCTCATGAAGATATTAAAAAAGGAAAGTCCATTCATATATATACTAGAGTAACAAGTATTATTAGATCTATGGGCTTACCAAACATCAATCCAACCATTAACAAATGTCACCTCTTATTTTTATTCTCTACGATATAGGTAATGTTAATTGTTGAGGATGAAATCCTTTCACTAAGAATCCTTCTAGAAGATTCCATTTTGGAAATAGATGAAGTACAAGTCCACATCCATTTTCTAAGAACTTTTGAAGAGAGACGAATATAAGGCTTCAATGACACAAAAAAACTACCTGACTCAGATGAATTGATTCCTTGCCATGAAAGTGAATTGTCATTTATGTGATCATCAATTGTAATATTTGTAGAAAGTTTAATCCAAACCGGGAGGGACCCTAAATTTTCAATGACATATATACTAGGGATGATCGATGATTTCAAGATATAGGTGGAGGCATACATCTGTCACCCATCAACATAAGCTTTACTATTGCTAATAACCCCAAGGAAACAAAGGCATAGAAAGTCACTAAAGCTACACCATACCCTTGTTGATGAATATATTGGTACCCATGGATCAAATGAGAAGAAGTATTAAAAATTTATATGTATGGTCCTATGACTGGACGATCACGTCTGTTATCTCAAAGAACAATAGTTATTGAACCTACAATCAACTTTAAAATACCCTATGCAAACCCTCTTCCAACAATACAAGGAATCTTCAATCCCTCACATAGGAACATGTTAAACATAAGAACACACAATCCACATATATAATGTCAAAAGTAGTAGCCTAGTGGCCATATTTTCCATATTGCTTGACTCATTGATCCCTGTATAAAATTAAATATTTATTAGTATGCATTAAATTAGATTTAACATGTAACCTTGTTAACTTTTAGTGTACGGTATGGATCAATGTAGAAATAACATGATGACTCATTATTTGGTCAAAAATCAAGCAACAATGATCAGTGATGATACTAACCCATTTCTTTATTTTCATTATGAATGGTTTACTTTAGATGAATGGCTTCATCTAAATATGTGCTCACTTTCTAAGTTAATCTCTACAACATTTATCACCATGATACTCACATATAACTCTACCACTAGGACATATAAGGAAGATGACTAGGATTGTGATCAATCATCATCTCCTAATTATATGTCTACACCTTACTCGATGAATGTATACGTCATCCTCCTAAGATTCTTTTGGTGAGAAAATATATTACCAATGAAGCACCATTCACAGTGAGTTCATAAAATAATGGCCCATCCTAAATTTGTAAGAAACAATGTCTTATGATTTTAAATAGTACGCACCTAAAGAGATATGTTCGTGTGACAAATTTCTTGAGCCTAGAAAATTATTAGACATGATATCGAAGACCAGTGATGATAAATATCATCCATTGTGAGGTCTTGAGAACCAATATACCATGATCCATTCGTAATTGGACAAAGGTGGCATTTGTATATGACAAATTTCCCAAGCTTTTATAGTGATAAAACACGATTTAAACAAAAAATAAGGCTCAAAACCCCTCATCCTAACTTGCTAAATACCAATGTCCCATTATCCATTTAATTTGGAAGATGTGATATTTGCTTCTGACAAATTGTTAAAGACAGAAAAAGATGCCATTACACCCGAATTGGGTCTCCTATGTCTAAGCAGGCATGATACATGAGCCATTAAAGTACAAATCCTTTCTTTTATCCATGGTAAAGTGATCCCCACATGAATGTATTAGTGTGGAATACCTAAATACTAATAATTTTGAGAGTTTATGACAATACTTAAACATGCTTGACTATTGACTTGATCATTGTTCAATTATGGAAAGGGAATTCTTATTCCATAGAGAAGTCACCCACTTACAATCAAACTCATTCATATCTAACAGACATTGACTTTTACCATTAATTCATTGCTACTACACACATTGCTATCCATTTGACTAACCCAAGTTTAGTATAAGGATCTAAAGAGACTGGGATTTTGAGCCAAAATGTTTGAGACTCAATAAGTGTGACAAGTCTCAACGCCTAAAGTCAAATTACAACAATGTAATGTAAAAAATAGAAAACTCAAAATATGCTTTGTAATGATAAATCATTCATTCACAATGTAGAACTAAGATGCAATATCAAATCTTTCATTTCATAAAATTTTCCAAATTCCCTAATCAACCTCCTATAAAATACCAAAATAATAATGATACAATTATTTCTAATCTTTATCTCCTCCTCCATTGGTTTCCTTTTTTTTAAAGATATCCATTAATCTTCCAAGTCACATGTTCATTCTCAGATGACTCACATTGACGTAGATATTCTAATGTTCAACACCAACTAATAGAAAATCCCTTCATAATCATCATATTGTGGTTACTCCACATAGCTTCTTACTTGGATGAAAAACTATGATCACCCATATCAATATGTTCTTTATAGTAATGAGGAATTTATCCATTTGATATGCAACCCCATTCCTCTAAAATTGGATTAACATTGTAATGGGAATATTCCAGACAAAACTCATAGCCAAAAAGAATGAAATGATTTTCTAAACCCAAAACAATAATTCGATAAGTAGAAGTATCAAAACCTCATGGCATCCATCTCCATCTGATTGCATTGTCACTAAGATTTTCTAATTATACTTTTATCTCATCTCTCTTATAGAATGGCATATTAAACATATGTTAACCATCAAGGTAATATTTTTCAAGGTTGGTCCTCCAGTTATAATAAAAACAAATGTACTAGAACACAATTGCATCCCAAAGTATAGTTGTAACAATTGGAAAGGACCCGTAAAATTCACCGAAAATCCTTAGAAATATCAAAACACCAAGAAAGGTTGCCCAAAATACATGGAATAACATTCTCTCATTTCTCAATAGTTTCCACCATGTCTACAACACTGACACTCACATTTGAAGTCTAGATACCAAAGAATAATGTACCAAATTAAATTATTAAGAAGGCACAAAAACAACCATTCCCTCACTTTGACTTGTTGTAATATGCTGCCTTGCTGAAACTTCTCCACAAAGTACTAATTTTTGTACAACCCTACATTGTATCCAAGAACTACATGCAACCTTTGTCAGGGAACCATCCTTACCTCAATCCCAATCCCAATCCCACTACCAAGATGGTGGTAGAGGGATTGAAGCGTCCATCCCTGGGTGGCCTAAATGGGTCTTACACACTAGTATATACAATAAGAAATGATAACTCCCAACATAACCAGAAATAACAAAACTAACCAACCCATTTTATGATTGTTTAGATTTTTCCTTATTATCAAAGTTTTTTTAGTTTAGAAGTGATCTTATCATCTATCCTATTTTCTTAAATAAAAAATCATGACCCGAATTCAAGGCAAAAACATTGAGTACGATTATTGAAAAATGAGAGACTATATATATATATATATATATATATATATATATTCAAAAGAAGAACCACTTGGAACAATTATGCAATTAAGATATCAACAAAAATAGAATGATCAACAAGTTCAAGTTTCTAAAAGCAAACAAAAAAAAATATACTTTGTAACAAAAGTCAATCACCTCACTTAACAAAAGTGGGTGAAAAGACTAACAAGGAGCCACTTAACCCTAAGGGAAAGGACAATGCCAATTAACCCTAAGGGAATGGCAAAAGTACGCCACCTGACCCCATCAAAAAGGGAAAGGATCAAGACAAAATAGTAGAAAGGAGAGGGAGTATATTGCAAATCCATAACTGAATTAAAGAATGATCAATGTACATAGATAAATTTGAAACTCTATTCATTTGGAATGAGGTAGCTTAACCATGTATCAAGACAAGTGTTTTAATACATAGGCAAATCATACAATACACCAAAACATCATATGTCAATAATTTTGAGTACGCATAGATCTTAAATCACAATATTCCAAGATGAACAAGATTAGGGAGTAGGGTCAAGACCTAGTCAAATATGAGTAGCTTTGGTTAGGATTCTATGTCTGGGAACTTTGGTTTCCAAAAAGAGATATAGGTTACTTGTTCCATAGGACTACATGAGAATCATAACCTCAATAAAAACCATGATTTCACAAGTTACTAATAATGGAATATATCAACATATGGATCAATGATTTCATTATGTGATTAGAATAAAAAAAGACCCTTAAATAAGCATCAAATTGATATTCCCAAAATACTAAATTATGATTCTAACAACATATTCAACACTGATACCACAAAGTTCAATGATAATATGGTCAAGATCAGATAATGTTACAACTTTTACTTTACAAGTCACCAAAAATGATAATTATATAAATATCTTTTGGAAAAGATTTAGGAATCATATGTTGAAAATAGTTCCATTGCATCTAAATTGTTCTCACAATCAAAACAGACTATAATTTCATTTATTTTCAATAATGAAATAAAAATTTATGGTCAACAAGTTTCTAGAGAGAAGAATATCCGAGGAGAGTGAGGGGCTGTGAAAATGGTGCAGCTTGCTATAGTACTTCCACTGCAAGGTCCTCGATTAAGATAGGGAAACTTGTGAGAGAGCACGAGATATAAATCTGAAGTTGGGGTTATGTTTGTGGGAAATAAATAGGGTCAATAAGGGTCTTATTTATAGGTTTAGATATAGGGTTTATAATGTATTATGGAGACAAAATATCCATCATATTGGTCGTGGCATGTAGGTATAGAAACTTCATGAAAGTGGGTTGCTTGGGTCCAAAAACTAGGGTAACAACAAAATTTTGAGGTGTATTCTTCAGAAAAATCACAAGTATTTGTAGGAAACTTGAAATAAAATGAAATTTGGACTCGAGCTTCTTGATAGAGGGAAGAACATGTGTGAAAATTTTCAAAGTATGATGAGCAAGGATGACTAGGATAATAATCAAATGATTAGGGGGTATTTCTAATTTAGGTTATCTAGTAATTATGTACATTTTAAGTGATTCAAAATGAGGATTTTTACTATAGTTGACATCAAACTCATGTTAATCATTAGGAGTGAGAAATACAAGTGGCTAAAGATTAATTAGATAATAATTGCACTAAGCAGCTGATTATCAGATCCTTCCCCCCTTAAGAGGATATTTGTCCCCAAATTTCAAAACATCCTAAAAAATTGTTGACATTCACATTCTCAAAAGTATAATCATGTTGTAATACAAAGTAACTTATAAACATGTATTGTTCATCTGGATGACAAGAGATCATAGTTCATTGATAGAGTTCAATTCCAAGTCATATATCAATATCAAGTATGTATTATTGAGTAAGGATCACAAATAAAGGGTCGAGATTATCCATCATGGATTAAATTGGGTCATGTAACAAAATTGTGATTCAAGAGCCAAAATTTTGAATATTGAATTATTCAATTTTGTTCAATCATTCAAAGTAGGATACTATTTTCTAGTTTAGTTTCTAGGCATGATCCTTCTTCTGAAAGGAACAATCTAGAAAAATCTCGATACATTGATCTCTATTCACAGTCAACGACAATCAAGGTTGATGATGACCAGAGACCTAGATCACTTTTAGGAAACTAACCCTGTAATAAAAAATATCATCCAGTAAACATCTCAAGATTTGAGCTTTTGGGACAAATGTTAAAAATTTGGATGATCAGATATTAGGTCATACAAATAGAGTTGTTGGATGAGTAGTGCAATAATCCAACATTTTAGGGTCCTAGGTTTTGGTGGTCTAGGCGGGGTCATACATCCATGATAGGGATTATGTAATATCAACAATTCAAGAAAAACATCATAGTTCAATATTATGATTTCATGCTCAAAATCAATGGAAGGCCCCACCTCAGTCCATAAAAGAGTTAGACCCTAATTTATAAATTGAGTGAATAAACATAGTCATCTTTTCAAACAATTTGGGAGTTGGGGATATGCAAGTCACTAGTCACATATCTAGGGTGATCTCAAGAACCATGTAGGGTGAATATAGGAGTCACATCGATATTAAGATCCATAATCATGATTCAAGCTTTTGTACATTAATATCAAGAGTCCAAGTTTAGACATCAAGGTCATAGGTCCAAACATTTCAAAGATAGGTTTAAGGTTCATATTAGACCTTAAGGGAGATCATTCATCCATACTCATCAGTCGATCAACAATTGAGCAACATTTTCTGATATCAATCACCAATTTTTATTATCAAGGTTTGATGAATGATCTAGACCTAGGTCTTTCTAAGAATTTATCCACAAGCTATAGTCAACATTGAATTAATATTGAGATTAAAAATCGAGTCTCAACATTTTCATGGACTTGACCTATTGGATACTTAGGTCAAGGAATAAAAATTAGGTGGAATGGGCTACCTTTCAAAACTCTAATTAATCAACAAGATGACAACGTAGGGGCAGACATAAATAGGTACATGATCAAGGTTAGGGAAGTCATAAATCAACTACCACCCTAACCTAGCACATTAGCATTCTCATCATAGAACATTGATCATAAAAAATACATAGAGTATCAATTATCAAATTGTACTTCATAAGGTAATGAGATCAATGATGAAGGTCATAAAACGAAAACCTTATTTCAAGATTTTGCAAACTTGGTACTATAATACATCTCCCTTCCTTTCATAAGTCAAGGAAAGGGATATCTTTTGCAAATTGAGAAGTCAAATTGGGAAGCCAAGAATTTAAGATTGTCTGTGGTCAAGACTTCATATGATGCATAATTTTCAAAATTCAGTTATAAAGAGGCCTCAATAGGGAAGTTGCCTCTTGTAACACGTCTTCACTTTGTGATCTAAGGGTCCAAAGACATAGTCGTATCAAGATATTGGGCATGATAAATATCGCTAGAGAAAGATTTTCTTAACCATAGTTTGAGGTTTGGTAAAAAATAGGGAACTCATCAATAGGGACCTCATGAACCATGAGGTATTAAACATTAATTTCATCTCATTTCACCATATCAGGAATTCACCTCAAACATAGGAAGCACTTATTTTGATTTGGTGATGTTGAGGTTGCAAAAATTTTATACGTGAGTACATCACTTTAACGAGTACTTTCATATATCAATTAGGCCTTTCAATTTAATATCAGATTATGATATTGGTTCATATTTTTCAAGTCTTTATCTCATATATTATATGTTGCCCCATGCTACCCAAAAATAGGGATAGTAGACACTCTATCAGATATGACAAGATGAGAAGTCATCCTACTACTTTATAATAGGGGGTTAGGGGTAGTTGTTAAAGAAAAGATGAGGAACAAGATGACTCTCTAGGGTTTAAGAAATCCCTTCTGGGTCAACTTTGACCAGGTCGAGTAGGGAACCTCAACCACCATTATGAGATGGAGAGGAGGTGATTATTAGCCAGAACCTCGAGCCTAGACACTTTAGTCTCACCATTATGGATTTTCAAGGTTTCCTAGGTTCAATAGATTTGAGAATTTATTTACTTAATGCATATGAGAGAGTGTATGCTCTGATACCAACTATCATAGAACTATTCTTACCCCAATATTAATCCCACTATCATGACAGTGGTAGAGGGATTGAAGCATCAATGACTGGGCCGCTCAAATGGATCTCACACACTGATATATAGAATAAGAAATAACAACTTAGTATATAAGAGGAAATAATAAAACTAACCAATCCATTTTATCATTTTGTGTATCTATCCTTGTCAGTAGAGTTTGTTGAGTGGGAGCGATCTTAGTCATCTATCAGGTTTGCCTACATTGAAACTCATGACCCAACGTCAAAGCAAAAAGAATCAGTACATATATGGAAAAATGAGAGACTATATACATATATATTCAAAAGTAGAACCACTTGGCATGATTACAAAAGTAATATATTAACAAAAAGAGAATGATAAAAAAATGCAAGTTTCTAAAATAAAAAAATGCAAAATATACTCTATAACAAGAGTAAATCACCTCACATAATGAAAATGGGTGAAAAGACTAATAGGGAGCCACTTAATTCTAAGGGAAAGTCCAAGGCCACTTAACCCTATGGGAAAGGAAAAAGGGAACAACTTGACCCCTAGCAAAAAAAGGTTAAAGGATCAAGAAGAAACAGTAGCAAGGAAATGAAGGGAGTATATAGTAAGTCCAAATAATCACATAAAAACAATCAATACACATTTATATAAATTCAAAACTCTAGTCATAGGGAATGTGGTAGATCAAACATGTATGTAGCCAAGTGTTTTAATCCATTGGTACATAATCATACACTACATCACAACATCCAATGTCAAGAAGTTAGAGTACATGTACCTTTTAGATAATATATTAAATCACAATATTCTAAGGTGAACGCGATCTGAGAGTAGGGACAATACCTAGTCAATGATAAGTAGCTTCAGTTAAGATTCTATGTTTGAGAACTTTGGTTTCCAAAAATAGATATAGATTACTTGTTCCACATGACCATATGAGAATCATTCACCCTCAACAAGAAGCACGATTTCACAAGTTACTAATAATGAGAAATATCAACATATGGGTGAATGATTTCATTAAGTCATTAGAATGCAAAAGGACATTAAAAAAGTTTCAAATTCATATTAAAAAAGTTCAATATTACAATTCTAACAACAAATTTGATACTAATACCAAAAAGTTCCATGATAATATGGTTAAGATTACATAATGTTATAGCTTTTACTTTGCAAGTCACCATCAAAGATCATTACAAATATCTTTTAGAAAAGGATTAGGAATAAGATATTGAAAATAGTTCCATTGCATTTGACTTGTTCTCATAATCAAAATAGACTATAATTTCATGCATTTTCGAGCATGGAATCAAAAGTTATGGTCAAAGCAAGTTTTTAGAGAGATAAGAAGAGAGAAGAATACCCAAGGAGAGAGGGGTTGTGAAAATGGATCATATTGCTACATTAAAGTAGGTGCAAGGTACTTGATCAAGATGTGGAAAATTTGTAGAGAGAATGGGAGAGAAATCCGAAGTTGGGATTGTGTTCTTGGGGAAGAAGCAGAGTCAATATGGATCTTATCTGTAGGTTTAGATCTAGGGTTGTGTAGGGTGTATTATGGAGATGAAATTTCCATGGCTACAGCCATAGTAACTGGGTCTAAAAACATAATGAACTAGGTATGCTTGGGTTTAGAAACTAGGATAATAGGGGTGGAATCGGAACAGAAGAAGAAAGAGGCCAAAATTAGTCGAAATGGATCTGTATCGGGGTGGGATCTGACTGCTCCTACCTGGGAAGTAGCAACAACCCTAGTTGCCCAAGGTAGGAGATGACATGTTGGTTGGATCACCTTCCTTGAGTGGGGTGGGATGCTATGTGTGGCCCACTAAGGTACAAATATGGCTCAAAACTAATAAAAAGTCAAGAAGATAAGTGTTTTTGAAGTGTATTCTTTGGAAAAATGATAAGTATTTCCAAGAAACTCTAAATGACTTGTAAGTTGGATGATAACATCGTGATAGAGGGTAGAACATAAGTGAGAAATTTTAAAGAAAGATAAGAAAGGATGCCTACGATAATAATCAAATGATTAGGAAGTATTTTTAAGCTAGGTTATCTAGCAATTATGTGCATTTTAAGTGATTAAAAATGAGTATTTTCACTATAGTGGCAATCATGAACACATGAGAATCACTAGGAATGTGAAATACAAGTCAATTAAGGGCAAAAGATTAATTAGATCATAGTTGTGCTAATCTATAGATTACCACAATCTTCTTCTTCACATCAAGCAATCATCTATGTCCAGTATTTTAATTTGTTCCTCAGGGACATCTTTCATTCAACTTCAACCAGGTGCTCAACTCTATGTCCTAGTGTGTCAAAACCAAGATAAAATTTCCAAATTGATATGATTTTGAATTATTATCTCAAAATGAGAGCGAACCTACTATCAAATCTCAAGAAATAGTAACATATACTAGATGCATCAAGGATTTATGGGTGATGTAACTATGTAAGTTCATCTTTTTAGTGTTCTCCGTAATGCTCCGCACCATACAAGTGAGATTACTCAAAATAAAACCACAAAATAAATATTAAACAAATAGGTTACTGGAAGATACTGAAAAATCAAACCATTTTCATAAAACTGCCAAATAGCAAAACCTTTATATATGAGTCCTTTTACATAACAAGCACTCACCATGTGTGTTATCTGCCTATTACAAGAAAACATGTTCTAGAACATATATACATATATCCACCACAACTATGCATAAAAGGAGCATACAAACCAACCATATATCAAAAGCACATCTACAAAACATCTGTAAAGACCCGCGTGTACAAGGACGACACTAGGACTCTAACAACTAAAAGACATTCAGTAGCACTTTCAACCTTGTCAGTTACTATCTTTCTTACTACTCCTCAACTTTGGCTCATGATCTCTGCCTCCTCATGCACTTCCACCTAAAAAGCATGTACTAAACCCATGGGTGAGATTCTAAATCTCAATGGGAGATATAACTCTCCACCAACTCTATTATTAAAATGAATAAGATGATTAAAGCAAGCAGTAAAGTTACAACCATGATAAGAAGGTAATCATTATTAACTAAATAAGTAATTATCATTGGATTATGAAACATCTTAACATTATAAAAGGAATATGAAGAACATGTATATTCACTATCCATTATACTATATAAAAGCGAGCAGACCTCAACCAATATTTCCATATTTGATCATATACAAGTATACTACATGGTTGTTTATGTATTTTATTTTTCCCTGAGGATTTAAGTCGTACCACCCAAATCTAATCAACCACTGCTAAGTCAAAATCGGTGCCATACGAGGTCTAGTGGAAGATCTAGAATCCAAAACCTCACCATATCTCATGGTCAATACATGAGTGAACATGTAGTGACGCCATCAGTTGACTCCTACTAGTGACATATAGTCCAACTATACAAACCAAGTGTGCCTTGGTACATGTCTCAAGGCTAGTGAAACTGAGCTATGACCCGCAGTCACACTCTTGCCAAGGTATGGCCCACAACCAATCCTATATCACATATAACTGAGCTACGGCCCGAAGCCATACTCTTACCAAGTTATGGCCCACATCCAATCATGTATTACATATCATGGATGTAAGGGGATATTCTTCCTCACCCCCACATATTCAAAAATATGCACTCTGAGTTGAACTCATTTCACCAACCAGTTAATGCTAATACTGAATGAATCTATAGCATAGGGCAAGCTACAATACTAGGTTCCACTTGATTAGTTAGGTTATTTAAGTGTCTTTTAGCATCAATCAAGTTACAACATATAAACTTTAAACAAGTTCTACAATAATAAGGGCATAATACAATACTATAAAATATTTGAGCATATAAGGTCCGACTCATTACATTATCACTTGAATCTTTTCATTCACCATATTTTTCATCTTGAGGACCACATACTTTGAGGTAGAAACCCCTCATCTCATTACTGAGAAAATAATCACCTCATATTTAGATAATAAACCATCATTAGGTCATAAGACCCATTTACCCACTCTTTTTAGGTTACAAATATCTCACATGCCTCATAAGACCCATTCAATCATATCATAAACACCATAGCTCCTATCTATCTATGCTTATCAATTGGTGTTACTTGCATGGTCAGAGACTTATAACAAGAAAGATAATACTTCATCATTACTATCATCTCATAGGGATTCATGTCATTCACACTACATCATTAGGGTTAGGGTTCTCTTTAACCAATTAGGGTTCATAGGGTTGGATCAACAACCAACTTCAATTCATCACTCCCATTATCATTATAGAGTATGTTATGAGATTAAAGGTCATAGAAACCAACACTCCCTTGTTGCTCATACAAACACCTCACAAGGTATCCTATCATACCATATAACCCATCATCATCATGATGTATTAAGGCTACCATTTCAAGGTATCAGTTTTACATGGATAGAGGGACCTAGTTCATCATCTTCTTGTGTCGGCCTGACCACACCAAGATGTGTAGGGCAAGCTCATCTAGGGATATTAGTTTAGCATCAGTCCAAGCATGTCGAGTTAAATACACTTGAGGTGTATCAGTTTAGCACTCAAGGTGTCGGGTTGATACTTGACATTGAGTGTCGACTTGTCACTACCATAACATGTCGACTACCTCTATGCAAGACATGGGGTCAACCTCCCCAAGGTGTGTCATTTTAACCCTACTTCATAGTGTGTCGGCTTAGCTTCACCCTGATGTGTTAACCACTTACCCAAAAAAGTGTGTCACCCATCACATTTGTGTCGGGTTAGTGGTGTCTCAGGTTGTTAGGGTTATGGCATCAACAAGGTATAACAGTTCACCTCATCAAGGTGTGTTAGTTCAAGCACCACAAGGCATGTCGACTACTCACATCCTAGTGTGTGTGTGTCGACATGCCATCTTCAACCTTAGGATATCAACCACTAGTCCCTCCATTATCATGGCGGGAAGGTATAAGATATGACATAAAACTAAACGAGATTCTTTCACCAGATCGGTTCTCAAAACCATAAATGACTACTAGCATATATGAGATAAATGATTTAGAGATAAGAATCAACATAAGCACATGAAAGAGTGAAAATAATAGAGAAGGCTAACAGTTATATAACCTTCCTCAAAGATCACCACCAGTATCCAAGGTCCAAGGTCAAGCTTCAAGCTTACAAGCTCAAGATTGAAGATGACCCACCACTTTATCACCACAAAACCTCCAAGGAAGAAGATGAGATCAAGCTTAAGATATATCGAGATGAAAAGGAGATATACATGATCCATGGCTGAGAAGAAGAAGAGAGATAGGAAACATAGCTTACCAAGGTAGAAGATGAAAGACGATCAAGAAGCACCACAAGCTTGGAACTCATCCTCCAAGCTCCAAGAGAACCTCTCTAGCTCCTAAAGCTTCTCAAGGTCATCCACCAAGAAGGCGAGAAATCAAGAATGGCCAAAAGGATTCTCTTACAGGGAGAGAAATAAGACTATATACTTAGGGGGATGAGAGAGATCATGGGAAAGGTGTCATTACCTTAGGATCTAGGTGACACTTATCCATGAAAAAAGGGGCCACATGAAACAACATGAAAGCCATGGTGATATGGTCTATGCTAGATCTCGACCTCTTGGTCTCCTACTAAGATCACAACCTCACTAACCTGATATGCCATATCCCCCCACACACAAACTGATATACCATAACCCTACACACTCCCAAACTGATATGCCATAACCATACACACTACCAAACCGATACACAATCTCTCCAAGGTTCTCTAACCTAAGATAACACATCTAGGTGCTAAACACCCCTCACTCATGTGTTCTAAACATCACCAAGGATGATACCACACAACTAAGACCCAAACAAGGCACTCAACTATCTCTCTCTCTCTTCTAGATGATACGAAGAGAGAGAAGGGACACTCTAGAGGTGGAAAACTTTCACATCAACCCCTACTCTGTGTGAATTGCAATTTGCACCAAAACCACACCACAAAATACAAGCATCATCCAAACAAGCTCAAACATGATGCTTAAGCTTTCTACTGGCCCTAATGACATCTTAGATGATTAGAGAAAGATTCTAAGCAACATACTTAAGAAAAACAAATAGGGTTATCCTAAAATGTGGGTCAGGGTCCTTACATTCTCCATGCCAACTACCCATTTACATGCCATGTTGAAGTTGTCACACACCTTCCTCAATTTTGGAATATCAAAAAGTGGCTTTATTATTATCAACAAGTTGTGATACCTAATTTCTTGGTGGTAGATGGCACTCAGACAATAGTTGATTTTCAAGATGCTAGACAGTGTACCAAGTAACAAAGATTAGCACATATGAAAAACATATATACAGTCCACCTTTTATGTGCAAATAATTTGTTGTGCATCGATGTAGAACATCTTGACACTGAAGAAGGATTATGAGTGAAATGGATTTAAAACCTATTGGATATAGATCTCTTAGAAAAACACAAAGTTGTTTGACACCCATAAAGTGAGTATTGGCTTTATACCTATCAAGTGAAAATCATTATCAAATTTTATGATGCAAACATTCTCACAAAACATTAGGCTTCTTAGGAACAAATTGGATTCTCACCTATTAGACACAGATATCAAAATCTCAAATGTGGATCACCTCTACAGACGGGCAGGAAGACAATTAATCAATGTATGTGTCCTTACTAGACACACAAGAGTTTCTCACCTTCTAAGTGAATAAGGGATTTGCAGTTTTAGGTGCCAAACTAATTCATTGTCACATTTTCTCCCTTGCTCAAAGTGGTGAGCAATCTAACCAAATTATGAAAACATACTATTTGTATCACCCATCAATGTTCTTTTCATAGAGACATGATAACCTCCAGTTTTGCGATGTTATCTTAGTGATTTTCTTCAATATTCAACACTCTTTCTTGGATAAATTAGATAGAATCCCTAGTTATCCTCTTTTATTGCAAATATACTGTGAGATTAACTTTTCTCATTTTTACTTACAAAAAAAGATACAAAAATCACAAAAGACTCAAACGGTCTCAAGACTGCATGGGCTCACACGGTCCCAAGACCTCATGAAGCCAACTGATCTCAAGACCGCATGGACTCACTCGGTCCCAAGACCGCATGAAGCCAACCGGTCTCAAGACCGCATGGAGTCAAACGGTCCCAAGACCGCATGAAGCAAACCGGTCTCAAGGCCGCATGGACTCACACGGTCCCAAGACCACATGGAATCACACGGTCCCAAGACCGCATGGAGTCAAACGGTCCCAAGAACGCATGGAGTCAAACGGTCCCAAGACCGCATGGAGTCAAATGATCTCAAGACCGCATGGACTCACACGGTCCCAAGACCGCATGGAGTCAAACGGTCCCAAGACCGCATGGAGTCAAACGATCTCAAGACCACATGAGTCCAAACGGTCTCAGAGCCCAAACGGTCTCAGAGTCCAAACGGTCTCGGAGCCCAAACAGTCTCAGAGTCCAAACGGTCTCGGGGTCCAAACGGTCTTTAAGACCATTTTGACCCAAAACTGACCAAACTGTTTGGACTTCACTTAAGGCCTATAAATAAGACCCAAGGGGTCCTCCCAAAAGGGAGTTTTCAGACGCCCAGAGGCTACCTGTACTACTCCAGAGCTTTTCCAACTTCCATCCTCCGCCCAAAGGTTGTCGGTCTGAGATCCACGCTCCATCCTGAAGCTGCTTTCTCTCTCTCTTTGTTAAAGAAGGTGGGAAGAGGAGACCTCATCATCGAGCAACCTACGAAGTTTGAAGATCGTCACTCTCTCTCTCTTTCCAAGGGGTTGACCTTCCTCTCTCCTTTGTGGGGATGACGCTCTCTCTCTTCTCGCCTCCTTCTTTGTCCTAGCTATGAGTGAGTAGTCTCTTTCACTAGGGTGCGGGGAGTAGCCCCGCTACCCATGTTTTCATTTCATGTAATGTAATCCATAGTTTACAATATAGAGATGCCTTCTTTTCAGTTCAACATCAATCATTTAATGAATGCTTATTGCTTGATCACCAACTTGTGTTATCTTTTATCTTTTAGTATGAATTGTCTATGTTTGTACTATTAGATTTGAATCTCGATTGAATGTTGGTTCTTGATGCATGTATCCACCATGCATCTGTTTAGGTATCTAGGAGTGTTGTTCAAGAAGTGGAGTAAACTCACTTTCATCGTTGTACTTTCATACTATGAAATGGAATCAGTTGACGTATGAAATTACAACCTTCATAAAGTCGAGGAACACACTTTGCGAAGGGAATGATGCAAAGTAGGTGACCATTCGTTCGGGGATGGTTGGCATTGCAACATTCCCGCACTTCTTGTAGTTAGTTCTCCGAAAGGAAACTAAATCTACAAAGATACTAACTGATCAAACTCTTGTTGCAGATTATGTTTTATATTACATGTTTTGATCCATGTGTAGTGGCGGTGAAAGCCGATCACATCCTAGTGGTCCCTTATCATTGTTGACATCCTTAAATTTTCTTTTTGCTTTACTTTACTTGCTCTTAGTTTAAAAACAACCAAACCAACCTTTTGATCTAAGTACCTACTATTAAGAGATTAAGTGAAATTCTAACATTTCTCATCTTGTTGCTCCCAACAAGACCGTTGTCCCGTGGATTCGACCCTTAACTATATTACGATAAGACTTCCACGTATCTTAGCATACGTGGGTGGAGTTTTCGATCTAGTATAATCAAGGCTAAACTTAAAGACTTACCATCTTTACGATTTTGAATGGTGCACGCAATTCCATGTGAGTGGAAGCTCCATCAAGAAACCATAATAAATCAAACCATGAGTTCATGACATTAATGATTGTGCACCAAATTATTTGCACATGAAATTAAGGAAAATCTAAGCATAAAAGGAATAATCACTTGAACAAGTGAAAAACAAATTTCAAAACAAAAGGAGCAAGCTTTACATAAATTGAGAATTGAAGTTATGTGCACTTTGGTAAACACAAATTTTTAGTGAAAAAGGTCTTTGTACTTGGAAAAGTGTAAATTAAGCATCAAAGAAATATATCCATTATGACATGTCATTTTTTACACAATATGAACTAACTGCATAAATGGTTCATGAATTTAGGGATATGAATTAAACATCCTAATTGTGGCTCAAAGGATGGATGTCATTGATGATTTTTATTTTTACTTGGAGACATCTTTCACACATGTTTTATTATTTCTATTATATTTTATTTCTACATTTTTTATAGTTTTTTTGTGCTAATATCTTTGATCATATTTTATTATAATTTCTTTTAAGATCACATACCTTTTATGCTCATATTTATTTTTAGTATTTTCAAGTGTAGAAATCTTTTGTGGTTATCTTTTTGAAATTCTTAAGTGCCTATATCTTTGGAAATAATTTGTTTTTTTAGTTCTTCAAGAATAGATCCCTTTTGAAATCGATACTCTTTACAAAGTGAAGATACAATAGGTGCTAATGATTTTTAATCTTGTTTTTTTCGAAAACCCAAGAGTAAATTCCTTTGGCACTCATTTTTTGTTTCTTTATAATTTTATCTTCTATAAAGTTCCACAAATGATCTGTCATAATGCCATAACAAGGCATGCATCTCCCCTACAATCTGAGTAGTTTCTATTGAATTAGACATGGTTGCAAGCCTTACCAAGGTATTGAAACATATATCATCAAAGTAGACATTCGGTCTGGCTTGAGGGAATCCTCGTGAATATTTATGGAAAATGATGGATGTTACTTTGGTTCTTTTATTGATCATTTTGAGGGATGGAATTATTTTAGAGTATTATGAAGTATTCACATGATCATTGCTAAATAAAATTGATCATCATGTTTTTGGTAGAACACATATTTGGATACTCTATGGATTAGGGACTGGTCAAACAAAAACATCAAGGCATGTAGATCTCTAGAGACCCAATGAAAGGGATATAGTTTTGAATCCCTCACACGAAGCATCATACTATGTTGTAAGATCATACCAAATTTGGAACATTTTCTCTGTCGTAACACCTTACCATGTTAGAAATATCCAATGCAATCCAAGTAGAACCTACCAAGGTAGACATAGTTTCAAGCCTTACATAGGTATGAAATATTTTTCACAGTGTTAATTGAAACAACAATAGTTTATTTCATATTCAATATTTTAAGGATTTAAGATTGTCAATCTTATCAATGAAGGGGTCCAGACAGAATCAAAACAAAAATAATTATCAGTCATGATAACTCCCTCAGCCAAAAATAGGTGTCATCCAGTCGTAAAACATCATCACTTTCCATGGGTGGATTTAATAACCATGTATCAAGCCTCAATTTTAGAGGAGGCAAAATGTTGACACCTCATGTTTTGGTTCCCAAAAATCTTACAAATAATTATGAAATGTATGTTTTGAACCCAATCATTTATACATTGTGAGTTATTTTTTACCAGAATGAGTGAAATCCCAAAAAGATGCAAAAGGAGTCAAATTTGGGCCCACTAGACACACTCTGGTTAATGTTGGGCATAGATTCAAATTGCAGTCAGTTCTACAAAGTCTTCACCCACATCAGACTTAAAAAAACCTAATCGTTGACCCCAATGATCCCAAACCCCCATGGGATCAATTTTTTTTTTTTGTAATGGTTGTGTTTTGACCCTCAAATGTTGGACACTAATAAGGCTTGCACTTGTTGCATGCACATCCAATCTGTACCACCAAACACATTTTGGCAAATTCTGGACACAAATCCGATTTGCACCTAGTTTGAATTAAGTTTAGAGCCACATTGCAATATGACTTCTTCTTGGATATGCCAAACCAAATCGCATTATCTGTTTGAAAGCAACACCTTGGGGATAAAAGATTTTGAACTTGCAAGTACCAACTAGATTTACGCCCACTAAAATCATATTTGTATCAAGTAACATAAAAGAGGGCCACATGGAACTCTATAACTACCAATAGAGAATGTGGGTGTCATTTTCAAGGGATGGAAGGAAAAAACCACTCCCACAACTCCCTCAACTCTAGAAAATGAGAATGAAGATAATGATAGGGGTCCTTGGTGAAGGAACCAAAAAAAACCAATAGAAGAGAGACAAAATGAGCAAGTGAGGAAGAAACATAGACACTCATCCATGCAAAACCATATGGTGTTGAGAAGAAACTATTCAATATCTGTTTCTGACCCTTCTTGATAATCGACGATATTCAGAACATGGATTATATGGTTCAGATCAAATTGATATCGGGTCTTGGCCGCTCTCCCTCACCTGTGACTTCTTGGAGCCAGATTTGCACATCGCAAATCCATTTGGCGTCTACCTATACAAAACCTTTTTGCATCTAAAAGAAAATCCAAGTGAGAGAAACATCAAATCAAATTATTTCTCTTGATTTTAAACATTCATTATTTTTATGAGACCACCACAAACTCTTCTAATAGGTAGATCATGGTACCGGTTGATAACCCTTTTTGGATTCATAAATGGATTTTCCCAACTCAGAATATCAAATTAATTCCTTCTTTATATGTGCATAAGTCATATGCTTTTTGGTTTTCTGATTTTTCTTCATATGTATATTCGAAGGGGACTCAAACCACCTTTCCGTTCTTGATTTCTCATGGAAACAATAAAGGTACGAGTCTATAACATAATTCCATATTTTAATACAATAATTCTAGAATGTTTATGATTAGATACACACACAGTTATGTGTCTAAATAGAACTTGTCACTTTATTGATTAGTAAACTAGAATTACAAAAACAGAGGTTGTTCAGAAAGGTGATTTATATGGTATAATGGGAATTTCAATTAGGTATAACCAACAATTGATCTTGATATGAAAGAGTGAGACCAATTTGTCGTTACTTTTATGGATACATTTATACTAAAATTAACATAAAATTGACCATGCTTGTGTACCAGCTCTTCTCGATACACAATACATAACAGTTCCTAATTTTGTAAGAACTAAAATAAATGGCGTGAAAAGTTGACTTTTGCACCTTACTTTTTATAATTGGAACATTGATCCTCGCTTACCTACTAAATATCCTCTGTTGGATATTCAACCACATTAGAGTCACACTATGAACACGTATTAAGCACCCAATAGGAAGGCAACATTGTATATCTATTAACTCGTAGATAATTTAATTTTCTCATGTTGATAACAAATTCAGATCAAAAGAATTGATCCTGATTATGAAATGCTAGAACGAATATTAATTTAGTATCGCTAATTCGTGCAAAATTGGATCGTACGTCAGTTAAAAAGAGGAATCTTACATGGTACATAAAGCAGGAAATATGGTTACTATATGTTGTAAGAAAAATATGAATTCTTGCTCATGTACATAATTTGAACTTGAGTATAGTACGTTTGTTTATATTGAAATTAAAGTATATAATTCAACAACGTTATATATGTTTTTTATCGTCTTTGACCTAGTAGGTATATTAAGATTTACCCTTTGCAATGTTCTAATTCTCTCTTTCCTGATGAAGGTTGTGATGAATGGTGTAGGTTGGCCAACAGATTATATTTATTTGCTTGATTTATTTGCTTCTGTACCTTACCAAACATGAACGTAAATCTATCTTTGCGTCCATTGTATTGTCTATTTTTGCATATGTGTGGTTCTTTTTTTTAATCAATCTCATATATTATTCATCCTGTGTCGTAAGGCAGGGATAAAGGACAAGTCCATCAAGCTATTATAAGCGAGCCATGGAGGTCAGGAAGTAAAGGTAATACTAGAGTTATTACGAAGTACAAATTTTGCAGTTGTATCAGCAAGTGTGTAGGTTTTCCCGGGGTGTAAGAACGAGACGCACCGAAGAAATGCTGAGAATGAGTTTCTTCCACGGATTCTTGTAGGAACGGAATCTTGCTGGACTGATAGAACTGGAGATGAGAGTTTATACTGCCGAGGCTGAGTCAGAAGCAATAATCACCTCGTTCCATCCGTTGTCCTTAGCTATGGAAGCTGCATGAAGGATCGCAACAAGCTCTGCTTCCAGTGCTGAGTCTGTCTTGGACAAATGATCCTTTCCCATTAGGAGTTGGCCTGCATGGTTCGGGGCGATACAGCCATAACTAGAGGTGCTAGAAGACGACGAGAATGCTGCATCAGTGATCACAACAAATTTTGCTGTCATCGGGTTTCCCGCACCGATGAGGCCGGCCTGTGCTTCTTTACATGTGTTCTTGACGACCAGATATATATTGCATAAATATATAGGATATTATATTTTTCTTTAGATCATTGTTAAAGAAATTTAACATCAGTTCGTGACGGTTTTAATTGCTTGATGCTACCATTTATGGGACCTCTCTGAAGCTACAGCAGGTAAAGTTGCAGTTAATGATTTTTTTAGAAAAGAAGATAAGGAGGAATATATTCGATTGCTTTATAAATCATATATTAAGACAAATATGTTGGTAATTTGATGTGCAAGGTTTTATATTTCAAAAATATAGCCATCTATAGCTTGTTCAATCAGGTGATTTATCTGGAATATGTTTTGAGAAAATGTTGAATATATATGAACCTGGTTCGGACGAGTGGTTGATTCATCTTCTTATAGAAAATATACTATTATCGTGACTTAGTTGTTTCGTAAAAACAATAGTAATTTGAAATCATGTATAGGTAGGCTTAGCTTCCAAGGTTTCTTATTTCCAATATTGTGGAATCAATTTTGGGCACAAAACTGAACTACGTATAATCTCCTTGATGATTCTATTTTGTTGCCACAGTTACCTCGATAATTGTTCAGTTTGTCGATATCACCGACATCATTCTTCTACTTCTTGTTTTGATGTTTTTTTTATTTTATTCTTATTGTAGCAAATAGTTATTCTAAGTAAAACTTTTATGTATCCTTTCACCACCCTTCGGTAAGTTGTTCATGTTGTTGAGAATCGCATAGACAAACCTATCTTTGTAAATTTATCTCACAGTTGCCATTTTCTTTTTCGTATACTTTTGTATATTTCTCTTGATATGTACGCTATCACTAATGACCACTCCGATCTTCCAATTTTGATAATTGCTACTATACCAAGTAGGCTCCTTCTATGTATTAGGAATGGGTGCATTATATCATAAACGGCATAAAAAGAGCACACTTTAGTGATCTCAGCAACAATGACATTCCAAGCATGGTTGCCGAGGCAGTAACGTGCTGGCCTCTTTTGGTTCAATCTAGACTCATTCTACGGTAAGAAAATCCAATTTTGTATTTCCGTACATATAAATATATGACTATGCATTTTTGTAAATGTATAGTATTTTTTATGTGTAGCAGCCAAGGTTAGTATACTAAGGTAAAGCCAAAGCTAATAAATAAGAACAAATTAAGTTGTTGGTATTGCAGGGTTGCAAGATCTAAAGGAAGCTATACACGCATTCATGAGTCTTCCTTGCCCCCCCTTTTCTTGCCTGATAGGTTACATATAAAACATAAAATATTTCTTTGACTGACCAAGCTCCATTTGTTCCTGCATAATTGTGCAAGAGGCCTCCTAGGTGGCCCAACCAGTCTAAATAGATACCATCTTTTTCCTGAGATATGGGTGTCATGTTTGTGCTCCTTGATTTTAGAATGTGGGAATATATTATCTACAAGATAAAGAAAAAAGAAAGGGGGATATACAATGAAAAAACCATAACAAGCATCAAGAACGCCACAAAACAAGGTATAATCAAACCCTATACATGTGGGGTCAGACTACAAAATCCTAGAATGACCTAGTATTGTTGTGAGGTTAGAAAATATATGATATTTGACTTCGATAATGAATAAACTATTTTTGTAATCTCTCAATAAGGTTTACCTAATTCATGCTTTTCTGCCCAATTACTATTGTTCCTCTTCTGCCATATATGGGAGGATAACCTTATAATAAAGATGCCAAAGAAATGTGTAAGATTCTTCCCCATTAACCACGAATGGACTTAAATAGCTCACTTAGCTTAGATTGACCCTACTCATTCATCAGGCATAAGTGATTCTAAAAGTATAGGGATATTTTTCACTTGAAGAACAAATATATGTGTGATTCCACCTCCTCCTTTCACAAGGGACAAAACATGTCATTACCCATCCTCCAACATGCCAATCTATCGATGGTGAGGAGTTTCCCTGGTACCTCTATGTAGGTCAAGTTGGTTCACATGGTAATGTAACACCTCTCCCATATAAGCATGTATCAAAGGGGAAACATCCCAACTCTATCCATCCAAGGCTTAGTATGGGGATCCAAAAGGGTTTGTATCCCCTCTCTATCATGATTACACAAGTCCCTCACCTCATCCAAGCCTCCTATCATGTGTTTCCAAACCCAAGAATCGTTAACTGTGGTCATATTGAACCCCCCATATCCATATTATATCTTTTCGTTATCTAATGTGCCCAAGAACCTTGTGGATGAAGAAGTAAATGATTAATTCTATCGAGGTTACACTCTCTTTGCATATCAACAACATTTGAATCCCAATCCACATGTTGTAACGGCTTGGCAATAATATTCCAAGCAATGTGTAAAGACATTATCTTTATGATCACATATTTACAAAATCATATCAAAAAATATAATTAAATCTTTAAAGAATCATGCTTTACATCTGAGGCATGGAAGATTATACATAAAATCTAGTATTTAAAACATACATGAACCTATTCACTCTTCAAAACGGGACACCTCTTGCAAGTCTCTTTTATGTCTTCTTTGTGTCACATGTCCATGAATTCATAGAGGGAACAATAACACACATGGAACTATAAATATTTTTGTAATCAAATATAGGTAAGTTTTGCTCGGTGGACTATGGTAATAACAAGAAGATGATCTAGTTATCATGAAATTTCAAATGAGTAAAACAATTCAAAATGGTAAGTAGAAACAATGAAGAGATTCCTCAAACTAATATCAAGATATCAAATTATTCAAAATGAGATGATATACCCATTGCCACATTGTAACATCCCTGACCTGGGTTATGAATTAACCCTAGGTGTTTTGCCTAATAAGGTTGAGTAGATTCTTAATATTATCTTAGGAAAAGTAATTAGGGCTCGTAAGAAACTTATGTTTCAATTTTGGTCCTGTTTGAACAATGTTGAAGCAATGATTGTTTATTTTGGACTAAAGTGCAAATTACCCAAGTCGAGGGGTTAACTTGTAAATGTTGCATGATAAGATGTTCCTCTGATGTTAAGACATCATAATAATGAAAGTGATGTAGTGGTATGGTTTCCACAAGCTTGGGCACCAAGATTAAGCTTGTAAAGCAATGTTGTGCATTAAAACCTAGTTTTGGTGAAAAGTGCAATTTACCCAAAATCTAGGGTTCAATATGCAAATTACCACTTCAATAAAGTCCCTAATGTTTCTTGGCATCATGTAGAGCAAATAAAATGAGAGTTACTTCTCATTTGAATTAAGATGGAGGAGAGAGAATCTTGATATTAAAATAATCAAGATTTAATCCTAATTGAAACCCTAATTCAATTTAGGGCAAAAATGAATAAAAATAATTGAAGGGCTTTCAACCAAAATGTTTTGGGTTGATTTTGAATAAGGATGGACGTTCCTTTTCCAAGATAAGGAACGAAAATATCTTAAGTAGGTGAAATTCCACTCACCTTATTATAAAGAAAAGTAATTTCCACTCACATATGGGATATTAATATAATAAGCATTAAGGTGCTTAATTTGCTTTTCTTTCAATTGAGGATAATGAAGGAGAATTAAAGGCAAAGGGATATGCCTCGTATCCATGGAGTTGAGGGGGGAAGAGGCGGCCATAATTTTTGGATTAATTGGATTTTTATAAGGCATATTCTCTCTCATCAATTTCTTTATAAAAGTGCCATTTCCAAGCCCAAACCAAGGCCTTTTTCGGATTTTCTTCTTCCCCTTGCTTGCAAAACCGACCAAGGAGCTAGGGAGGAGCAGGGAGCACGTCCCGAACCTGTGGGTAAGCCCTTGACCTTCGTTCTCCTTGATTTCATGGTGGAAATCGAAAATAAATTATGGATTCCTTCTTATTTCGATCTCCTCTTCAACCCTAGCCAACTTTTGCAATCAAAAGCTTGAGGACGAGCCTAGGGGGAGTTTCTAGAGCTTCATCCACCATTAATGGCGTGAGCTTGGAGCTTTGGAGCTCAATTGGAGGCAGGTTTTATAACTCAAACCCTTAAACATTGCTATTGCATCAATTCTCTATGCCTTGTTGATTGATTTCTTCAATTTGATACACACTTGTTTCTTTGCTGCAATTTCCATCAAGAACGGTTGCTGTTCTTGGTTGTTCGAAGGAAGGGGATGATGACATCATCCTAGATGCTTATCCAAAGAAAATTACCAAGCAAAACCGTTTTGATAGCTACTCCAAATCGTTTTAATTTGATTGGCTATGCGGTTTCAGCAAACCGTTTAAGGGAAAACGGTTTGAAACCGTTTGGGAGCAAACGGTTTCAAGACCGTTTGAGATGGTTGACAAAATGTTGACCGTTTGAGAATTTTGTTTCTAATTATTTAGTATGATAACCCTCCAAATTTGAGGGATTAACTCCAAAGTAATCGAGAGTTGAAGGCCAATCAATTAGGCAATCGAATTGAATTATGTGCTGATTTTCAACCTGATTAACTTGACCTGGTTGAGCAAACGGTTTCAAGACCGTTTGAGATGGTTTACCAAGCGTTGACCGTTTGGCATTCCTGTTCATAATTATGTTTATTAATAACCCTCCAAATTTGAGGGATTAACTCCAAAGGAATCCTGAGTTGAAGCCTAATCAATTAGGGAAACCTAATTGGATTAAGTGCTGATTTTCAATCTGATTTAATTGAACTTTTTGGGAAAACGGTCGCAAGACCGTTTGAGTGCGTTGACCAAGGGTTGACCGTTTGGTATTACTGTTCCTAATTATGTGGTCTAATGACTCACCAAAATTGAGGGATTTACTCCCAAGGAATCGTGAGTTTAAGGCTATTCAATTGGGAAAACCCTAATTGAAAACAGTGCTGAAATTCCAATGAGTTAATTGGAGATTTTGGGTTGATTAGCCCAAACGGTTTCAAGACCGTTTGGGGATCACCCAAACGGTCTCAAGACCGTTTGGTGGTCACACCAAGACCGTTTGGAGGTCTGGGGTCAAGTATAGTCGATAAATTGAAGGTCCAAAGGTACCAATCATATTGTAGTTAAGTGTTGAATTGTTGATCAACTCGATAGACCAATCCTTGATGATTTTTCACTAGAATCCAAAGGATGGATGGGCCAAACGGTCTCAAGACCGTTTGGAGATCATCTAAACGGGATCAAGACCGTTTGGGGGTCACCCACGACCGTTTGGAGGTCTAGGGTTGAGTATGGTTAAGCAATTGAAGATCCAATGTCACTAAGTTGAAGTGTAATCAATTGCTGATTTGGTGATCAATTCAATGATCCAAACCTTAATTGGATGGCTTAGATTTGAGTGATATGATGGGCAAACGGTCTCAAGACCATTTGGGGTCAGGTCATACCCAATTTGGTTGATGGTTCAATGGTTTCAAAGCAACTAGTCTTACATTGATTAGTATTGAAGGATCATCGATTCCAAACCTTAATTCAATTGAATCAAACCCTAATTGATGATCAATTGAGGGTCAATTGAGGGTGAAATCAGTTGAAGGTTGACCTATTAAATTCAATTGAAGTATGAGGGTAGGTCCAATTGATGATTGGTTCCATAAATCCAATGATTGAAGGAATCAACATTTGAAACCCTAATTCAATTGGATGCTTTATGTAATGGAGGTCCAATGTGATTGAATCCCTTGATAATTAAGATGATGAATGATCCATTGACCCAATGATGATTAGTAATGATAAACAAAGAAGGTACAAAGGTTGAAACCCTAACAGTACCTAAGGGACTAGTACCAATTAAGGAATGAATCCCTAATTGCTTATTGGACCAATGACTTGATACACTATGTTAATCATAGTTGTATGTACTTGATTGAAGGGTTGATATGACCTAATCAAGCTGAGATGATGATAGCATGAATTCATACATGAATATGATTCATGTGGTGATTAAGGGTATGATCCTTAAGTAGAGAGATCATGAAACCCTAATCATGAACATAAACCCTAATCGACAGGGTTATTGAGTTGAAACCCTAGTGGAGGGTGTATCATTGTGAAACCTGGTTGAGGGTGTATCCTTGTGAAACCCTAGTTGAGGGTGTATCATTGAGATTGTTTATAGGCAACTTTATAATAAAGTTATGCCTTAAACTAAGATAAGTCCATATCATGTGAGATAGCTGGACAATTCAAATGTGTGGCCTATGCATTATATGCTAAGGGCGAGTATTCTGTGATGGAATGTATTAAGAGGGGAAATACCTTAATACAAGATAAAGTTGGTTAACTCAAGAGGGTCTGAACTAATGAGAAATGGGGAACCCTAACCCTAATTTGAGGAAAAGGGAATGATAAGCCCTGTTTGATAGTGAACCCTAATTCCTGGTTAAGGAATGATGGTGTTACTATTGTATCACATGATGTGATGAATATCTTGTATGACTGTTATCATGCCTAATAACCATGCAGGTATGATGAGATGATGAATATAGCCAAGTTTGGGTTGTGGCATTTATATAATAAATGTTGATTGGCTTTTTGTGCATTGATGTTGTTGTTGCTTTATAAAAGTAACAATGTGTACGGATTTTATGAACCATGTGAATAAGTTGTTGCCTAGTGAGAGGTGACAAGATGTGAATGGTCTTATGAACCATGTGGATAAGTTGTTGCCTAGTGAGAGGTGACAAGATGTGAATGGCCTTGTGAGCCATGTGAATAAGTTGTTGCCTAGTGAGAGGTGACAAGATGTGAATGGCCTTGTGAGCCATGTGAATAAGTTGTTGCCTAGTGAGAGGTGACAAGATGTGAATGGCCTTATGAGACATGTGAATAAGTTGTTGCCTAGTGAGAGGTGACAAGATGTGAATGGCCTTATGAACCATGTGAATAAGTTGTTGCCTAGTGAGAGGTGACAAGATGTGAATGGCCTTGTGAGCCATGTGAATAAGTTGTTTCCTAATGAGAGGTGACAAGATATGAATGGCCTTGTGAGCCATGTGTGATGTGGGTAACAAGTATCATGTTTCTTTGTAGCATTTGTGTTAATAAGTCATGCTAGAGAACTTGGCTGATGTTACATTCCTGTTATATATCTATAGTTCATTGATGATTATTCATATCTGTTGTATTCATTACAAGTAGATGGATGAACTATGAGTCTACCATGGGTAGATGCAATGCTCTTATTGAAAATGGAGATTATCTTATTCTGTTCTATGAAGAATAATTCTTCCTATTAATGTAAAAGTAACCCCTGCTCAGTTTAATTTCATAATCTGCTATAACAATGTTTCTGGCGGAGAGTTATATCTCTCGCTGGGGCAATTTACAATTGTATCACCCCCGTGGGAAACATTTTTAGGTATGCATGAAAGGCAGAGCAGAAACCTAGAATAGGGAAAGAGCAGCAGCAACAACAACAACAGGGACAGCAATAAGATCTCAGGTGGTGATATTGTTTGTCTAGTCATATAGATAGTAGTCCTATGTGTCGTCTCTGTACTCTCCGGTCCTCGGAGTTTTTAGTCAGTGTTTTTGATATATCAGTCTGAGGTTTTGGCTTGATGCCTCGAGATTTGTATGCTGCCTGCATATATGTTTATAAGGCAGCTGATGATGTAGTCTCTGGAAAGAGATGGTACAGGATATGTATGTTTGAAACAGAATGTATATGATATACAATGGCATTTGTTGGAAAAGATTTCCTATGTGTGTATCTCTTTGCAAAAAGTTTTAATTTTTAGTGATTTTCGCTAATCTGCTGCTTGATGAACGCTTCCGCATTAGTTAATCTTGTTTTCACGAGATGGTCGTGACAATTTAGTGGTATCAGAGCTCTAGGTTCGCTGAGTCTACAGAGACATAGGACTAAGGTAGTAGAGTCTGTTCTGGTGTCATCTAGTGTATCTGAAAGTTCCTTCTGCTCGTATAAGAGAAGAAGAACTTAAAGATGACTGGGTCACATGAGGAGGTTGCTGCAGGAAGAAGCAATGTTGCACTAGGAAAAGCTGCATGGGAGAAGGTAAGAGAGAGATATAGAAATGATGCCTGAAGAAAATCTAGAGATGGAAAATCCTGTGTGTATAATGGTATGAAAAGTGGGGAATATGATAGTAAATAAAGTGCATACTACCTAATCTCAATACTTGTATACCCTGGCCAGGTATATGATTATTGTAGATAAGGTAAGTATGAAACTCTTAGATTGTTATCTTTTTTATTACTATGATCAAGTAGTCATTCTGAAACAATCCAGAGAGTATAATGAAATTAAATAGGAAGAGCTAAGTGAAATATTTTCAACAAACTTAGTGAACTTGCTCCGTGAATACTTAGTGAACTTGCTTTGTGAATACTTAGTGAACTTGCTTCGTGAATACTTAGTGAACTTGCTTCGTGAATACTTAGTGAACTTGCTCCGTGAATACTTAGTGAACTTGCTCCGTGAATACTTAGTGAACTTGCTCCGTGAATACTTAGTGAACTTGCTCCGTGAATACTTAGTGAACTGGCTCCGTGAATACTTAGTGAACTTGCTCCGTGAATACTTAGTGAACTTGCTCCGTGAATACTTAGTGAACTTGCTTTGTGAATACTTAGTGAACTTGCTTCGTGAATACTTAGTGAACTTGCTTCGTGAATACTTAGTGAACTTGCTCCGTGAATACTTAGTGAACTTGCTCCGTGAATACTTAGTGAACTTGCTCCGTGAATACTTAGTGAACTTGCTCCGTGAATACTTAGTGAACTTGCTTCGTGAATACTTAGTGAACTTGCTTCGTGAATACTTAGTGAACTTGCTCTGTGAATACTTAGTGAACTTGCTCCGTGAATACTTAGTGAACTTACTTCGTGAATACTTAGTGAACTTGCTCCGTGAATACTTAGTGAACTTTCTCCGTGAATACTTAGTGAACTTGCTCCGTGAATACTTAGTGAACTTGCTCCGTGGATAATTAGTGAACTTTCTCCATGAATACTTAGTGAACTTGCTCTGTGGATACTTAGTGAACTTACTCAGTGGATTTCCGAATGAATTATCTCTATTAGATATATATGTTTCTCTTTTAGTAAATATTCCTGGGTGATGATAGAAGTATCCTCTTTTATGCTTCTTCTTTTCAATGATATGAACATCATATGTTAGCGGTTTATGCCTTGCATAAACAATAAACATTGATAAGGTTGAATTAATGAAAGTAACTTTGTAGGAACCACAAATCCATAGTATCTCCATCACACTAAGATGAGATGTGGAGACTTGAGGGCATGATTAATGAACAATATGTCCCTCCTTTTCCTGGGATTTCGAGGACGAAATCCTGGTTAGGGGTTTATAATTTGTAACATCCCTGACCTGGGTTATGAATTAACCCTAGGTGTTTTTCCTAATAAGGTTGAGTAGATTTTTAATCTTATCTTAGGAAAAGTAATTAGGGCTCGTAAGAAACTTATGTTTCAATTTTGGTCATGTTTGAACAATGTTGAAGCAATGATTGCTTATTTTGGAATAAAGTGCAAATTACCCAAGTCGAGGGGTTAACTTGCAAATGTTGCATGATAAGATGTTCCTCTGATGTTAAGACATCATAATAATGAAATTGATGTAGTGGTATGGTTTCCACAAGCTTGGGCACCAGGATTAAGCTTGTAAAGCAATTTTGTGCATTAAAACCTAGTTTTGGTGAAAAGTGCAATTTACCCAAAATCTAGGGTTCAATATGCAAATTACCACTTCAATAAAGTCCCTAATGTTTCTTGGCATCATGTAGAGCAAAGAAAATGAGAGTTACTTCTCATTTGAATTAAGATGGAGGAGAGAGAATCTTGATATTAAAATAATCAAGATTTAATCCTAATTGAAACCCTAATTCAATTTAGGGCAAAAATGAATAAAAATAATTGAAGGGATTTCAACCAAAATGTTTTGGGTTGATTTTGAATAAGTATGGACTTTCCTTTTCCAAGATAAGGAACGAAAATATCTTAAGTAGGTGAAATGCCACTCACCTTATTATAAAGAAAAGTAATTTCCACTCACATATGGGATATTAATATAATAAGCATTAAGGTGCTTAATTTGCTTTTCTTTAAATTGAGGATAATGAAGGAGAATTAAAGGAAAAGGGATATGCCTCGTATCCATGGAGTTGAGGGGGGAAGAGGCGGCCATAATTTTTGGATTAATTGGATTTTTATAAGGCATATTCTCTCTCATCAATTTCTTTATAAAAGTGCCATTTCCAAGCCCAAACCAAGGCCTTTTTCGGATTTTCTTCTTCCCTTTGCTTGCAAAACCGACCAAGGAGCTAGGGAGGAGCAGGTAGCACGTCCCCAACCTGTGGGTAAGCCCTTGACCTTCGTTCTCCTTGATTTCATGGTGGAAATCGAAAATAAATTATGGATTCCTTCTTATTTCGATCTCCTCTTCAACCCTAGCCAACTTTTGCAATCAAAAGCTTGAGGACGAGCCTAGGGGGAGTTTCTAGAGCTTCATCCACCATTAATGGCGTGAGCTTGGAGCTTTTGAGCTCAATTGGAGGCGGGTTTTATAACTCAAACCCTTAAACATTGCTATTGCATCAATTCTCTATGCTTTGTTGATTGATTTCTTCAATTTGATACACACTTGTTTCTTTGCTGCAATTTCCATCAAGAACGGTTGCTGTTCTTGGTTGTTCGAAGGAAGGGAATGATGAAATTATCCTAGATGCTTATCCAAAGAAAATTACCAAGCAAAATCGTTTTGATAGCTACTCCAAATCGTTTTAATTTGATTGGCTATGTGGTTTCAGCAAACCATTTAAGGGCAAACAGTTTGAAACCGTTTGGGCAAAAACGGTTTCAAGACCGTTTGAGATGGTTGACCAAAAGTTGACCGTTTGGGAATTTTGTTCCTAATTATGTAGGCTGATAACCCTCCAAATTTGAGGGATTAAATCCAAAGGAATCGAGAGTTGAAGGCCAATCAATTAGGCAATCGAATTGAATTATGTGCTGATTTTCAACCTGATTAACTTGACCTGGTTGAGAAAACGGTTTCAAGACCATTTGAGATGGTTGACCAAGCGTTTACCGTTTGGGATTCCTGTTCATAATTATGTTTATTAATAACCCTCCAAATTTGAGGGATTAACTCCAAAGGAATCGTGAGTTGAAGCCTAATCAATTAGGGAATCCTAATTGGATTAAGTGCTGATTTTCAATCTGATTTAATTGAACTTTTTGGGAAAACGGTCTCAAGACCGTTTGAGTGCGTTGACCAAGGGTTGACCGTTTGGTATTACTGTTCCTAATTATGTGTTCTAATGACTCACAAAAATTGAGGGATTAAATCCAAAGGAATCTTGAGTTTAAGGCTATTCAATTGGGAAAACCCTAATTGAAAACAGTGCTGAAATTCCAATGAGTTAATTGGATATTTTGGGTTGATTAGCCCAAACAGTTTCAAGACCATTTGGGGATCACCCAAACGGTCTCAAGACCGTTTGGTGGTCACCCCAAGACCGTTTGGAGGTCTGGGGTCAAGTATAGTCGATAAATTGAAGGTCCAAAGGTACCAATCATATTGCAGTTAAGTGCTGAATTGTTGATCAACTCGATAGACCAATCCTTGATGATTTTTCACTAGAATCCAAGGGATGGATGGGCCAAACGGTCTCAAGACCGTTTGGAGATCATACAAACGGTCTCAAGACCGTTTGGGGGTCACCCAAGACCGTTTGGAGGTCTAGGGTTGAGTATGGTTAAGCAATTGAAGATCCAATGTCACTAAGTTGAAGTGTAATCAATTGCTGATTTGGTGATCAATTCAATGATCCAAACCTTAATTGGATGGCTTGGATTTGAGTGATATGATGGGAAAACGGTCTCAAGACCGTTTGGAGGTCATCCAAACGACCTCAAGACCGTTTGGGGTCAGGTCATACCCAATTTGGTTGATGGTTCAATGGTTTCAAAGCAACTAGTCTTACATTGATTAGTATTGAAGGATCATCGATTCCAAACCTTAATTCAATTGAATCAAACCCTAATTGATGATCAATTGAGGGTCAAATCAGTTGAAGGTTGACCTATTAAATTCAATTGAAGTATGAGGGTAGGTCCAATTGATGATTGGTTCCATAAATCCAATGATTGAAGGAATCAACATTTGAAACCCTAATTCAATTGGATGCTTTATGCAATGGAGGTAAAATGTGAGTGAATCCCTTGATAATTAAGATGATGAATGATCCATTGACCCAATGATGATTAGTAATGATAAACAAAGAAGGTACAAAGGTTGAAACCCTAATAGTACCTAAGGGACTAGTACCAATTAAGGAATAAATCCCTAATTGCTTATTGGACCAATGACTTGATACACTATGTTAATCATAGTTGTATGTACTTGATTGAAGGGTTGATATGACCTAATCAAGCTGAGATGATGATAGCATGAATTCATACATGAATATGATTCATGTGGTGATTAAGGGTATGATCCTTAAGTAGAGAGATCATGAAACCCTAATCATGAACATAAACCCTAATCGACAGGGTTATTGAGTTGAAACCCTAGTGGAGGGTGTATCATTGTGAACCCTGGTTGAGGGTGTATCCTTGTGAAACCCTAGTTGAGGGTGTATCATTGCGATTGTTTATAGGCAACTTTATAATAAAGTTATGCCTTAAACTAAGATAAGTCCATATCATGTGAGATAGCTGGACAATTCTAATGTGTGGCCTATGCATTATATGCTAAGGGTGAGTATTCTGTGATGGAATGTATTAAGAGGTGAAATACCTTAATACAAGATAAAGTTGGTTAACTCAAGAGGGTCTGAATTAATGAGAAATGGGGAACCCTAACCCTAATTTGGGGAAAAGGGAATGATAAGCCTTGTTTGATAGTGAACCCTAATTCCTGGTTAAGGAATGATGGTGTTACTATTGTATCACATGATGTGATGAATATCTTGTATGACTGTTATCATGCCTAATAACCATGCATGTATGATGAGATGATGAATATAGCCAAGTTTGGGTTGTGACATTTATATAATAAATGTTGATTGGCTTTTTGTGCGTTGATGTTGTTGTTGCTTTATAAAAGTAACAATGTGTACGGATTTTATGAACCATGAGAATAAGTTGTTGCCTAGTGAGAGGTGACAAGATGTGAATGGTCTTATGAACCATGTGGATAAGTTGTTTCCTAGTGAGAGGTGACAAGATGTGAATGGCCTTGTGAGCCATGTGAATAAGTTGTTGCCTAGTGAGAGGTGACAAGATGTGAATGTCCTTGTGAGCCATGTGAATAAGTTGTTGCCTAGTGAGAGGTGACAAGATGTGAATGGCCTTATGAGCCATGTGAATAAGTTGTTGCCTAGTGAGAGGTGACAAGATGTGAATGGCCTTATGAACCATGTGAATAAGTTGTTGCCTAGTGAGAGTTGACAAGATGTGAATGGCCTTGTGAGCCATGTGAATAAGTTGTTGCCTAATGAGAGGTGACAAGATATGAATGGCCTTGTGAGCCATGTGTGATGTGGGTAACAAGTATCATGTTTCTTTGTAGCATTTGTGTTAATAAGTCATGCTAGAGAACTTGGTTGATGTTACATTCCTGTTATATATCTATACTTCATTGATGATTATTCATATCTGTTGTATTCATTACAAGTAGGTGGATGAACTATGAGTCTACCATGGGTAGATGCAATGCTCTTATTGAAAATGGAGATTATCTTATTCTGTTCTATGAAGAATAATTCTGCCTATTAATGTAAAAGTAACCCCTGCTCAGTTTAATTTCATAATCTGCTATAACAATGTTTCTGGCGGAGAGTTATATCTCTCGCTGGGGCAATTTACAATTGTCTCACCCCCGTGGGAAACATTTTTAGGTATGAATGAAAGGCAGAGCAGAAACCCTAGAACAGGGAAAGAGCAGCAGCAACAGCAACAGCAGGGACAACAATAAGATCTCAGGTGGAGATATTGTCTGTCTAGTCATATAGATAGTAGTCATATGTGTCGTCTCTGTACTCTCCGGTCCTCGGAGTTTTTAGTCAGTGTTTTTGATATATCAGTCTGAGGTTTTGGCTTGATGCCTCGAGATTTGTATGCTGCCTGCATATATGTTTATAAGGCAGCTGATGATGTAGTCTCTGGAAAGAGATGGTACAGGATATGTACGTTTGAAACAGAATGTATATGATATACAATGGCATTTGTTGGAAAAGATTTCCTATGTGTGGATCTCTTTGCAAAAAGTTTTAATTTTTAGTGATTTTCGCTAATCTGCTGCTTGATGAACGCTTCCGCATTAGTTAATCTTGTTTTCATGAGATGGTCGTGACAATTTAGTGGTATAAGAGCTCTAGGTTTGCTGAGTCTACAGAGACATAGGACTAAGGTAGTAGAGTCTGTTCTGGTGTCATCCAGTGTATCTGAAAGTGCCTTCTGCTCGTATAAGAGAAGAAGAACTTAAAGATGACTGGGTCACATGAGGAGGTTGCTGCAGGAAGAAGCAATGTTGCACTAGGAAAAGCTGCATGGGAGAAGGCAAGAGAGAGATATAGAAATGATGCCTGACGAAAATCTAGAGATGGAAAATCCTGTGTGTATAATGGTATGAAAAGTGGGGAATATGATAGTAAATAAAGTGCATACTACCTAATCTTAATACTTGTATACCCTGGCCAGGTATATGATTATTGTAGATAAGGTAAGTATGAAACTCTTAGATTGTTATCTTTTTTATTACTATGATCAAGTAGTCATTCTGAAACAATCCAGAGAGTATAATGAAATTAAATAGGAAGAGCTAAGTGAAATATTTTCAACAAACTTAGTGAACTTGCTCCGTGAATACTTAGTGAACTTGCTTTGTGAATACTTAGTGAACTTGCTTCGTGAATACTTAGTGAACTTGCTTCGTGAATACTTAGTGAACTTGCTCCGTGAATACTTAGTGAACTTGCTCCGTGAATACTTAGTGAACTTGCTCCGTGAATACTTAGTGAACTTGCTCCGTGAATACTTAGTGAACTTGCTCCGTGAATACTTAGTGAACTGGCTCCGTGAATACTTAGTGAACTTGCTCCGTGAATACTTAGTGAACTTGCTCCGTGAATACTTAGTGAACTTGCTTCGTGAATACTTAGTGAACTTGCTTCGTGAATACTTAGTGAACTTGCTCCGTGAATACTTAGTGAACTTGCTCCGTGAATACTTAGTGAACTTGCTCCGTGAATACTTAGTGAACTTGCTCCGTGAATACTTAGTGAACTTGCTTCGTGAATACTTAGTGAACTTGCTCCGTGAATACTTAGTGAACTTGCTCTGTGAATACTTAGTGAACTTACTTCGTGAATACTTAGTGAACTTGCTCTGTGAATACTTAGTGAACTTTCTCCGTGAATACTTAGTGAACTTGCTCCATGAATACTTAGTGAACTTGCTCTGTGAATACTTAGTGAACTTGCTCCGTGGATAATTAGTGAACTTTCTCCGTGAATACTTAGTGAACTTGCTCTGTGGATACTTAGAACTTACTCAGTGGATTTCCGAATGAATTATCTCTATTAGATATATATGTTTCTCTTTTAGTAAATATTCCTGGGTGATGATAGAAGTATCCTCTTTTATGCTTCTTCTTTTCAATGATATGAACATCATATGTTAGGGGTTTATGCCTTGCATAAACAATAAACATTGATAAGGTTGAATTAATGAAAGGAACTTTGTAGGAACCACAGATCCATAGTATCTCCATCACACTAAGATGAGATGTGGAGACTTGATGGCATGATTAATGAACAATCTGTCCCTCCTTTTCCTGGGATTTCGAGGACGAAATCCTGGTTAGGGGTTTATAATTTGTAACATCCCTGACCTGGGTTATGAATTAACCCTAGGTGTTTTTCCTAATAAGGTTGAGTAGATTTTTAATCTTATCTTAGGAAAAGTAATTAGGGCTCGTAAGAAACTTATGTTTCAATTTTGGTCATGTTTGAACAATGTTGAAGCAATGATTGCTTATTTTGGACTAAAGTGCAAATTACCCAAGTCGAGGGGTTAACTTGCAAATGTTGCATGATAAGATGTTCCTCTGATGTTAAGACATCATAATAATGAAATTGATGTAGTGGTATGGTTTCCACAAGCTTGGGCACCAGGATTAAGCTTGTAAAGCAATGTTGTGCATTAAAACCTAGTTTTGGTGAAAAGTGCAATTTACCCAAAATCTAGGGTTCAATATGCAAATTACCACTTCAATAAAGTCCCTAATGTTTCTTGGAATCATGTAGAGAAAATAAAATGAGAGTTACTTCTCATTTGAATTAAGATGGAGGAGAGAGAATCTTGATATTAAAATAATCGAGATTTAATCCTAATTGAAACCCTAATTCAATTTAGGGCAAAAATGAATAAAAATAATTGAAGGGCTTTCAACCAAAATGTTTTGGGTTGATTTTGAATAAGTATGGACTTTCCTTTTCCAAGATAAGGAACGAAAATATCTTAAGTAGGTGAAATGCCACTCACCTTATTATAAAGAAAAGTAATTTCCACTCACATATGGGATATTAATATAATAAGCATTAAGGTGCTTAATTTGCTTTTCTTTAAATTGAGGATAATGAAGGAGAATTAAAGGAAAATGGATATGCCTCGTATCCACGGAGTTGAGGGGGGAAGAGGCGGCCATAATTTTTGGATTAATTGGATTTTTATAATGCATATTCTCTCTCATCAATTTCTTTATAAAAGTGCCATTTCCAAGCCCAAACCAAGGCCTTTTTCGGATTTTCTTCTTCCCTTTGCTTGCAAAACCGACCAAGGAGCTAGGGAGGAGCAGGTAGCACGTCCCCAACCTGTGGGTAAGCCCTTGGCCTTCGTTCTCCTTGATTTCACGGTGGAAATCGAAAATAAATTATGGATTCCTTCTTATTTCGATCTCCTCTTCAACCCTAGCCAACTTTTGCAATCAAAAGCTTGAGGACGAGCCTAGGGGGAGTTTCTAGAGCTTCATCCACCATTAATGGCGTGAGCTTGGAGCTTTGGAGCTCAATTGGAGGCGGGTTTTATAACTCAAACCCTTAAACATTGCTATTGCATCAATTCTCTATGCTTTGTTGATTGATTTCTTCAATTTGATACACACTTGTTTCTTTGCTGCAATTTCCATCAAGAACGGTTGCTGTTCTTGGTTGTTCGAAGGAAGGGGATGATGAAATTATCCTAGATGCTTATCCAAAGAAAATTACCAAGCAAAATCGTTTTGATAGCTACTCCAAATCGTTTTAATTTGATTGGCTATGTGGTTTCAGCAAACCATTTAAGGGAAAACAGTTTGAAACCGTTTGGGCAAAAACGGTTTCAAGACCGTTTGCGATGGTTGACCAAACGTTGACCGTTTGGGAATTTTGTTCCTAATTATGTAGGCTGATAACCCTCCAAATTTGAGGGATTAAATCCAAAGGAATCGAGAGTTGAAGGCCAATCAATTAGGCAATCGAATTGAATTATGTGCTGATTTTCAACCTGATTAACTTGACCTGGTTGAGAAAACGGTTTCAAGACCGTTTGAGATGGTTGACCAAGTGTTGACCGTTTGGGATTCCTGTTCATAATTATGTTTATTAATAACCCTCCAAATTTTAGGGATTAAATCCAAATGAATCGTGAGTTTAAGCCTAATCAATTAGGGAATCCTAATTGGATTAAGTGCTGATTTTCAATCTGATTTAATTGAACTTTTTGGGAAAACGGTATCAAGACCGTTTGAGTGCGTTGACCAAGGGTTGACCGTTTGGTATTACTGTTCCTAATTATGTGTTCTAATGACTCACCAAAATTGAGGGATTAAATCCAAAGGAATCTTGAGTTTAAGGCTATTCAATTGGGAAAACCCTAATTGAAAACAGTGCTGAAATTCCAATGAGTTAATTGGAGATTTTGGGTTGATTAGCCCAAACAGTTTCAAGACCGTTTGGGGATCACCCAAACGGTCTCAAGACCGTTTGGTGGTCACCCCAAGACCGTTTGGAGGTCTGGGGTCAAGTATAGTCGATAAATTGAAGGTCCAAAGGTACCAATCATATTGCAGTTAAGTGCTGAATTGTTGATCAACTCGATAGACCAATCCTTGATGATTTTTCACTAGAATCCAAAGGATGGATGGGACAAACGGTCTCAATACCGTTTGGAGATCATACAAATGGTCTCAAGACCGTTTGGGGGTCACCCAAGACCGTTTGGAGGTCTAGGGTTGAGTATGGTTAAGCAATTGAAGATCCAATGTCACTAAGTTGAAGTGTAATCAATTGCTGATTTGGTGATCAATTCAATGATCCAAACCTTAATTGGATGGCTTGGATTTGAGTGATATGATGGGAAAACGGTCTCAAGACCGTTTGGAGGTCATCCAAACGACCTCAAGACCGTTTGGGGTCAGGTCATACCCAATTTGGTTGATGGTTCAATGGTTTCAAAGCAACTAGTCTTACATTGATTAGTATTGAAGGATCATCGATTCCAAACCTTAATTCAATTGAATCAAACCCTAATTGATGATCAATTGAGGGTCAATTGAGGGTCAAATCAGTTGAAGGTTGACCTATTAAATTCAATTGAAGTATGAGGGTAGGTCCAATTGATGATTGGTTCCATAAATCCAATGATTGAAGGAATCAACATTTGAAACCCTAATTCAATTGGATGCTTTATGTAATGGAGGTCCAATGTGATTGAATCCCTTGATAATTAAGATGATGAATGATCCATTGACCCAATGATGATTAGTAATGATAAAAAAAGAAGGTACAAAGGTTTAAACCCTAACAGTACCTAAGGGACTAGTACCAATTAAGGAATGAATCCCTAATTGCTTATTGGACCAATGACTTGATACACTATGTTAATCATAGTTGTATGTACTTGATTGAAGGGTTGATATGACCTAATCAAGCTGAGATGATGATAGCATGAATTCATACATGAATATGATTCATGTGGTGATTAAGGGTATGATCCTTAAGTAGAGAGATCATGAAACCCTAATCATGAACATAAACCCTAATCGACAGGGTTATTGAGTTGAAACCCTAGTGGAGGGTGTATCATTGTGAACCCTGGTTGAGGGTGTATCCTTGTGAAACCCTAGTTGAGGGTGTATCATTGCGATTGTTTATAGGCAACTTTATAATAAAGTTATGCCTTAAACTAAGATAAGTCCATATCATGTGAGATAGTTGGACAATTCTAATGTGTGGCCTATGCATTACTGTGATGGAATGTATTAAGAGGGGAAATATCTTAATACAAGATAAAGTTGGTTAACTCAAGAGGGTCTGAATTAATGAGAAATGGGGAACCCTAACCCTAATTTGGGGAAAAGGGAATGATAAGCCCTGTTTGATAGTGAACCCTAATTCCTGGTTAAGGAATGATGGTGTTACTATTGTATCACATGATGTGATGAATATCTTGTATGACTGTTATCATGCCTAATAACCATGCAGGTATGATGAGATGATGAATATAGCCAAGTTTGGGCTGTGACATTTATATAATAAATGTTGATTGGCTTTTTGTGCGTTGATGTTGTTGTTGCTTTATAAAAGTAACAATGTGTACAGATTTTATGAACCATGTGAATAAGTTGTTGCCTAGTGAGAGGTGACAAGATGTGAATGGTCTTATGAATTATGTGGATAAGTTGTTGCCTAGTGAGAGGTGACAAGATGTGAATGGCCTTGTGAGCCATGTGAATAAGTTGTTGCCTAGTGAGAGGTGACAAGATGTGAATGGCCTTGTGAGCCATGTGAATAAGTTGTTGCCTAGTGAGAGGTGACAAGATGTGAATGGCCTTATGAGCCATGTGAATAAGTTGTTGCCTAGTGAGAGGTGACAAGATTTGAATGGCCTTATGAACCATGTGAATAAGTTGTTGCCTAGTGAGAGTTGACAAGATATGAATGGCCTTGTGAGCCATGTGAATAAGTTGTTGCCTAATGAGAGGTGACAAGATATGAATGGCCTTGTGAGCCATGTGTGATGTGGGTAACAAGTATCATGTTTCTTTGTAGCATTTGTGTTAATAAGTCATGCTAGAGAACTTGGTTGATGTTACATTCCTGTTATATATCTATAGTTCATTGATGATTATTCATATCTTTTGTATTCATTACAAGTAGGTGGATGAACTATGAGTCTACCATGGGTAGATGCAATGCTCTTATTGAAAATGGAGATTATCTTATTCTGTTCTATGAAGAATAATTCTGCCTATTAATGTAAAAGTAACCCCTGCTCAGTTTAATTTCATAATCTGCTATAATAATGTTTCTGGCGGAGAGTTATATCTCTCGCTGGGGCAATTTACAATTGTCTCACCCCCGTGGGAAACATTTTTAGGTATGCATGAAAGGCAGAGCAGAAACCCTAGAATAGGGAAAGAGCAGCAGCAACAACAACAGCAGGGACATCAATAAGATCTCAGGTGGAGATATTGTCTGTCTAGTCATATAGATAGTAGTCATATGTGTCGTCTCTGTACTCTCCGGTCCTCGGAGTTTTTAGTCAGTGTTTTTGATATATCAGTCTGAGGTTTTGGCTTGATGCCTCGAGATTTGTATGCTGCCTGCATATATGTTTATAAGGCAGCTGATGATGTAGTCTCTGGAAAGAGATGGTACATGATATGTACGTTTGAAACAGAATGTATATGATATACAATGGCATTTGTTGGAAAAGATTTCCTATGTGTGGATCTCTTTGCAAAAAGTTTTAATTTTTAGTGATTTTCGCTAATCTGCTGCTTGATGAACGCTTCCGCATTAGTTAATCTTGTTTTCACGAGATGGTCGTGACACATATGTTATCAAATATTTTGTGTTCTCCAGGGCTAGATTCCTAGTGTTCTCCCCTCTATGAAAGAAATACACTTTCTTCTATGGGGGTAACCACTATTGGGGGACCTCTAATTATCCATTATCCACTGCCCAGGGTGTGGATATATAACCCATTAAATCTAGTAAGACAAAGCTCTTACCCAATATCAATTTTTATACTAATGTGTAAATCAATTATTTTATTCTATTATTCCAGAATATGCAATATTCAACTAAATATAAACAAATAGGGTCCACCTTTTTCAAAATTTTATAAAACAAATTCAAGAGGGAAAAAGAATAGTTCAATAAAAAAATCAAGAATCTAGTACCTTTATATCAAGAAAGAGTTCCAAGTTTGCACAAGACTGGATATTATTTTCTCCATGAATTGATGAAGGGACATAAAGTAGAAAAAACTTACTACTAATTGGCTTGGAATTTAGTTTTTATTCATTAGACTCATTTTGGAATATATCTTTCTTCTAGGGTTACCATTCCATATTTTCTCCATAAATATTGCTTTTGGATTTCTAACTAGGTTTTTTATACTTAAGGTTAACTACTAAATCATTATATTATATAATTTTTAGATTAGCTCCTAAGATGTTATTCTCTCATATATAATGTAATTCTATTAAGTAACTAGGATAAACTATGTTTATTTACCAATATATTTTTACTAGGATTATCCAAGTTTATGTATAAATCCTTGTACTAGATACTAGATATACCTTCATACCTAGGTATTCAACTATGTACATCATTATATTTATTACCTGTTGAGATGATTTAGAGGAAGTAGCTTCACTTATCGTACAAACACCCTTCTTATATGTTCTCTTTATAATTTTCTATCTCAAAATATATTATCTTTCTCTAAAAATGTGTCTATCTTTCTTTAAATGTAGTCATCTTGATGTGACTCATATTCCTACGAACAGAGTTTGAGTTTCCAATATTTCTCTGTTAGGATCATATTTTTCCAACTCGAGCTTAATATGGATATTACTTGGGATTCTATTCACTGACATATCCCATTGTCAAGAATGTAGTTGTATGTTTATTAGGTTTTCACATGTCATTATCAACTAAACTGCACTCTTTTTATTATGACCTAGATTACAATCTATCAAGTATCTTGGTATGATATTTTAGTCTTAATGAATAGGTAATAGATCTTACTAGTCTAATTGATGTTACTGGTATGATAAAATTTCGAGGTGTTGATTAGGTAATATAGGCAATGACTGGACTTAATACTTCATTCTTTTTTAGTTTCATTGAATATATCACTATTATTTTAACATACTCAATTTATGGTACCAAATTTAATCTTGATCTATATACATAATCTTCTAAAAATAAAACTCTCTTTTGCAAAATTTGCACTCATATTTGAACTCCATTTGAAATATCTTGAAACTCGAGCACCAAAGTGCAATTTGTCTTTATTTTGGTTTAGTTACCCACTTGGGACCCGTAATTGAAATACTAACTTCATTAGAATTTCTTGTCTTAGGAATCACATAAAATGATATTATTAGATTTTTAATGTTTATATTTTGATTAATTGCAAGAGTAATTATGTTAACCATTCTAAACTGATGAGTTAAGAGAGTTAATATTTTTAAAAATTAGAGGAATGAAGATCAAATTTGTATTGAAAATTTCAAACGACATGGAGGTGTGATTTAAGAGACATAAATTTTAGAAGATTAAGGGGATAATAGTTAAAATAGGTAATGGAATGGAATAAGCACCCGATCAAACGGGTCTTGACCTATCCCTGACCCTCGCCAGCACTAGCGCACCTGTTGTTACAGATGGGAAATGATGAGTTTTTCCTGCCCCTCATCCTCCCTATTTTTGGCAGCCTGAACGACCAATCAAGATGCAGATCGCAGACTAGTGCTGCCATCATTCTCATCTAAGAAATGCTCAAATATCATTACCCTTCCACATGAAAACCTCCTCCCAACCCCACTATTTTCAGTGATGTCAATGGATTGACCTCATCTTTGCACTGTCTACCTGAAATGGCAATGCCTCGCAAAGATCTACACCCTAAAGACCTGACCGCCATTAAAACTTCTACTAACTTTTTGATAACTGACAACAACATAGCGCCCCAATATCTGACTGATTTGTAGTAAGTAATGACTTCTATTATCATCCTCGAGGGCCTCCCTATCCCCTCTACCCTACGATAGACTTAATTAGACACCTTTCAACCTACAAACAATAAACGTCGACCACCTTGAATTTCTCTTTGATCGACACTAACAACCACAAGTTTGGCTGCTTCATACCCCATGTGCATGAACCCTCCACCCAGAGTCAATCCACTGACTTCACCATGACATTAGTGTCACCTCCGTCTGACCTCGCTGATTCTCCATGCCCCCAGATCCACCCCAGACACTCTAGCACCTAAACAAACCTGCAAAATGGGTTCGCTGCCCACTTGATCCGATTTGTAGGTTCTTTATCCAACAACAATCTTACCACCTTCTTGACTTCATGACATCATCAATCACATTTCCAATTTTGCATAACACTCTACCACCTCTACCTCTCTTTGTCATTGCCCTTGAACCTCCTCCCAGAACCACCAAGAGATTATCCCAAATCCTCAAGCCTGAACAATGTCTATCATCCCAACATCTAGCGTTGTAGCCAGAACCATGACCTTCATCTCCTCTAACTAGAGACCAGCAAGACAACATATGCTAATGACCTTTATTGGCCCATCTAAAATCACCTACAGTGAAGAAGACACCACAAGTATATGTGATGGAGGCCTAGTCTGGTGTCTCCTACCTTGAACACCTACAGTCCCATAAGATATCAGTAAAGAACATGTAGACTACTAGAGATTGACATGTAGGTAAGTTTACATCTTACCTTTTCTTCTGTTTGAAGATATCATTGATAACCATAGGTTGATTGGAAATCTTAAAACACAAAGCACATACAATGTATACTTATTGTGCTAACATATAAGTGTAGTAATATACCAATACATGATAGTAAACAAGAAACTTGTCATTTCTCTAGGAACATACAGAAACTAGGTAATACATTAGCATATGGGTATGATGTTTTGGGTGCTAATAATAATCTAGGTCTATCATGTATTACCATACTAGTATGTATATGCTATGGAATAGTCATAATCAATATCTAGGTGTCCAAGGATATCTAAAGAAGAAGAAAAATCATTTAAGGAGGATATAGTGATAAGAGATCATAAGTTAATGTAGTTATTCAATAGAAAACATGTAGCCATATGATTATAATTTATAATATATTAACATGTACTAAATGCATGAATCATGGTATAACAATGTCCTTGTTATAAGTCCAAACCATATTAATATCCATGATAAAATATATCTGGATATAAGATTTTGACTTGTGAACCTAACTTGGATATTAGAATGAAAACTTAGAGAGAATGTAAATGATAACCTATTATAGATAATCTCACATTCCAAAATAAAACATAAGATGACACTCTATCTAATATTATATGAGGAATTGTTTCCATTCCTCCTATATATATATATATATATATATATATATATATATATATATATATATATAGAGAGAGAGAGAGAGAGAGAGAAGATTATATGAGAAATTATTTCCATCCCTCCTATATACGTGTATATATATATATATATATATATATATATATATATATATATATATATATATATATATATATATATACACACACACACACATGTATGTGTATATATATATATATATATATATATATATATAGGGAATTTATTGAATACCTGCGCGGGTACTGTTGCAATTGCTACCCGTGCAAAGACATGGTGGCATTAGTTGTAAATACAACTAACATCGTCTTCTTTGGGTCATCGCTCGATCCACCGTCCTCACCCTCTACGTGATTCCGGTAGAGATACCAGCACAATCCACCACCACTGTCCTCGTCGGAGCTCATTCCTGACCTCATCAAATGCAACAATACACATTGCCCTGCTCCACGTTTCGGTCCACTGCCAGGATCTACAGCTAACCAACAGATTCTCTCCATCCCCAAATTAAAACCCTTGCCGCTGCATATTCCTCTAAGGCTCTAAATATGCTACCTACTGGACAGATTCAATGGCTTGGCGCGTGTCTCAGACAACGTCGTGGCCAGTGCTAGGGATGCAAGTTGTGACTGCAAGATAATTTCCAGCCTGAAGAGGAGCTGTCTCACCGCATCCCTCTGCTGTGCCACCGTGACTGTGGTCGGAGCTGCAGATAATGTGCCGCTACTCTGGGAGCTTTCTGCGCCTCCTTCTATCGAGGGCGGCTCTTCCTCAGACATGTCCTTGCAGACGTCGTCCTCCAACACAGCCAGTGGCACACACTATCCCTGTTGGGACGATGGTGTTGCCGATTGGAAGCGATGCTCGGTTGGCTCTAGTGGCACCGCTACTTTCGATGCTGCAGGTACTGGTGACGTAGGAGTCGATTCTTCCATCGTGCCAGCATCAGTGAGTTGCTTCTTTTCATTCTTTAAGGAACCAGCTGAGGATGGGACAAGGAAAGAACGAAGCATGGAGTAGAGGATGTCGCGGCCGCCAAGGTATGAAGGGTACTTATTCGGCTTGTTCTTCACCATTGTCGTGGTATCTGAAGACGGGTGTGTCAAGACGACCATCTTTGAAGCAACTTGACTCTGTGGCCCGAAGAAATATGTTGGTAATTGGATTCCTACCTATGCTCTTGGGCTCCTCCTACTTTCAAGACCGTAAGATCTCGCGGGCAAAGAACCAATTTTTCAGTAGGATGCCAAGGCCAAAGTGAAGGCAAATGACTTATCGTGCCGATGCATTAGTTGGGTAGGGTGCTATGTACATGAAGTTCACAATGCAGATGGAATCAAAGAAAAAGATCAAAGGAAAAGATGCATGACTGATTAATATGATACCCATAAGTCGGCACTACATATTAGAAATCGGCAAAAAGTCATTGTGCCAAATAGGAGAGTTAGTGAGGGGAACAAGGACAAGTGGTTGTAGCAAATATTTTCAGCATCCAGTAGGTAGTTTTATAGATTTTGCACTACCCTCGTCATCTTTGAACGATTCTACCATTAGTTTAACTCCAATTACCACTAGCAACTTCTGCTTCTGTATTACGGATTTGGTCTCTTCCAAATAAGTAACGATTTTTTTAGAGTGTTGTAATTAAAATAAGATGTACAAACTAATAACCAAAAGGTATGAACATGATAAAATAGAAATGCATACAACTACTAGTATTTTGACTTGTGTTTGTAATCTATTGTTGTGTTACCTTGAGCTCCAGAAGTTGTATGCATACATTGATTATGTTACAAAGATGTCCCTGTTATTTTGTGTTCCATATGCATTGTTTACTCTGTGTTCCATATACATTGTTTACTCTGTGTTCCATACACATTGATGGTTATGTGCTACTGCTACTTCTAGTGTGATGAGCTGTTGCTGCTACTGCTGTTAAGATCGTTCTTGTTTTGCTGATTCGGAGTTGCTTCTACTATTTCTACTGCTCGTGTTTTGGTGTTGTTGCTACTGCTATTGATGTATATGTGGTTCTATCTTTTTTAGTGGAGTTTGTAGTTGATTAGTGTGTCAGTGATGCATGTTCAAATATGTAATGGGTTGTTATTTTTGTGTAGTTTTGTGAAAGTGATTTTCTAACCTTCTATGTGCTTCACTTATGTTTTCTAGGCTATCACAGTTACTCTTATTGCTGTTAGAGTTACTCGTAGTGCTCGTTCAGTTACTCGCAGGGTTGTCACAGTTACTCGTACTGCTTTTTCAGTTACTCATATTATTTTCACAGTTACTCTAACTGCTATTTGAGTTACTCGTAGTGCTCATTCAGTTACTCGCATTGTTGTCATAGTTACTCATAGTGTTTCACAGTTACTCGCAGGCTTTTTTCAGTTACTCGTAGGGTTTTTTCAGTTACTCGTAGGGTTTTTTCAGTTACTCACATGGTTTTTTCAGTTACTCACAGTGTTTGTTTAGTTACTCACAGGGTTGTGATAGTTACTCGTAGTGTTTGTTCAGTTACTCATAGGTTTGTGACAGTTATTGGCAGTGTTTGTTCAATTACTCAACCATTACTTGCAGTGTTCAATTATTGGCAGGCTTGTTTCAATTATTCGCAGGCTTTTTTCAGTTACTCACAGTGTTTGTTCAGTTACTCGCAGGGTTGTGACAGTTACTCGCAGTGTTTTTTCAGTTACTCTAACTGCTATTAAAGTTACTCGCATGGTTTTTTCAGTTACTCGCATTATTTTCACAGTTACTCGTAGTATTGTCACAGTTACTCGCAATGTTTTTTCAGTTACTCGTAGTACTTTTTCAGTTACTCGCAATGTTTTTTCAGTTACTCCAGGGGTTTTTTTCAGTTACTCAACCATTACTCTCAGTTACTCAAGCATTACTCTCAGTTACTCAAGAATTAATTTCCGTTACTCAAGCATTACTTTTCAGTTACTCAAGCATTCTGTTACTTTCAGTTTAGTTACTCGCATGGTTGTATCAGTTACTCTACTTGTCATACCAGTTGCTCTTTTATCATACATTGTTACTTTGTAGTCAAAATCCTTTATTTATGTTTCATTGGAATAGAACACTTGTTTTCGTGTTCGTACAATTACTTACAAGATATCTCTGTTACTCTGTGTTCCATACACATTGTTTTTGTGATACGTGGTTTACCTTCCTCTGTTAGAGTTACTTTTACAAAGTATAAGAGTTACTTTGCGCCTATACGAAGCAATTCTATTGAGTCAAACACAGTTCATAGAGGAAGAGGAAGATCTAAATTAACGTGGGGAGAGTTTATAAAGAGAGATTTTGAATCTTTACATCTCGATCAGAATATGACCCATAATAGAGCTGATTGGAAACAAAGGATTCATGTAGCCGACCCCAACATTGTTGGGACTGAGACTTTTTTTAATTAAAAAAATTGGCCATTCTATTCATCTTGTGGCCTGGGCTCGATCATGGGACCTCTCACTAACAAACCGAGTGTCTAACCATCTTGGTGTCTTCTGTCAGACAGAGTGGGACTGAGACTTAGATGATGGTGATGATGATGTTGTTGTTACTTTTAACATTGGATAGTTATTTTTTACTTCCTGGTGTTATTTTCGGTGTCGGACACTTACTTTATTCCAATATGTTACTTAATGTGTCAAATAGCTAATTTCGTTGACCAACAGTTGCTTAATACTATATGGGATACTTTCAACCCAATGATTTCATTTTTTTATATTATTCGAAACACACGTACATCATGATGCCCCTATACACACAACTGAGTTCCTACATTCAACTCATAATGGGTATTGTTACCATAGGAGACATTTTAACTGGGAAGGCATCTACGAAGTTGTAGCCATGGTATTTACGGTACAAGGCCTTTGCTTCAAACACTTGACAGACATAAATTCAATATCACGGTTTACCAATCTACAGTAACTCCTTTGATTGGCATTCTGACGAACACGTCCCTCGCCGCTTCAGCACAATCTGTCTTGGAGTAGCAATTCTCCATGCATCCTATAGAAAAACCTTTGTCACCACACTCGTATATTTGGACAATCATCTCCAGAATATCTCCCGATGCATCCACGCCAACGTTGGGGCGAAACAAGGCGTAATCGAGCAGAGACAGAGGATGGTCTGGACTTGTATGCGAAGCACAGGTAAGCGTTAATCAACGTGTCCATGTCGTACTTGGTACTTGTCCTGTACTAATGGAGCGGCAAGATTCTAGATTACAGTTGCAAAGGTCCATGGAGTAGTCCATCACGGATGGACATAATATGTTGGCATTCAATCAAACACAACATCGTCAATGTAATAATAATGTGTCGGTGAACTTCTGCTTCATCATTTCTTTAAACAACCCCTCACCAAGTCTGATGAGCATCCCGCCGTCTTGCAGGTCCTGGCCCTCCTTCCAGATCTTTGATGCCGCAACAACGAGCCCCTGGTCCCCGACGAGGTCCGCCGTGGTGGAGGTGTACCTATTCATGAGGAAATCATCGTTGTTTCCATGGTTTGTTGCGTCATGTTTACCGCAACAGACACGTCGGCGAAGTATATCTGCCACAGACCTTTTGGATCGTGGATGATGGACCGGTCTAATATGGGACGGTGCACCCCTACAACGGCTTCGTTGACGTAGATGGTGGCAGTGGCGAGGTCCAGGTCCTGGTTCGCGTGCAGCTAGCGAGAGAGGGCGGCCCGGGTCTTGAAGAAGTGAGTCGACGAAGACACGTCCGTGACGGTGTGGCTGATGGTGACGCCGACGTCGACGACACTTTGTTTGGGGAACAAGGTACCCTGCACCACCAGCACGGCAAGCTCTGAATCTTGTCCCTCCTTTCGGGAGGATGACACCAATGACTCAAACGTAGGGATGAGGCCGTGCCCCCTAGAGGACTCCTTAGGATCATTCCCTATGATCTCACGAAACTCGTCGCAACTCTCTGTGACGGATCCCTGCCCCTAACGCCTCTGAAGACTGTCCGCCGACGCCGAAGAAGCCCCGCCCATCCACATCCTCGCAGCCGGCGTGCAGGAGGAGGCTCATCCAAGGGGACCTCCTCACAGTCTCGGTCGATGAAATTGAGAGGTTGTTCGGCATGACGTCGTCGACCAGGACTGATATCCCAGATTCGGGCTCTAACGGCAACTACGGTCGGCCCTGTCGTGCTGTCGATAAAGAAGCGGAAGCGGTGCTACACCGAGGCGGCCGAGCGGAGTCAGCTAGGCACAATTTTCGTATCACACGGCCTGCATCAGAATAATCGGCTTCTGCAGGCGGTGGTTTCTGTCGGGTCGGTTGTTAGATCCGCGAATTTTTGTTGCAGGGTAGCTAAAGCTACGATACCCGCGAGGGTATTAAAAACATCCTCATATATATATATATATATATATATATATATATATATATATATATATATATATATATATATATATATATATATATATATATATATATATACTAGTAAACATACACGTGCACATGCACATCTCATTATAAACATACAAATTCATATTAAATATTCAAAACTAAAAAAAGTCATATAGAAGGTTCTCATTTAAAAATATTATAAAAATCAAACAATTGATATTTTTATGTAATAACTTTTTTACTAAAGGTTTATGTAATATAATTTAAGGGGCCCATGATGAGAGATTTTCATTTCACTACCATAAAATTTTATTTCAGTGAGATAGTGAGAGGTTATTTTGACATGTAGTTAATCTAATTAATATAAAATTTTAATGATTTCTTATTTTAAATTTGCATGTACTAAAATATATTTATATAATAAGAAAAGTATCTATATAAAATACTATTAACTGTATATGATTTCAATACACTATGATATAGTCAACTCATTGTGTTATTGTTAAGCTAAGTTTGATTGAAGAATGTAATTTAAAAAAAGGACATTTTTTGCATTCAACAATTATATTAAGTATTTAAGAACTTAACAATTACATGCTTATAAGATAATACATATTTATACTTCTTGATATACTATATGTATAATTAGATATTTACAAGAAACATTTTCTTTTGGTTTTCATGGTTGTAATTTCAATTATCTAAGATTTCCTTGGATTCCTACCACATTTATTTGTGAAATTTGTATGGGTTTTTCTCGAGTTGTGTGATATCTTTTATATTTATACTTCTTGATTTATAAAATTTAGAATGAGAAAACTACAAGGATCATTAACTTCTATAATAATTAAAGAATGTTCTAATTCTCCATAATTTCTCATGTTTATATCAATATTCAACTATCTTAAAAAAATATTTATGTTGTATTTAATAGGTGGTGAATGAAGGAAAAGGAAAGGGAGGTGACGAGATAGTACATTTAGTATGTTTGATAAACATAGGAAGGGGAGGGAAGGCAACATAAAACATGAGTAAATACAATAACATAACACTTTTTTCACAAATCATATTGTTTCACCTTTTTTCTCAAATTATTTATTTTTATTATTATTAAACTCTTATAATTTTAATTATCCTGAATATTTTAAGATTTTTATTGGGTTTTTTATAATTTTTTAAATTCCTTTTCGAGTTGTGTGCTATTTTTTTGTAGTCCCCTTTTATGTGAAAATTTTCTATTTGAACTTTTATTCCGTCCTATCGGTTTATTCTGAGATTTCTTTTAACATTTTTTTTATTTCCTTTTAAATGACATAAATATTTACAAATTGTTCTTTATTTATATAGATTATGGGATATACAAATATGCACCCAAAAATGTTCCCCATCAACTTTTATCCACGATCCATAATTCAACGATTTCCTCCAATTTCCCTTTACAAGTATATATATCATTTTATTCATTTTTCCATGCTTCAAATTTAGTTACATCGAACTCTCTAAGTTTCCTACTATTTCTTTCTAAAATGTTAAGTGCCCTTCCCAAGTGTGCCCCAGATATTATTCTAATTTTCTTTCAAGTTTTATTTGTTCCTAGGGATTTCCATTTTCCTTCGAGGTTTTTTCAAATCCCCCCACATAGAATATTGGGGTGTTTGTATTAGTTATCCACATGACAAAAAATTATACAATCTACATTTTCTTCCCAAAAAATTAAATGTGTTTATTATTTGTTCAAGATGGTCAATTTTTTATTCTTGCCACCTATATTTTTTCATTTGCAACTAAATGACCAGTAAAAAAAATCTAGTTTTCACTAATTAGGGTGAGTATTTTGCCTTGTTTTCAGTCTTCTACATCATTGTTGATGTATTGGTTTCCATGCAAAAGCATTTCAATCTATAAATTAGCAAACTTCTGAATAAAATTTTTTGTTTGTTATGAAACAATATTGGTATATGTAAAAGTGATTTTGAATGCCATTTTTCAATTAAGTTTCCTAATCACTTTTTTCTGCATTTTAAATTTGTTCATAAAATAACGACGATGATTAATTGCATGATCACGAAGGAATAAGTGAAAATGTGCCGCAATGTCATTTGTACAATATGATACCGCTTCACATTCTAATCAACCAAAATTTAATAAATAAAAAATTAGTCACTAATTTGATTAGAGTTTAATCATCTACATAATCCAAAGGTAAAAAAGTTTATAGTTTACCAAGATTCAAGAATAATATCACATAGTTCTTAAACAATGAACAAATCCAAAAAATGGTTTTCCATTAGAAGTTATTATGGTGCATATATTAGTTATCTATGTGATAAACATTAATATAATCTACATTTCATTTTTCGTGGACCTTTGAAGTTTTTTTTTTAAACAACGTTTCTCTTCACCTTGTTTTCAGGCTTTTTGCTTCCTTTTGATGTTTTGGCTTCCATTCCAAAACATTTCAAACTATCAAATATTAATTCATACTAATGTTTATCAGTTTGTGATGAAACAACATTAGTATAAGTCATTCATCAACTTAAGTCATTCATCAACTTTTTGTGGTAATGACTAATTGCAATGCTCACAAAAGAAATAAGTGAAGATGTGCCAAGATGTTTTTTCTAATTCTTTTGTAATATTTAAAATTTAGGAACATTTATTTGAAAATGCGTTCTTTTTGTATTTTATTTTACTTTTATTTGTGGTTGTTCATATTTGCTAATTATTTATGAATTTCATCAATTTTGTCTATATACGCTCATTTTGTCGTATAGAACTAAAATAGAGCCGACAAAGAGTGGCTCAAGTGGTCAAACACGATGTCCCTTAACAAAGGGACCCAAATTTGTATCACAGTTGCCGCCTTGGTTTACCACCTTTCCAAACGTTTTGCTTTCATCGTAGGAATGGGAGAGGAGAGAATGTCTTGCTTAATCTAAAAATTGAAATAACCGTGTTCAATGGTGAAGAATCAAATTATTTTTCAAGAATCAAATAGTAAATAAGTTGTATTTACTATTGAAAGTTTATATAAATTTATGAATTTTAGTTTACGGAGCGAACAAGCATCTAAATGATGGTTGCTTAAGAACGAATAATAGAGTGGTTGATAGCTAGTGCCGAAGGCGGGGTAGATATATTTTTAATTTGTTAAAGCTCAAATCAATCAAAATGTTAATATGCGTACACATAATAAAAAAATACTTTAGATTTAAATAAGGAGAAGCATTAGTTGTTCAGGATTATCATGTCGTTATCACATTGCCAAATCAATGAATGCACTTGTGAGTTGGTCACGGTAAAGATTTGGATAGAGTTATCTAAATAAAGAAACTACCTATTTATTTGAATAAGATAATATCAACAACTGTAACATATTTAGTAGATTCCATAAGAGGTTGTTCTTTTGATTAGTACAATCTATTGACGTTGCATGTACTGTATAAATTTTAATATATAAGAATGGAGTGTGATTAGTAAAGGTATAAGATTACAAAAGCAAACTGGAAAGTTACTATATAATATATTTCATGAACTCCAGTTACGGTTCCTCCTAGAAAGTTACTCTATGAGATTGTTGTAGTGATTAGTTCTTCATGAAATAAAATGTCAAACCAAGATAAAATTTACTACATACCATACAAGTGCATATTTCTTTATCTGCACATATGAGCATATCCGTTTTATATGTGATGCCTGGACATTGATGAAGACTCATGTCTGTCATAATGCTGAACCAGCAGGTTTTGGGAAGATCAAGTATGAGGGTGGCGACCCTATCTTCTTGCATCATGGAGAAGTAAAGGCAAAAGGATGTTGCACTCAAACTGTGTCTCTACATAAGTATACATGGAAAAAGCCATCCGTGATGAACAATTGATCCGATCGACTAATTCACCACCAATGTTATCTATAGATATGTTGACAGAGGTACTTACTTGTTTCTGTGGATGCTAATGATGTTTGTGCCGTGTTATAAGAGTTAGATGTTGTTGACGCTTATATCAACTGAGACGTCACAAACAAGGAGACGCCGAAGGTGTTTCAAGTTGTTGGGATGCCATGAACACTGAATCACATACTCCATCCACCCGCTGAAGATGAAGAGTTCATTCTTGTTTTGCATTGCCAAGGTGATGTTTCTGCAGATTACATTGTCTTTTTGGGTGACGCGGACTCTGGGATCTGCTTGTTGCCATAACGACTGTAGCTGATTGTATGTTGTCTCACGGTTGATACCTGTAGGTGCCCAAGAGAAAACATGTTGGTCGATCAGCAAATTAGAAGTAAATGTAGTGAAAGATTCTCTCATGATTGTCGTGTTACTTTCCGTCCATCTATCTGATGTGTTCTCAGATTGTTTGTTGGGTCGTCGAGGGCGTGTAGAGAGGATGATCGTGAGAACTAATCCAACTTCCTGTCTTTGCAAATCGCTTTAAGTTTTAAAGCTTGCTTCGTTTGTTAGCAACTGCCATCCACGTCCGGAGGGCCTGAAGCATGATGTGGGAGACGTGGAGTGGCCGGTGTACCGTCAAATGTGAGTTGGAGTATTTAAAAAAGTGAGAAATCGTGTGAAAAATTGTGAGAGGAGAGAGAAACAAGGGGAATGCAGAAAATTTGAAATCTTGTATTTTGATTGGCTGATGGCACTATCGTAATTACAGTAAGTTATTCACTTTTTTTATAGTAGTATATATATATATATAAATATATATATATAAATATATATATATATGGGCCCATCTTTATTGCCCGCGCGGGTAGCTACCCGCCCACCCTTCCCATCACTTTTTTTCAAAAAAAAAAATCGCAATTGTAGAGGACTATTTTGTCTAGCTCTTCAAAAAATTTTGGCCAAAAATAATATCATTTGACCCTCCAAAATCAAAAAACACGTCCTTATATATATCTGCTGTATATTTTGTACAGAGTTACTTTTTTGGCCAGCAGAGTTACTTTTTTGGCCACCATAGTTACTTTTTTGATAGCAGACTTACTTTTTTGGCTAGGAGAGTTACTTTTTTGGCTGCAGGGTAGCGAAAATCCAAGTTACCCGCGCGGGCAACGAATGAACGCCGTATATATATATATATATATATATATATATATATATATATATATATATATATATATATAGGGTGTTCATTCATTGCCCGCGTGGGTAGCATGGATTTTCGCTACCCTGCAGCCAAAAAAGTAACTCTCCTAGCTAAGAAAGTAACTGTGCTGTAAAAAAAGTAACTATGGTGTCAAAAGAGTAACTCTGCTGGCCAAAAAAATAACTCTGTACAAAATATACAGCAGATATATATAAGGACGGGTTTTTTTATTTTGGAGGGCCAAATGATATTATTTTTGGCTCAAATTTTTTGGAGAGCTAGACAAAATAGTCCTCTACAGTTTCGAAATTTTTTTTTGAAAAAAAGTGATCGGAAGGGTGGGCGGGTAGCTACCCGCGCGGGCAGCTACCCGCGCGGGCAATAAAGATGGGCCCATATATATATATATATATATATATATATATATATATATATATATATATATATATATATATATATATATATATATATATGGCCGTTCATTCAATACCCATGGGAGTAGCCTGCAGTTCGCTACCCGGCAGCCAAAAAAGTAATTGTTCTAGCCAAAAAAGTAACTATGTTGATAAGAAATTAACTATACGACTAAAAAAGTAAATTAGTACAAAATACATAGCAGATATATATGTAATCATGTTTTGAAATCTGTTGATGCAAACGTAACTATCTATGCATAAAATTTAACAGTTTGTAAGGTAAAGTAACCCTCTACATGTCAAAGTCAAAAGTAAGAAACTTGAAAAAAATAACTAAAATGGGTGGTGGGTAGCTACCCACGTGGGTATTAAACATGATCCATATACATATATATATATATATATATATATATATATATATATATATATATATACATTTATATTTGATATCTTGGTATAACTTATGAGTATATTGGTAGCTCCTAGTTATAGATGAAATCACTTCTTACCTTAGTATTTTAGGTACTATGGAATTATATGGGGACTATTATATGTTATTATTTCTATATTTAGATAATTGTGACATATTTTGTATTTAATAAGAATCATGGGGAAATATGAAAATATAAGATACAACTAAGAGGGTATAATAATAACAAACAATCACCTAGTGACAACTAATAAGTGACTTCAAGCCAAAGAATAATATAGTGGCTCAAGATGTTTCTCTTTTCTAGATCTCACAACCTTGAGGCCCTATGAGTCTCGATTGTGAAAATGTTGGACTCTTACTTGATATAAAGTACTAAATTCTTGATTCTTTATTGAACTTTTTATTTTCCTCTTGAATTTCATCTACATATCTTTACAAAAGTGATGATCAGATTTTATTAGCCTTTCCATATCGTTGAAGTTCACCATGACTAAATTTGAATGTTGAACATTGTTGAGAAATTGAAATATTGTTAGATTTTGATATTGACACAAAAAATTTAAAATATTGTCATAGAGTTATGTCACACTAGATTTAACATTTCATATCCCCCAACATGCAAAATGGATAACGGACAATTAGAGGTTCCCTGGTATTGGTTACCCCCACATGAGAAAGTGTTATTCTATCATAGAGGGGAGAACACTAGGCACCTAGCCATTGGCAAAGATGAAATGTTAGATTGATTGTGTCAATAGATTAGGGGTGTAAACGGTGTGGGTACGGTGCAGATCTGGCCATACCCATACCCATACCCATTTAATTTAGTGGGTCCGGTTCCGGTTCTGGACCCGCATTAATCAAAATCTAGACTCGCACCATACCCGTACCTGTAATGATAGCGGGTTTGCGGTGCGGGTATGAGGGTAAGCGGTTCTATGCAAACATTATATTTTCTTATGTAAAAAAGTTTATATTTGGTGCGGCTGGACAAAAACCCTCGCCGCTCATTCTCCCTCTGGCCGAGATCCTCAGGGACCTAAACAAGCGCATTTCCGAGAAGATAATCAAGGCGGAGGACAACTCCTTTCCCTAGTACCATGCCAACCGGATGCTCAACTTTTATGCTCCCAGATGGTGTGGAGAGATACGTGATGCAATTTTCTCTGATAACGGAACCATCACTGTAGTATACCGTGTAACTATACATGGTTCTGATGGAGAGGCACACCGTGAATCAACTGGAACAATATCTCTAACTGATGACCACCCAAAGGGCCCTGTTGCAGCGGCTGAGCAGTTAGCTTTTTGTATAGCATGTGCAAGATTTGGCCTCGGCTTATATTTGTACCACAAAGATGATATATAGTAGGAAGTTAGATAGGTGTGTCCTTATCCTTCGGCAAGAGTTATTTTCCTGCCTGAATCCAATGTTGTAATATATGGTGACTTGCTGTTTTTCATTACTGGTAATCTGTCATTGCTATTTACACTGCTATTTACTGGTAATCTGTCATTGCTATTTATGTATAGCAGGTCGACGGATTTGCAGGTCTGGGTCCAAGCCTACCCATTAGTGGACCTGCTTATATGTGGGTCCACGGTTTTGCGGGTCCACGGTTCTGCGGGTCCAAAAATTTAGACCCGTGACGGGTTTTTTAAGGGTCCGGATTTGTGGGTCTGCGGGTCTACCCGTACCCATTTACAGCCCTACAATGGATAAATCATTCCATTTTGAATAATTTTATATCTTGATATTAGTTGTAAGAAAAATCACTTCATTTTGAAATCTTGATATTAATTGGATAATCTATTTAAATTTTTTAGTTACCACTTGAGTTATTGTATTTTTTTGAAACTAGCATGGTAGCTAGACTACCCTCTTGTTAATACCATAGTCCACCAATAAATCTTACCTAAATTCGATCTCATAACTATTTTTTATATAGTTCAATAACTAGATTTAGTACCAGCCTAGATGACCTATATTTTCCCTACATGGGGTCCATGTGTGGGTTTGTTCCTTTGAGAACTCATGGACATGTGATACAGAGATGGACGAGAAGAGACGTGTATGAGATGTCCTTTGTTGAAGAGTAGATAGGAATGCATGTCTATTCTTAATCTTATAATCATATTTCTAAACTTTTTCTACTCTGGTGTAAGCATGATTGTAATAAAGAATGTTTATATTTTTTATTCATTTTGTAAATATTTTATCATAAAGATCGAGTATTTACAATATGATATCAGAGCTATGAACAGTCGACACCCGTGTGTGTCTCTTGGAAGTTACATTAAATTACTAGTATACCTATAACTTAGGCAAATAGTTCACTATCATCCCCATATTTGCTAACCCTACCTACCTAAAATAGAAATACAAATATTGGTAAAAATTAGTTGTTTAATACACCATTTATTAACATCACCATATAAGTGAATTGAGCTGAGATGTCTAAGGAAGGATGTTAAGTGAACGTTCTGGCATAAATACTCCTGATCCCCTTTGGTGGTGGAGGCATTTTCTCACTTTGCATACCGACCTGGCCATGGTAATTTTTACTACTTGGAAAAAATTCTAAGTCCTAGACATTGTTGTCAACCCAATTAAGGATACAACATGTGATTACAACTATTGAACAAAGTAGTAGTTGAAAGGTGAATAGTGAGAGAAGTCCTAAGTTTGAAGTTGTGAATCACCTTTGGTAGAAAACAATATCCCTCATTCCTATAATAAGTGAAGTTACTCTAGAAACCCTTTAGGTCTCATGTAAAACTTCTTTCCATAATTGAGACAAGAAGTAGTGTGGTGAATGCCGACAAGAGATGATTGTGACATACTCATTGCTTTGATTTCGGCCATTTTTAGTTTTGCATTGAAAAGTTTTTTCATCATGAAATTATTTTCTTTATAATGCTACATGTACAAAGAAAAATGATTTTATGGATTTTAGCAACAATTTCTTAATCTAAGTCAGAATTATGGAGATACGAGAAAACCCTATAGGAGAGTCACATGAAATATCTAAAACCTATAGTTAGTGAAACATACTACATTCTGGTTGACACGTGTATTTAGATTTCTAGTTGAGTCCTTTAATGGGTAGAGGGTGGAATATGTTGGATCATGGAGATACTGATTTGGGGGATGAAATCTTCTTTAAAAGGTGGATTGTTGTATATATTCTATTTTTGGTACTAAAACTTATTCTTGAGCTATTATACATAATCTTCTAAAATGAAACTCTCTTTTGTAAAATGTTCACTCATATTTACACTCCATTTGAAAAATCTTGAAACTCGAGCATCAAAGTGCAATTTATCCTTATTTTGGTCTACTCATACCACTTGGGACCCACAATTAAACTAGTAAACTCCATTAGAATTTCTTGACTTTGGAATCACATAAAAAGATATTATTATATTATTAATATTTATATTTTGATTAATTGCAAGAGTAATTATGTTATCCATTCTAAACTCATGAGTTAAGAGACTTAATATTTTTATAAATTAAATGAATGCCAATCAAATTCGTGTTGAAAATTTTAAAGTAAATTGGGATGTGACTTAAAAGAAATAAATTTTAGAAGATTAAAGGGTTAATAGTGAAAATGGGTAATTGAATGGAATAAGCACCCAGTCAAATAGGTGTTGTCCCATCCCTAACCCTTGCTAAACCTTGTGTGTCTGTCATTACAGATGGGAAATAATGACTTTCTCCTCCTCCTCATCTGCACTGTTCTTGACAGAATCAACGAACTAAAACCGCCATCAGTACATCTACCTGAACGATCAATCAAGATGCAGACTGCATAATGGAGCGACATCATTCTCATCTAAGAAATGGTCAAAGATCATTACCCTTCTACATAGAAACCTGCTCCCTCTCTGTCATTTTTAACGATGTTAATGGATTGAAGTCACCTATGCACCTTCTACTTGAAGCAACACCACCTTGCAAAGATGTACACCCTAAACACCTGGCAGTCATTAAAATTGTTTCAAACTTGCTGATAACTGACAACAACATAGCACCCCAATATCTGACCGACCTATTGTAATTAATGTTTTTAGTTACCATCATTGAGGGCTGCCCTATCCACTCTACCCTATAAAAGACTCAATTGGCCACCATCAAACCTACGAACAACATACCCCTCCCTCCTTCACTTTCTCTCTAATCGACACCAAAGGCCACACGTTTGGCTGCTTCAGAACCCACATGCATTGCCCCTCCTCCTAGAGCCATTCTACATACTTCATCCTGGCACCAATGATGTTGTCATCTACCCTCACCAACTCTCCTTGCCCCTAGATTCTCCCAGACACCTTAGCACCTGAAAAACACCTGCACAATGGGGCCATCGCCCACTTGTTCAGATCTACAAGTTCTTCATCTGACAATCTCACCACCTTCCTGACTTCATGACATCATCAACCACACTTACAATTTGGCATAAGCATCTACCGCCTCTGGCTCTTTTTGCCATCTCCCTTGAACCTCCTCCAAAACTCATTAAGATATTACCACAACTCCTCAAGACTGAATGTCGTCTAGCATCCTGACATCAAGCACTATAGCCATAATCATCACCTTCATCTCCTCTGACCTGACATCGACAAGCCAATGAATTTTACTAACCTTAAATGGCCCATCTAAAATAACTTGCAATGTAGAAGACACCACAAGTCTACATGTGGAGGCCTAGTCTCACCATCTCCTCCCTCGAACACCTATAGTCCCACTGGAGATCAGTTTAGCACATGTAGACTAATAGAGATTGACATGTAGGTGAGTCCTAATCTTCACTTTTCTTCAATTTTAAGATATAATTGATAACCATGGGTTGAATGGAAATCATAATAAATAAAGAACATACTATGTATACCTATTGTACTAACATATAAGTGTATTAATATACCAATACATGATAGTAAACAAGAAATTTTTTGTTTCTCTAGGAACATACAAAAACTAGGTAGTACATTAGAGTATGGGTATGATGTTTTGAGTTTTAATAGTTCTCTAGTCATGTCATGCATTACCATACTAGTATGCATATATATTGCAAAAGTCATAGTCAATATATAGTTGGGTGTCCAAGGATGTATAAAGAAGAAGAAGAAGAAGAAGAAAAATCATAGAGGAGGATATAGTGATAAGACACTGTAAGATAATGTAGTTATTCATATGATTATAATTTATAATGTAGTAACATGTACTAAATGCATGGATCATGGTAAAACAATGTTCTTATTATAAGTCCAAACCATATTCATATGCATTATAAAGTGTATTTGAATATAAGATTTAGAATTATGAACCTAACTTGGATATTAGAAAGAAAACTTACAGAGAATGTAAATAATAACCTATTATATATAATCTCACACTACAAAATATATGATGACACTTTATCTTATATTTAATGAGGAATTATTTCCATCCCTCCTATATATGTGTATCTATATTCATATAAATATTTGATATCTTGGTACTACATATGAGTATACTGGTAACTCCTAGTTATAGATAAAATCACTTGTTACCTCAATATTTTAGGTAATATGGAATTATACGGGGACTATTATATGTTTTCATTTATATATATAGATAATTGTGACATATTTGAACTTAATGACAATAATGGGAAAATATGAAAATCTAAGATACAACATAGTTGGGGATAATAATAACAAACATTTCACCTAGTGACAACTAATAAGTGACTCCAGGCCAAAGAATCATATAGTGACTCAAGATGATTCTCTTTTCTAGATCTCACAACCTTGGGTCCCCATGAATCCTTATTGTGAAAATGTTGGACTCTTGCTTTATATAAGGAAAGCAATTCTTGATTCTTTATTGACCTATTTATTTCCCTATTGAATTTCATCTACATTTCTTTATAAAAGCGGTGAACCAATTTTATTAGCCTTTTCCTCTTGATAAAGTTCGCAACGACTAAATTTGATTGTTGAACATTGTTGAGAAACTAAAATATTGGTGGATTGTGATATCGGCACAAAAGGTTTGAATTATTGGCTAAGAGCTTTGGCTCACTATATTTGGTGGGTCATATCCACCAACCCAACACAGTAGAAAATGGATAGTTAGAGGTCCCCCAGTATATGTTACCCCCACAAGTGAAAGTGATGTTCTCCCATAGAGGGGAGAACACTAGGCACATATCCACTAGTGAAGATAAAACAAGAGATTGATTGTGCTGATGGATAAATCTTATCATTTTGAACAATTTGATATATTGATATTAGTTGTGAGAAAAATCAGTTCATTTTGAAATCTTAATATTAATTTGAGAATCTATTATTTTCTACTTACCACTTGAATTGTTGTATTTTTCTTGAAACTAACATGGTAACTAGACTATCCTCTTGTTGATACAATATTCCACCAAGAAATATTATCTTAATTCAATCTCATAACTATTTATTTTTAAATAACTCAATAATTGGATTTAGTACCAAATTAGCTGACCTATATTTTTCCTACATGAGGTCCATGTGTGGGTTTGTTCCTATAGGACCTCATGGATAGGTGATATAGAGATGGACTAGAAGAGATGTGTAGGAATTTTCTTCTATTTAAAAGTAGATAGGAATCAATGTCTATTCTTAATATTGTAATCATACTTGTAAGCTTCTATGAGTCTGGTGTAAGCATGATTGTAATAAAAATTGTTTATATTTTTGATACATTTTGTAATTGATTGTGAAGATTAGGTCAATAAAATTATTAATCTGATTATTAGAACTAGTAGAAGCATATAGGAACCTAACCTATACACATTATAGTTCTCCCAATATCAATAGTATATCATATCCATGTCTTTGAAATATCCAGACCTGACCTTTGACCAATCTAATGTCGAAGTGTCTACAAGAGGTGAGTGTTATCCTATGGAGTCTGGAAACATAATGCTAGCATATCTAATGTTTTGATCTAGGTTGAGGTGTCTTATGGTGACTTGGTTCCATTTCTCAATCCTCAACCAATGTTTGGTGAGCTAGTGATGGTCACAATCACTAGGTGCAGGTCAGAGATGAGACCACTAGCTATTTTAGAGGTAATGGTGTTGACTAGAGTCTCAGGACTTTAGACTCCAACAATGATGAGGAAGAAGATTACTCCTGAGTGTGAGGATCTATGTTGTCTACACGATGATGTTTGGATTTTTGGCCAACATGGATGATAGTGTACATGCACTATGGCACCGACAGACAAAAAACGTTTTGTTGGTTGGTGGTTAAGTTAAGATCATCAGGATGTTGTAGGTCTACAGAGGTCTGGCTACGGCTGTGGTGTGATGAGTGATTGAGTGATAGGATGTAGTGCTAAGGTCTACTAAATTCTTGTGGGTCATAGATATGTATACAATACCCTCATCGTCAGGTTCCAAGGGTAAGGATTGTTGATGTGAGGTATATTGTGAGGGATGGTTGACGAGGCTCTGTTTTGGCTGCCAGAGTGAAATTTGATTGTGGCTTGCTGGTGAGGAGGTAGGAAGTCACTAGTGGTGTGATGGAGGTTGGAAATCAATGGCTTAAACATGCAGCTTGATCCCCCAAGATTGAGGTTACTATTGGTGAAGTTGAGGAGATCAACGAGACGACTGTGATGATGGTGCACTGAGTTTTTCTTGGAGGTTATGAGTCATGTTATATGTAGACTTCTTAGTTTGTTGATAGACTTGTCCTTATGAGTCTAATATTTTGTTTGAGTTTTGGGGCTTTATAAAATCTCAAATCTCACAACTAACATACAACTTAAAATGTGGTTTTCATAATGAAAGATAGTGGAGGGGCTTAATGACAAAGGTCATTGAATCATATTCCTTATTGGAATGATAGTGTAAGGAAAATAAAACAAACCCCAAACACCTATTATTTTATATAATAATATGTTTCAACTAATTCAAAACATGATAACATATACTTTCCATATTCTTTATAATGTTTAAAAGACATGAAAGGCAAAGGTAAAAGACATGGAATTCATAAATATGAAACAAATAACTTGAACACGAATTTCTCTTTTCGTTTTAGATATCTTACAAAATAAATTAGCATTATTCTCTTATAGAATTACTCTTTTCTCTATCTCCTCCAAGATAATTTTCAATGAAATGGCATACAAAGTTCCCTACACCCAAGAACCTCGAGTACACAAAGATCATCCATAAATAGAGGTGCATAGAGTCAATGAACGTCACCTTTGGCTTTACCACGAAGTGTTGTCAAACTTCATTCTCACCATCGATCATTGGAGGCCAAGGACAACTCAAAGTCTCTTCATCATTGACCCTAACTTTCGAAGTCTTCATTGATCATCTTCGAGAGAAAAATGACTATTGGAGTCGTCATCTTCATTACCATCACATTTGCAATGAAGAAGGAGGGTAAACATATCAAAGGATACCTATCATAATAAACTATTGCGATTTACATCCATAGGAGCTATCAAAGCTCATCAATTGACCTATTGAGGTCAAATGCGCAATCTATATGACATTAACCAAAAAAGCATGTCCAGTTCCACACATGAGAATATATCAAAACCATACTATATTCATGCTTATTAAGGTCATAGGTGACCTAACATGGTATATATTGTTATATTGTCATGAAGGGACTCACTATGTCCTAGGTTTTAAGGTTAGGCAAAGCCAAAACTTATCACAACATATACATAACTATCGAGGGTCACACATCCATGTACACTTAGGCTAGTCCTATGGTTAGAAACCCTAGGATGAAAATAATGCAAACCAAGTCCAAATTTTGATACAATCAAGAATGTGCATGAAAGAAAGCATTAACATAGAGAAAAACACTCAATTTTGTAATAATATGGTATTTTTGGATACAAGTTCACAATGGACATGAAATTTTAAAATAACGTCAAACAAGGTGAAAATTAAGTCAAATGAGACTCATATCTTAATCAATTGGTTTCAATAATTTATAAAACATTAAGATGAACAAAAATATATTTGCAGACATATATCACACAATTTATAATAGATTACTCATAGTAAGGTGAATTTAGAACTAAGTCCACAACTTGCAACAAATCTTGAAATCTAGGCACACAAGGTGGAATTTTTGAACTAACGTAGGGTTTTTACTCGATCAATTGGTCTAAGAACTTAGTAAATAATTCAGTGAATATAAAAAAGCAAGATTAGAGTAAAAATAGGTTAATCTAGGTTTAGGGTATCACAATTTCACTTTGCCTTTGAGATTTATGTGCATCCATGTGTGGTCACTGAAGGGATGAGACCCCAATTGGAGGAAGGTGGAAGGATGTTTTCACAAGATTCATTGATGAAGCCTCTATACAACATGCAACCTATGTGTTTCCACACACTTTGTTTTTTGTACCACATAACAGACTACGATCATGTTTAGTTTACTGAGGGTCATGACATCTATGACATTGTTGAAATTATGAAGCACATAGTTGGGAATTAGATTCTTATTGCATACCACATCATATTAAAATCACCCACTTCGAACCAGGGAATGTCCAATTGAGATTTATTTTAGATGCACTCCCATAGGGCAGTTTTGTACCTCTATGGGTGTTCCCCATATACAATTGTTATAATACATGAGAAACCCTCTTGTTAAGGTAGATCAACGTTCTACATAGGTAAGCCCCAATAATAGGATCCAAACCTCTGCACTAAGGGTTACACCCTATGAAAAATATTACTAAAGTCAACTTGTTTAAGGTTACATAGGTTATGCCATCCACTAGGGAAGAAGGTAGGCATTCTATGGAACAATTGTCCTAATTTCTGTCTCCAAGTAGATTCATAGATCTACACTTATAGAATTTAGAATGGAACTAAACTTATTTTGTGTATGTGGAAGTGAGGCTCTCTCACATTGCAAGTTATATGTACATTATTAATGGGTTTGAGAATCCTTCCTTGAGTTGGAGATGGTCTAGCTACTACATCCAACTCTTACACTACGTGTCAAGGTTCAAGTATGATGGAGTTAAGGTAGGAACAACTATGGGGTTCTTTGTCTCCTTCACTATAATCAAGAAAATGTTCATTACGATTCACCTCCAAAGATGATAACTTGGTGTTTGTGGGAACTAGTGCTTCCCTAGCTTGGTCTTTTTCTTGGTGGGGTCAACCACTAGAAAGCTAGGCCATAGTTGAATCATTCCACTAAAAACTATAACAATAGACGATGAGGAGGGCCCCCACCCTAGATAAAATAGGTGATGCATACTTGGACTAATGAGTACTAGGAGCTTCGTAGTGTCAAACCAAACAACAAGTGCTATAAAGATCAGGAAGAACATCATATTTGATTTTAATCTGCAAGGTGTTTCTATGGAGAACCTCCACCATTCTCTCTGGTGGGGGTCTTTTCTCCACCAAAATATTAGTGTAGAAGAGTGCACACCCTATCATGGATCATTGGGTCTTTATTTCAAAAACCTTGGGTGTCTATTTTTTTCTATCATCGTGCACATCCTAATTGCATGTGCAATGATTATCAAGGTGTGAGCATATCGTTTCAATATCTGGAAACATTTTTCACACTGGGTAGTCTTTAGAGCGGGTGTTATAAAAATTAGGAAAGGCCTAGGTCAGAGCCTCTAAAACATTGATTACATGATAAAATTGAGTGTCTTTTGGTTTTGCATTCTTCCTTGAGTAATTGTTGTAAAAGCTAACTTTGACACCCAACTAAGAAATTATGGTAATTTCTTTTCTAAGAATAGTTTTGGAGATATTATTACATTGGTATTCTGTTGTTTGGATGTTTGTACTCATAACAGACATGCCATCTTTGTTTTTTTTTATTTGTTGGCATAATATAGTGGAGGATGGGGTAATGGGTCGGGGTAGGGGTGGGAAGCGTGTGCCATGATCCTCAAAACCTAGAGCTCTTAAACTATTTGTAATAAGGTACTATGATTCTATTTTGAATTAGCCAATTATATTATGCATTAGCATACTTTTGGTGAGATTCATGGCCTTTGTAATAGTTTGCCTATTTATCATTCATTTGCATAGTGAATGAATACATCTCAAGAAAACAATTATTTTTTAAAGAATCAGTTAAGAACAAGAAGTCAAGCTTGTATATCCACAATAATATACTTCCTTCTCTTGAGAGAACATATTCATTTTTTTTCACATGAAATGGCAACAACTAATTCCTCATAACTGGGAAGAAATGCATCCAGTAATATTGGTCATATTGTTTGGCCCCTTAGCCTACCTTATCATTGTTAGATTGATGCTTCAAAATAATTAAGATAAAATTACTGCTACCACTCAACATTTTATTATAAGCGCATCACCTAAATGTAGCTTAGTTTACACAAGGGGTACATAGTGTTATCACATGTCAGCATTCAACTTCATAATTGACAAACACTCAATCTAGTGGATGTTGTCTAATGTAATGTTCACTTTTGAGATGCCTTGTATGTTAGTGAATTTACTTGGTATTTATTTTTATCTTTTCTTAAGGTAATGTTATTAGTTAGATATGTGGATGTAATCCTTGCGAGACTATTCGATTAAATTCCTTTTCACACATCATTTCTTCTCTGAGTTTGTTGTTTTCTTCTGTCAAAAGGTTTGTTTATTTGAAATACTTTACTAAGAAATGTAACTACATTGGGTCTATCCAGGAAATCCAGGATGCTTTTGCAGCTTGTAGGGAGTACTGAAATAGAATCTTTTTAGACGGAAGAAGTTATAATCTTCCTTATAGGATTGAGGAGCCGCGTCGCATTTGTCTTCATATTTTATCTCATACTTACTATTCCACAATAAAAATGAATTCAAGATAAAATAAATATTTAACCTTGTGACACGTATATCTTGCTGATATGCATTTTTAAACGTTTGTTGAATTATGGTTAAATCTTGTATCTTCGATATCAAATGAAGTTATTCATCATTTTCCTCTCATATCGTGTCTCACATCTTTGACTTTGCATCAAAAAAAATGTTCATGTAATGTGGACAATATACATGTGATGTATGGGAAGATACTTTTGTTACATTCAAGGTTAGTGCTACCTCAAAAATTAGACATAAACCAAACTATTTGATTTGAAGAAAACATAATTTGTTGTCTATATGCCCGCTTTGTAGCTAATTTTTTCCATGCATTTGAGAAGATGCTATGATATGCGGACATATCAAGATTTTAGGCATGATAAACATGGAAAATACAGATTTTGTACTCCCTCCATATATAGTTCTTACAACATAACAAGTATGGATACATATAAGTACAAATAAAGAAAATTTAGACTTTAGACCAAGTCAAGAAAATTTTCATAAGTAATTGTGGATAAGTCTCAACATCAAGAAGGGTGGATAAGTAGCAATCAAATCTGTTGTTAATTAATGTTGTTCCGCTTGCTGTTGCAGATTATCTCATCCTTACATTTCTAAGAAAACCTCACTCCTAAAAAAATAAAAAAGCCTTTCAACGACTGAGATTTATTACAACACGGTGGAACAGCGTGTTTGCAACAGTAAAATTGGACTTGGATAAGTAAGCGTAGACGGATGTCTAATCCGGCTTTTGTGACACTTTCCGTGAGATTAGACATTATATAATTGAATGTTTTTAGACAGTTATTAACCTAGTGGTAAGCGTGAAAACAAACATACTTTGTAAGAAATAACTCCAATTTCTATTGTACGCACTTCATTATAAAAAATTATTAAATTGTTTCACGACAAAGTGTTTAAAATAATATAATATGTTAGAAAGGGACAGTGTGTTCCCGCACATGAAGTATCGATCCGTGATTCAAATGTGACCCCTTACGGAACACATATGCCTGTTTATTTGAGATAAAAATAAAAAGACAACTATGGTCTTATTTCTTCCTAAATTGAACACATTTTTTTTATAACAAACCGTTCATGATATATTAGATAAACTAATGAATGCAAGTGCAAACATTGTTGATAGAGATAATATGATACACCACCGAAAGCACCAAATGTGCACTCTACCTCAATTTACAGGGGTTGGATAACTGGATAAACATCTCAGTGCAGGAAACTGTCCATCACATATTTTTAGATAAATTTAGTGAGCTAAGTGTAAACACTGTGTATCCAACAAGGCCAAGGGAAGCACAACATGTGTGCCCTCCCGTAAGTTACTCGGTTGGGATCCCCGGATGGAACCCCATGTCGGGGAATTGTGCATTCCGTATAACAGCTGAAAAAGATAAACAATGAGAATAAATAGCTTTATGACCACATCCCATAGGGTTGGAACACAAACAAGGTTGGAGTAAGATTGGTGGTGCATCGACATAATGGTAGTGGCTTCCCCATGCTAAAAACCCACAATAGACTAAACATCAAGCGACCGAAAAAACAAGGGTAGGGAGTTAGCAAGCCATCAGACCAGGTCTTACGAGGGATTTCAACACCTCAAGGATCCATGGAGTCTTCCCTTGGGGAAAGAAAGAAATGAGATAACAAAACAAGTCAAGTCATAGATATTCATCATAATAGATGGTCGCATAGAAGTCAGCTCATGAAACCAATGGTTTGATTAAAATTCCCACACAATTCGTCTTGCAAACTTTGTGTTATAGAAGTTATGTATAGATCGGTATTCTACAAGCATGTTCAAGTTGTAAAATGCAATGAGAGCTATTATATGTACGGTTTGTTATACCGACCACTAATTAGGCAACCACTCATGATTTTTGCCGAAGCTAGAGGGTCTTTCATTCATCATGCCCTCCTATTGCATGTCTCAACATGACCATTGCATCTCATTTAATAGCCATATAGATAGGTATAGCATTTTGGGTGATGAATATGGGATACATACACATCAATAGAACTATAAAGAATGTGTTTTTCTATTACATCACCAAGCTTATTGCCATCTCATTTTTTAATTGAATCTTGAGGTTTGAAATATTTTTCATTTGAGTGTGGATGCATTTGAGAATATGTTTGTGTGTCTATTGTTCTTTATCTTCTAGGTGGATCATCAACCAAGTTACTTTGGAATTAGTCTCCAGGATGAGGTTCTCCAGGTGTACATTGGCCCTTCATGAAACTATTCAAAGGATTGCTTTAAGTCCATCATCTACTACATATGTAGAATGATTCTTCCTTCCTTCATAGTCAAAGTAGGTTTCAACACCGCCATGCATAACAATCGAACTACTACATGGCCTGAGTTGGGTTTATTTTGCAAGCTTGAGTTGCGTTTTTGCAACATTAATCCTCATCTTCTTTCAATTGAGTGGTGCAAAAACTCTTTTATTGAGATAGATTTATCAAATTTGCTACTATTTTCCCATTTTTCGTGGCTAAAAAAATCAAAGAAGAGTATTTTAGGATTTTAGTATCGAAAATATCATTTTTCAGAAAAGATTCACCAAAATGTCACATTTAGGAAGAAATACATCCCATTGAAATATGGAACACTCCATGTGCGAGAAATGTGTCTCATTGGGGGATGCGTTGGTCACAGAGATGGCAATGTGTCTCCCTTAGAGACGCATTGTTCCTATATTTTTTTATTGATAGCTATTTTTTATATCTTATTTAGTTGGTTTATTAAAAACTCCAATAATCAGTCATTTTTATATATATAGCTATACATAAAATAAAATAAAGTAACAAAATATCATAGTTCATCTATAAATGTAAATGGTAGTTCATTTTATAAATGTATATATAGTGTGTCATATAAGTAAATACAATACTAAATATATAATAGAATATATATATTTAATCAACACATTGGTTGATCAATTGGCTCTAGGGGGGTGAATAGAGCTAAAAGTTACTTATACTAGATTTGTTTGACCTTCAAGTTACTTCAAAATATGGGATTGTAGATATTAAATTTGTAGTGTAATTAAGAATACATAGCAAGGATGAGAGAGATTGAAGAAACGCATAAAAAAGCTATGTAGAGTGGTTCCAATCTCCAAACTAGGAGAAAATCTGTCTATTTCCTAGAGAGGTCAAGCTCTAGGATTTTACAACTGATGTATACTTATATTCCATTATAAGTCATACAAGATGACCTTCCTTTTTTGGACCAAGGGTACCCACCTCTTTTTTAAGGACCAAAAGGAGCCAATAAACCAACCATACACTTACCTATCCCTTAAGATAGAGTCTTCTACCTCTACAAGGTTTTACCCACTCTTGCAAGCAGCTTGACGCCTTTGCCAAGGAGATCATGTTCTTGCATCGAGTCTTTTTCCTTAAAGGATTTACCCACTCTACTCCTAGATCTTCATCCTTGACTTTCTCATTCACCTTGGAGAAGCTTTTGCACCTTATCCTTCCACTTGGAGAAGCATTACACCTTCTCCTTCACTTGGAGAAGCTTTCAGTAACTTGATCTTAGGAAAGGGGTTGGGAAAAGGGAAGCTTTGAGAGACTTAGAAGACAACAATGGAGTAGCTCTCTCACACATATCCTATCTCACTCGCATGGATGGTTTGATTTACAAAAAAGAGAGAGAAAGGGGCTCAAGTGGATTGGATGCATTCAACTATAGATAGGATCTTGAATACCATGAAGGACCAACCTTAGAATGAACTCCAAGAGGTTATATTTGTAGTTGGTGATGTCTACTAGAAAATACGAGAACTAAGGAACATTTTCTATATGTTTGGGGTGTTGCAATTGATACAATTTCTAGTTTTACAACACTCCAATAGATAGAATTACTTTTTCTATACACTTTGTACAGTGCAATCGATCGAGTTTCAATATAGATAACTCAACTGATTGCATTATGCGACAAAGCAAATTTGAAGCATCGGTTGAGTTTATCCTAGATGAAACTCGACCGATCGATTAAATTTGATTTAATAGTGCAGGATGTCGTTCAAATTTTTCCTGGGATAAACTCATCCAAACATGGGCATTTGCCAAGATCAGTCCAAGGCATCAGTCAAGTTTCTACTGAGGACACTCGGCCGATCATACAACATATGATCAATTTTAGAAAATGTCATTAAAGTGATTAAATGATCAAATTAAGTGCTCCTAATTTTTTATCGTCTTAGTTACATGTCATACCATCAACACAAATGGTTACAAAAATTGTCCTAAGGGTTTTAGAGCATTTTCCAAGAAAGTGGATTTGCACTTCTTTTGACTTGAACTAGATCAAGCTAGGGCTTGATTGAGTGAATCCTTTTCCTATACCTAATTCCTAAAATCAATCTCAAATATACATATTAGATACATATGAATAGAATGGTTAAGTCATCATCAAAATATGGATAATTTATATCACTAAGGTCAACATTCTCCCCCTTTTTGAAGATGAGAAACCATTCCTAAACATATTGAAAAGGATTTTAAATTTAAAACTTTTACCTTGTGAATTGTAAGGGGATACATGATTGAACAATATGCAATTTCTCTCTCACAATCATGCTTACCTCAGTTTATCTTTTCTTTCACCTGTATGGTTAGTATTACAATAAGAACAACCATAGCACACACATACACACACACACATATATATATATATATATATATATAAATATATATATAGTCCTTTTACATAGGCACATGATTAACAAATAATCAACTAGAAAAGGATCACAATTCAATATGCACTTGAGCTCCTACTTTCCATGTGGTACTTGTAGTACATGAGCACTCATTTTCTCTCCCCCTTTGTCATTTCAAAAATGAAGAGGAGTAGAATAGCTATAAAACATAGGTCTAATCCATAGGCACAAACTACACAATAGCCACCAAAGTAAGCACCAAGTAACAGACTAGAGAGAACAAACATACTAGAGTCATAATAAAAAATATGGAAGCATATATCAAGAACTCATAAGATATAAAAAACCATATAATTAAGGTACAAATGATTAGATTACAACAGTAGATATGTCCTCTCATGATGAAAACTACAAAGCATAGAAGACAATGGTAATATATGAAAAATAGTAAGCCTCAGCTACAATCCCCAAATGTTCAATGCATAAAAATTCTACTGAAATATATCTAGATAAGCACGCTATAGACCAAGAACTAAATATATAGGGTATCTATGTAAACTATGTCATCCTCTTTGCCTTCCTCGGGTTGGTAGTCCTCATCTTCGTCAGAAGGAACATCTTTGGCAACTGGTGTAGCCTCAACACCATCACCATCATTAGAAGAGCCATCATCAGAACCATCTGCATCCTCAACATCATCATCATTAGCTTCCTCGTCAGCCATTTCCTCATCATTGAAAAGAAAAAAAGAGTGGGGACAAGGCCAACGATGGTTTTTCTCTTCCCAGGATATGACACACTCTTTCAGAGCCTTGTCTTGCTCAAAGTTGGGAATAGAAGTCCCATCAAAGATATCTAGTAGAATGGCGGTAGGGCCAGGAGGCAAAGCCAGAAGCTGAGGAATAGTAGGCTTCGATGAAATGGGGGCATGTCCTCCATCAGAAGCAAGAGGTACATCATAAGAAGAAAATGGAGGATCTAGGTAGAACTGACTATATGCATAAGAAGCATAGTCAACATATGGGTAGGGCCGATAGGTGGGGTAGGGAAGGTTGTAGGATAGGTTCATGTGTGACATGATCTGAACTAAGTCATGTTGGATGTGGTCCTGAACCTGAAGGTTATACGCATTTTGGTGTAACATATATCCCATGAGGGCTTCATTGGACATTGAAAAAGAGGTGCGACCATGTCTAGAAGGTGATGGAGGGCATGGCTGGAGGTGGAAGCACTTGGTGTGGTAGACGAAGTGGGGTGGAAGGACTTCTTGATGCTGGTCTCACTGATGCAAACCCCTTTTCAAAATGGTTTGTAGAAAAGGTCATGGAAAAGAGATTTCTCAGTATGGTAAGAAAAAAGAACACATATCAAGTAAGGATGGGGGAATGGGTGTCGGTGGTGTTCTTCCTTGAGTCTAAAACAATCATATGGTGAAGAATATAATGAGACCATTTCATTGCAACATTATTCAAGAGATAATACACTATCATAGCAATGTTCTCTGCAATATCTATTTGATTTTTCTTTGGATGAGTATTGCAGTTAACAACTAATGCAATAAGATGATTCTTGATTTCAGGGGAAGAGGAGGGCATGAAGGATTTATTCCTATATGGGATGTCAGGTTTCTTCAAAAACATATGGATATCATGAAGGGTAAGCATAGGGTCAAAGCTTTTATAGAGACCTTTAGGGTCTAGTAGGTCATGATAGCTAGGATAGGAAGACATCCATGAACTTGGAAAGTTTGTACTCTTGAAATAGGTATTCAAAGAATCCTTAGAGATTGTAATCTTGGTACCAAAAATCATAGAAGTCAAGATGAATTGGGTATAAGGTGGTGGCGCATTCGTAGTGTAGTACCACGAGAGATTGGTGTAAAATTCATGGATTGTCTTTATGCTAGACATGGAATTTGTGAAGCACAAATGCTCTACACACAGAGCACTAAGATGGTGTGCTTTGAATACCTCAGCAACCTCTTTTATCACCTCAGTAGTTGCAAAATGTGGTTCAAACATGGCACAGAAGGAAAGGGATTCCTAGGAAGGAGTTCTGTGTACCTGTTCACGGCTTGTGTGGAGGTGCCATGAGAAGATACGTCTCTAGGAGTAGTGGAGGTGGATGGAACTCCATCTCTGGTGTGTTTCCTATAGTCAGAACCCATGGAGGTCGGATTGAGAAGAAAAAACCATCAATGAAGGACAAAACGCAAGTAGTAGGTCACCTAACCACCTAGGTTTAGGTTGGGGGAGGTAAAGAGGGCTGATATGGGGCTAGAAAGGGTGTAGGAAAGGTTGGGTTAGTCCTAGAGTTGGAGGATAAATGCTGGAGAGTGGCTATTAATTGACTTTCTCTAACTGAGAGGGAGAAAGTCGTCTAACACCCTTTATAATTTTTGTCCAATAGCATTGTCACTCGAGTTCTATGTTTTGGATACTCGACTGATACTACATTTTAATTCAGTCTTTGGCCAAGGATCGGTCGAGTTTCTAGTAGGTCAAACTCGACTGATTGGTCAGTCTATCCAAAAGATAAGAAATTCAATTGTAGGACGCTAGAGTGATACATAAATTTATTTTTCTAGCTTTTAATGCATTTTGAGCATATTGGAGCACATTTAACTCCTCATTGGCTACTATTTTGCGGTAAAATATGCATTTTTGAAAAATAGCTAAAACAAGTGAAATAAGGCATTAATACTAGGAAAATTTAGCCCCTAGCAAGCATAAGGTGAGCAAGAACTAAGCAAGAATGTATAGATGTATGAACCACTAGCTAGAAGGCATATCAACATCATTAAGAGTAGTTATAAGTAGTTTTGATCTAATAATAGTAAATTTCTCTCTAGCTAGAGGTTTAGTGAAAATGTTTGCAAGTTCATTCTCCGTGTCCACATGCATGATATAAATATTTTTTTTGGAAATGTGATCATGAAGGAAGTGGTGATGGACCTCTATATGTTTCTCTCTACAATGAAATATAGGATTATAATAGAGATTTATTTCACTAATATTATCATAGTAGATAGGAGAAGCATCAAAATGAATGTTAAAGTCTTGGAGTATTTTCTTCATCCGAACATGGGCACAACAACTCCTAGCTACAATGTATTCAACCTCAATTTTTTAAAGAGCCACTGTGCTTCATTTCTTAGACAGCCAAGAAACCAAGCATGGTCCTAGGAAGAAGCAAGTGTCACTTGTGCACTTTCTGTCAATCAAGCACCCTACATAATCAACATCACTATAGACAGTATGAGTAAAGTCCCTTGACTTGGGATGACATAGTCCAAAATTGTGATTTTTGGTTAGATACCTCAAAATCCTCTTAATCTATATGGGATATTATTTTGTAGGACTTGATTGAAATTGAGCACACAAGCCAACACTACACATTGTGTCGGGTCTAGAGGTAGTTAAACAAAGTAAGATACCAATCATACCTCTATAGAGCTTCTCGTCCACTTTCTCACATTCTTCATCTTTATCAAGTTTCACAGTGTTTGGCATGGGGTGTCCATCGGCTTGGTGTTCTCCATTCCAAAGAGATTCAAGAGTTCACTTGTGTACCTGCCTTAGTTGATGAAGTTACCTTCTTGGGTTTGCTTGATTTGGATGTTGAGGAAGAAAGTGAACCCCCCACCATGCTCATCTTGAAATCACTCTACATAAGAGTACTAAACTCCTTGCAAAGGTCAAGATCACTTATGTCAAATATAATATTGTAACACCCCTCCTCATGATATTTAACATGACCCAACAGAAGCTTTCACTTTGAAGAGGGATGTCACATTTAAGGAATCATAGCAAATAAACACATAATTCATCAAGAGATTCATGCAATGTTCTTTATATAAGAAATTACAATTGAGTGCTATAACATGTCTAAAAAATTCTACACATGGAAACTATGCATAAAGATAAACATAATCAGATCGTGTAGTATGGATGGCACCCCACCAGATAGATCTTGAAGGTCTTCTATTCCGATCTTACTTCTCCTGAGTCCTTAGTTACTCCAATTCCTGGGGACATCGCGTCCCTAGCCATGTAAAGGGGGAAAACAATCATATCAGTAAACGATACTGGCACATTATAACAAAAATAAAGTATATTTGACATAAAGAAGAAGTGGACATGAACTGACTATAAGAATTTCTTGAATAATATTCTTGAATCATTACTAACATGAAGAATTAAATAGCAATTGTATGCATCCCTCTATAATGCCCCATTAGGAGCACATGATTACAAGGAAAGCCCTTGATTGCTAGGAAAGCCCATAACAACCCCTTAAGGTCCATGATTCTAGAGCATATAAAAACTAATTCAATTCCATTAAATGTAATCATTAACATGACATTAACATTAAAATAATCATGATTCTTGAACTTAACATTATGGGATTTCTCCCTATTAACATGATGTCTTAGCATGATGGGATTTCTCCCTCTTAATCATTAACATGAATTTCATAACTTTAATTGTAATGAACATTTTAATCATAGGACATAAAATATAGCAATCATCAAGCAATATGATATAGTGATCACAGCTTAAAAATTTAAACATGAAATCATAATGTCTACTTATACTTAACATGCACTAAACCATAAATATTGGTGTTGAGTAACATGACCTGTTTACCTTGGAGAAAAGTAGATCTTAAGATATTCTTCCTAATCCTTGAGTCAATTCTAGGTCGAATCTCTCCTTGACTTGATTAGGCTCTAAGCACCTGTTCATAAACATCATTAATCAATACATTGTATTGATCTAAGGTTGAACTAGGGGAAGTTGGGGTTTTAATACATTAGGGTTAGGCTCTCTGGTCAATATCACAAACTTAGGAAAATTAGGCTGACTCGGATCATATTAATTACACATAATACATATTTAAGGTTTTAATGGGAAAAATTATGGTTTCTAATAAAACTTAAAAATGGAAATGAAAATAATGACTTGAAAACAATAAAATCAACTTCCTCTCAAAAAACCATTTACATAGACTATTTACTTGTATATTTCTGAGCATCCTACGGTTTACTATGAATATTTTAAGACTGACCGATCAGTAATCATTAAACTATATTTGAGACACCTAATAAATGAAAAATAAGATCAATGTAAATAAAGAATGAAATGTCAGAAACAACCAAGGTACGCATGACATGATAATCAAATATGTGGGGGCATTTTAGTCATTTAAAATATAAAATGAGACTCATGGTTGATGGATCAGTAGCGTGCATGAAATCTCAAAAATTCCCATTCTGATTGAATCACTTGATCAAAGCTCCATGGATATTAGGGTCATTCATTGACCAAGGATCTTCTAGTCACATACATGGCGAGAGCAGAACTTGGAGGTGGGAGCTCAATCGTGCGCAATGAATCCAGCGAGGGTCATGACTGTTTCAAGGGAACCAACACTCCCATTGCTCTCCTCTCATCAGCCCGAGGTCAAAGGTGCTTCACTGCAGCAGGGAGGAGCACTGAGGGGTAGGCGTTGCTCCGGTAATGTTTGAGGAGTATTCAGAGAATAGAAGATCATAAGGATGCTACGAAGGCAGCACAACAATGAAGCAGAAGTCTTAGCGAGGCTAACTCAGAGTCAGGTGAGCAATTTCATAGAGGAAAGGACCAGCATGGCCCTGAAGCTCGTTAGGAAATCGGTAAAATAGAGAGGGGGAACTCAAGTTAGCAACCAGGGAAATCCATGGTAACAGACCTCGATAAAAGGCAATACATGATCCTTGTGGCACTACGAGTCAAAACGAGTCATTTCTGTGACCAAAGAGGGCCTGGTAAGTCACGATGACGGACATTGACGAGGATAAAAAACCCGTTCTATAGGATAGGATGACAGGAGTGACCGACGGGAAAACGGACAACGGGAGAAGATACTTGAGGGCCCATGTTTGCTTATCATGTTTGTGATTGAGATGGGGCGGCCAGTGATGTGAGGTCCAGGGTGTCATCATCAGAGAGGAAGGATGAGTAGGTATGGGTTCTTGAGGGTGTCGGAGGGAAAATTGGGCGAGGAGGAGAGGAACTTGGGGTCCGGTGATGCATTTGGGTCTTTTAGATGGAGATGAGGAAGGCGAGAGTGGTGTATGTGCATTCATGGTAGAGAGAGGCGACGAGCCCTATTTGGGCATTTTCCATACAAGGGGAGTTAGTGGATGAGTCATTGCTCATTTGAATCATCGAAGAGAGACGAAGATGAGGGAGGAACAATCGAATGAAATAGTGGAGTAATGAGGGAGCGAGATGGCGAGGAAGGAAATACAGGAGAGTAACTCTTGTCTATGAAACTATCGGAAGGAAGGTGACGGTCTAAGAACTGTCAGATCGTGGATAGCTCAGATCCTGACCGTTGGATGGCATGAGAAAAAGGGTTGAAATCCAAAGGGCGTGTGACAGGAGGTAAAATTGGAACTATAGGCTTATTTGCTTGTAATGAATGAAATCAAACCTTACTCAACATTATAGAAATCTCATTAATTCATTTGGAAGGCCAAACTTGGTCCAATTGAGTTCAAATTTGAACCATTATCTAATCATAGGGTCTAGAACGTTTCTATACCATTAGAATTTGTGTTTGTACACATTATGACCCGTAACTCTCGTATCTTAATTAAAATGCATTTAAAAACAATATGATTTGAAAGGGTCCCATTGATTGGATTCTTGAGTCATAAATCTAAGATTAATTATTAAATAGTCACATTTGTCACCTTACAACCTTTCTCTATGCTTTATGGTCATTTGGTAGGGGAGAGAAATTGAAAGGGATTAATATGAGTTAATGGATATACATAATTCATATTTGAAAATGAAATATGAGCTTGGGCTATTATCTTAAGTTTTCTCACCCTATTTTGTATAAAGACAATCATTATAGGCAGTTTGCATTAAAACCCCTCAATCATAACTATTTAGGAAAAACTTCATACTAAGTTTAAATTAATCATGAAAATTGGGATGTGATAATTCTACCCACTTTAAAACAAATTACGTCCTCAAAATTTCCTAGGGTACTACCCACCTTAGGAGTTATGTTACTTCTCCACATAATTATAACATTACTAAAATTTACACAGAAAGTCAATTTATTTCATGAAAGGTTCAAATGAACATGAGCTAATTATTACATCACTCTTCATCTTCCTTCTCTACTTGCATAGTAAAAATTCTAGCTTGTCTTTTGGTAGGTGGAGGGTGGCCCTTGTTCTGGTCCTGGTCCTTCTTTGTGAGCTTAGGCCAGTTTGACTTGAGGTGTCTGGTTACTCCATAGTAGTAGCATGCACCCATACCATACATGCATGGGCCTACATGGTTCTTCTTGCATGTCGAACATTGGGGCTTCTCAACTTCTACGGTGGGTTTAGGTACCTTCCTCTTAGGGTTGTTGGGAGGCTAGTATTGGTTGTTGTTCTACGAAACTTATTTCTTGTAGATTCTCCCAAGGTGATCTTCAAGCTCTAGGGATGCATCTAGGGCAGTCTAGATGGTCATGTGGCCTCTTCCTGACAACGCAAAGCTCAAGTCGGGCTCGATTCCTCAGATGAACTTCTTCATCCTACGACGTTCATCATAATCGTGGTTGTACTTCTATAGGACCCTGAACTTCATGGCATACTGGGCCACAGTCATGTCACCCACTTGAGCCAGGTTGACAAACTTTAACTCCTTCTCAATCATAGCCTCAGACACATAATGCTTACAAAAGGCTTCAACAAATCAATCCCATGAGAGTGGAGGTGCTTCAGCTACCCTTGAGTTGAGGTAGTTCTCCCACCATATGTGTGATGCCCCTTTGAGCATGTGGGTTGCAAAGCAAACCCTAGAGTGTTGAGGGTAGTCCATGTCTCGAAATCAAAGTTCCATGCCTATAATCCATTCCTCAGCTTTGGTGACTACATCCATCTCTCCTTCACCTGAGAAAGAGTCGGGCCTTATCTTTAGAAAATCCACTAAAGTTAGCTCATGATGTCTAGGCTGGTATTGTCCTTGCATTAAGACATTGGTGAGGGCTTGGACCAAATCTTCTAGGGTTGGATTATTATTCCCTCTTGGTCCACTTCCCCCACTAGAAGAGATAGTGCCATCATCCCTACCCTTTCCCTTGTCTTCTCTCTTAGGGGCCATCTAAAAAAAGGTCATATAAACCGAGGTTAGAACATATGAATCAAATTGTTTCTTTTGTGGCCATCCATTTATTGGCTCTGATACCATTAATGCAACACCCCTCCTCATGTTATTTAACATGACCTAGCAGAAGCTTTCACTTTAAAGAGGGATGTCACATTTAAGGAATCATAGCAAATAAACACATATTTCGCCAAGAGATTCATGCAATGTTTTTTATATAAGGAATTACAATTGAGTGCTATAACATGTCTAAAAAATTCTACACATGGAAACTAAGCATAAAGATAAACATAATTGGATCGCCTAGTAGGGATGGAACCCCACCAGATAGCTCTTGAAGGTCTTCTAATCATGTCTTGCTTATACTGAGTCCTTAGTTGCTCCAATTCCTGGGGACATCGCGTACCCAACCATGCGAAGGGGGAAAACAATCATATCAGTAAACGGTACTGGCACATTATAAGAAAAATAAAGTATATTTGACATGTAAGAAGAAGTGGACATGAATTGACTATAAGAATTTCTTGAATAATATTCTTGAATCATTTCTAACATGAAGAATTAAATAGTAATTGTATGCATCCCTCTATAACACCCCATTAAGAGAACATGATTGCTAGGAAGATTATATGAGAAATTATTTCCATCCCTCCTATATACGTATATATATATATATATATATATCTTATATTCCATTATAAGTCATACAAGATGACCTTCCTTTTTTGGACCAAGGGTACCCACCTCTTTTTTAAGGACCAAAAGGAGCCAATAAACCAACCAAACACTTACCTATCCCTTAAGATAGAGTCTTCTACCTCTACAAGGTTTTACCCACTCTTGCAAGCAGCTTGACGCCTTTGCCAAGGAGATCATGTTCTTGCATCGAGTCTTTTTCCTTAAAGGATTTACCCACTCTACTCCTAGATCTTCATCCTTGACTTTCTCATTCACCTTGGAGAAGTTTTTGCACCTTATCCTTCCACTTAGAGAAGCATTACACCTTCTCCTTCACTTGGAGAAGCTTTCAGTAACTTGATCTTAGGAAAGGGGTTGGGAAAAGGGAAGCTTTAAGAGACTTAGAAGACAACAATGGAGTAGCTCTCTCACACATATCCTATCTCACTCGCATGGATGTTTTGATTTACAAAAAAGAGAGAGAAAGGGGCTCAAGTGGATTGGATGCATTCAACTATAGATAGGATCTTGAATACCATGAAGGACCAACCTTAGAATGAACTCCAAGAGGTTATATTTGTAGTTGGTGATGTCTACTAGAAAATACGAGAACTAAGGAACATTTTCTATATGTTTGGGGTGTTGCAATGGATATAATTTCTAGTTTTACAACACTCCAATAGATAGAATTACTTTTTCTATACACTTTGTACAGTGCAATCGATCGAGTTTCAATATAGATAACTCAACTGATTGCATTATGCGACAAAGCAAATTTGAAGCATCGGTTGAGTTTATCCTAGATGAAACTCGACCGATCGATTAAATTTGATTTAATAGTGCAGGATGTCGGTCAAATTTTTCCTGGGATAAACTCATCCAAACATGGGCATTTGCCAAGATCAGTCCAAGGCATCAGTCAAGTTTCTACTGAGGACACTCGGCCGATCATACAACATATGATCAATTTTAGAAAATGTCATTAAAGTGATTAAATGATCAAATTAAGCGCTCCTAATTTTTTATCGTCTTAGTTACATGTCATACCATCAACACAAATGGTTACAAAAATTGTCCTAAGGGTTTTAGAGCATTTTCCAAGAAAGTGCATTTGCACTTCTTTTGACTTGAACTAGATCAAGCTAGGGCTTGATTGAGTGAATCCTTTTCCTATACCTAATTCCTAAAATCAATATCAAATATACATATTAGATACATATGAATAGAATGGTTAAGTCATCATCAAAATATGGATAATTTATATCACTTAGGTCAACATTCTCCCCCTTTTTGAAGATGAGAAACCATTCCTAAACATATTGAAAAGGATTTTAAATTTAAAACTTTTACCTTGTGAATTGTAAGGGGATACATGATTGAACAATATGCAATTTCTCTCTCACAATCATGCTTACCTCAGTTTATCTTTTCTTTCACCTGTATGGTTAGTATTACAATAAGAACAACCATAGCACACACACACACACACACACACACACATATATATATATATATATATAGTCCTTTTACATAGGCACATGATTAACAAATAATCAACTAGAAAAGGATCACAATTCAATATGCACTTGAGCTCCTACTTTCCATGTGGTACTTGTAGTACATGAGCACTCATTTTCTCTCCCCCTTTGTCATTTCAAAAATGAAGAGGGGTAGAATAGCTATAAAACATAGGTCTAATCCATAGGCACAAACTACACAATAGCCACCAAAGTAAGCACCAAGTAACAGACTAGAGATAACAAACATACTAGAGTCATAATAAAAAATATGGAAGCATATATCAAGAACTCATAAGATATAAAAAACCATATAATTAAGGTACAAATGATTAGATTACAATAGTAGATATGTCCTCTCATGATGAAAACTACAAAGCATAGAAGACAATGGTAATATATGAAAAATAGTAAGCCTCAGCTACAATCCCCAAATGTTCAATGCATAAAAATTCTACTGAAATATATCTAGATAAGCACGCTATAGACCACGAACTAAATATATAGGGTATCTATGTAAACTATGTCATCCTCTTTGCCTTCCTCGGGTTGGTAGTCCTCATCTTCGTCAGAAGGAACATCTTTGGCAACTGGTGTAGCCTCAACACCATCACCATCATTAGAAGAGCCATCATCAGAACCATCTGCATCCTCAACATCATCATCATTAGCTTCCTCGTCAGCCATTTCCTCATCATTGAAAAGAAAAAAAGAGTGGGGACAAGGCCAACGATGGTTTTTCTCTTCCCAGGATATGACACACTCTTTCAGAGCCTTGTCTTGCTCAAAGTTGGGAATAGAAGTCCCATCAAAGATATCTAGTAGAATGGCGATAGGGCCAGGAGGCAAAGCCAGAAGCTGAGGAATAGTAGGCTTCGATGAAATGGGGGCATGTCCTCCATCAGAAGCAAGAGGTACATCATAAGAAGAAAATGGAGGATCTAGGTAGAACTGACTATATGCATAAGAAGCATAGTCAACATATGGGTAGGGCCGATAGGTGGGGTAGGGAAGGTTGTAGGATAGGTTCATGTGTGACATGATCTGAACTAAGTCATGTTGGATGTGGTCCTGAACCTGAAGGTTATACGCATTTTGGTGTAACATATATCCCATGAGGGCTTCATTGGACATTGAAAAAGAGGTGCGACCATGTCTAGAAGGTGATGGAGGGCATGGCTGGAGGTGGAAGCACTTGGTGTGGTAGATGAAGTGGGGTGGAAGGACTTCTTGATGCTGGTCTCACTGATGCAAACCCCTTTTCAAAATGGTTTGTAGAAAAGGTCATGGAAAAGAGATTTCTCAGTATGGTAAGAAAAAAGAACACATATCAAGTAAGGATGGGGGAATGGGTGTCGGTGGTGTTCTTCCTTGAGTCTAAAACAATCATATGGTGAAGAATATAATGAGACCATTTCATTGCAACATTATTCAAGAGATAATACACTATCGTAGCAATGTTCTCTGCAATATCTATTTGATTTTTCTTTGGATGAGTATTGCAGTTAACAACTAATGCAATAAGATGATTCTTGATTTCAGGGGAAGAGGAGGGCATGAAGGATTTATTCCTATATGGGATGTCAGGTTTCTTCAAAAACATATGGATATCATGAAGGGTAAGCATAGGGTCAAAGCTTTTATAGAGACCTTTAGGGTCTAGTAGGTCATGATAGCTAGGATAGGAAGACATCCATGAACTTGGAAAGTTTGTACTCTTGAAATAGGTATTCAAAGAATCCTTAGAGATTGTAATCTTGGTACCAAAAATCATAGAAGTCAAGATGAATTGGGTATAAGGTGGTGGCACATTCGTAGTGTAGTACCACGAGAGATTGGTGTAAAATTCATGGATTGTCTTTATGCTAGACATGGAATTTGTGAAGCACAAATGCTCTACACACAGAGCACTAAGATGGTGTGCTTTGAATACCTCAGCAACCTCTTTTATCACCTCAGTAGTTGCAAAATGTGGTTCAAACATGGCACAGAAGGAAAGGGATTCCTAGGAAGGAGTTCTGTGTACCTGTTCACGGCTTGTGTGGAGGTGCCATGAGAAGATACGTCTCTAGGAGTAGTGGAGGTGGATGGAACTCCATCTCTGGTGTGTTTCCTATAGTCAGAAGCCATGGAGGTCGGATTGAGAAGAAAAGACCATCAATGAAGGACAAAACGCAAGTAGTAGGTCACCTAACCACCTAGGTTTAGGTTGGGGGAGGTAAAGAGGGCTGATATGGGGCTAGAAAGGGTGTAGGAAAGGTTGGGTTAGTCCTAGAGTTGGAGGATAAATGCTGGAGAGTGGCTATTAATTGACTTTCTCTAGCTGAGAGGGAGAAAGTCGTCTAACACCCTTTATAATTTTTGTCCAATAGCATTGTCACTCGAGTTCTGTGTTTTGGATACTCGACTGATACTACATTTTAATTCAGTCTTTGGCCAAGGATCGGTCGAGTTTCTAATAGGTCAAACTCGACTGATTGGTCAGTCTATCCAAAAGATAAGAAATTCAATTGTAGGACGCTAGAGTGATACATAAATTTATTTTTCTAGCTTTTAATGCATTTTGAGCATATTGGAGCACATTTAACTCGTCATTGGCTACTATTTTGCTGTAAAATATGCATTTGTGAAAAATAGCTAAAACAAGTGAAATAAGGCATTAATACTAGGAAAATTTAGCCCCTAGCAAGCATAAGGTGAGCAAGAACTAAGCAAGAATGTATAGATGTATGAACCACTAGCTAGAAGGCCTATCAACATCATTAAGAGTAGTTATAAGTAGTTTTGATCTAATAATAGTAAATTTCTCTCTAGCTAGAGGTTTAGTGAAAATGTTTGCAAGTTCATTCTCCGTGTCCACATGCATGATATAAATATTTTTTTTTGGAAATGTGATCATGAAGGAAGTGGTGATGGACCTCTATATGTTTCTCTCTACAATGAAATATAGGATTATAATAGAGATTTATTTCACTAATATTATCATAGTAGATAGGAGAAGCATCAAAATGAATGTTAAAGTCTTGGAGTATTTTCTTCATCCGAACATGGGCACAACAACTCCCAGCTACAATGTATTCAACCTCAATTTTTTAAAGAGCCACTGTGCTTCATTTCTTAGACAGCCAAGAAACCAAGCATGGTCCTAGGAAGAAGCAAGTGTCACTTGTGCACTTTCTGTCAATCAAGCACCCTACATAATCAACATCACTATAGACAGTAAGAGTAAAGTCCCTTGACTTGGGATGACATAGTCCAAAATTGTGATTTTTGGTTAGATACCTCAAAATCCTCTTAATCTATATGGGATATTATTTTGTAGGACTTGATTGAAATTGAGCACACAAGCCAACACTACACATTATGTCGGGTCTAGAGGTAGTTAAACAAAGTAAGATACCAATCATACCTCTATAGAGCTTCTCATCCACTTTCTCACATTCTTCATCTTTATCAAGTTTCGCAGTGTTTGGCATGGGGGTGTCCATCGGCTTGGTGTTCTCCATTCCAAAGAGCTTCAAGAGTTCACTTGTGTACCTGCCTTAGTTGATGAAGTTACCTTCTTGGGTTTGCTTGATTTGGATGTTGAGGAAGAAAGTGAACCCCCCACCATGCTCATCTTGAAATCACTCTACATAAGAGTACTAAACTCCTTGCAAAGGTCAAGATCACTTATGTCAAATATAATATTGTAACACCCCTCCTCATGATATTTAACATGACCCAACAGAAGCTTTCACTTTGAAGAGGGATGTCACATTTAAGGAATCATAGCAAATAAACACATAATTCATCAAGAGATTCATGCAATGTTCTTTATATAAGAAATTACAATTGAGTGCTATAACATGTCTAAACAATTCTACACATGGAAACTATGCATAAAGATAAACATAATCAGATCGCGTAGTATGGATGGCACCCCACCAGATAGATCTTGAAGGTCTTCTAATCCGATCTTACTTCTCCTGAGTCCTTATTTACTCCAATTCCTGGGGACATCGCGTCCCTAGCCATGTAAAGGGGGAAAACAATCATATCAGTAAACGATACTGGCACATTATAACAAAAATAAAGTATATTTGACATAAAGAAGAAGTGGACATGAACTGACTATAAGAATTTCTTGAATAATATTCTTGAATCATTACTAACATGAAGAATTAAATAGCAATTGTATGCATCCCTCTATAATGCCCCATTAGGAGCACATGATTACAAGGAAAGCCCTTGATTGCTAGGAAAGCCCATAACAACCCCTTGAGGTCCATGATTCTAGAGCATATAAAAACTAATTCAATTCCATTAAATGTAATCATTAACATGACATTAACATTAAAATAATCATGATTCTTGAACTTAACATTATGGGATTTATCCCTATTAACATGATGTCTTAGCATGATGGGATTTCTCCCTCTTAATCATTAACATGAATTTCATAACTTTAATTGTAATGAACATTTTAATCATAGGACATAAAATATAGCAATCATCAAGCAATATGATATAGTGATCACAGCTTAAAAATTTAAACATGAAATCATAATGTCTACTTATACTTAACATGCACTAAACCATAAATATTGGTGTTGAGTAACATGACCTGTTTACCTTGGAGAAAAGTAGATCTTAAGATATTCTTCCTAATCCTTGAGTCAATTCTAGGTCGAATCTCTCCTTGACTTGATTAGGCTCTAAGCACCTGTTCATAAACATCATTAATCAATACATTGTATTGATCTAAGGTTGAACTAGGGGAAGTTGGGGTTTTAATACATTAGGGTTAGGCTCTCTGGTCAATATCACAAACTTAGGAAAATTAGGCTGACTCGGATCATATTAATTACACATAATACATATTTAAGGTTTTAATGGGAAAAATTATGGTTTCTAATAAAACTTAAAAATGGAAATGAAAATAAGGACTTGAAAACAATAAAATCAACTTCCTCTCAAAAAACCATTTACATAGACTATTTACTTGTATATTTCTGAGCATCCTACGGTTTACTATGAATATTTTAAGACTGACCGATTAGTAATCATTAAACTATATTTGAGACACCTAATAAATGAAAAATAAGATCAATGTAAATAAAGAATGAAATGTCAGAAACAACCAAGGTACGCATGACATGATAATCAAATATGTGGGGGCATTTTAGTCATTTAAAATATAAAATGAGACTCATGGTTGATGGATCAGTAGCGTGCATGAAATCTCAAAAATGCCCATTCTGATTGAATCACTTGATCAAAGCTCCATGGATATTAGGGTCATTCATTGACCAAGGATCTTCTAGTCACATACATGGCGAGAGCAGAACCTGGAGGTGGGAGCTCAATCGTGCGCAATGAATCCAGCGAGGGTCATGACTGTTTCAAGGGAACCAACACTCCCATTGCTCTCCTCTCATCAGCCCGAGGTCAAAGGTGCTTCACTGCAGCGGGGAGGAGCACTGAGGGGTAGGCGTTGCTCCGGCAATGGTTGAGGAGTATTCAGAGAATAGAAGATCATAAGGATGCTACGAAGGCAGCACAACAATGAAGCAGAAGTCTTAGCGAGGCTAACTCAGAGTCAGGTGAGCAATTTCATAGAGGAAAGGACCAGCATGGCCCTGAAGCTCGTTAGGAAATCGGTAAAATAGAGAGGGGGAACTCAAGTTAGCAACAAAGGGAAATCCATGGTAACAGACCTCGATAAAAGGCAATACATGATCCTTGTGGCACTACGAGTCGAAACGAGTCATTTATGTGACCAAAGAGGGCCTGGTAAGTCACGATGACGGGCATTGACGAGGATAAAAAACCCGTTCTATAGGATAGGATGACAGGAGTGACCGACGGGAAAACGGACAACGGGAGAAGATACTTGAGGGCCCATGTTTGCTTATCATGTTTGTGATTGAGATGGGGCGGCCAGTGATGTGAGGTCCAGGCTGTCATCATCAGAGAGGAAGGATGAGTAGGTATGGGTTCCTGAGGGTGTCGGAGGGAAAATTGGGCAAGCAGGAGAGGAACTTGGGGTCCGGTGATGCATTTGGGTCTTTTAGATGGAGATGAGGAAGGCGAGAGTGGTGTATGTGCATTCATGGTAGAGAGAGGCGACGAGCCCTATTTGGGCATTTTCCATACAAGGGGAGTTAGTGGATGAGTCATTGCTCATTTGAATCATCGAAGAGAGGCGAAGATGAGGGAGGAACAATCGAATGAAATAGTGGAGTAATGAGGGAGTGAGATGGCGAGGAAGGAAATACAGGAGAGTAACTCTTGTCTATGAAACTATCGGAAGGAAGGTGACGGTCTAAGAACTGTCAGATCGTGGATAGCTCAGATCCTGACCGTTGGATGGCATGAGAAAAAGGGCTGAAATCCAAAGGGCGTGTGACAGGAGGAAAAATTGGAACTATAAGCTTATTTGCTTGTAATGAATGAAATCAAACCTTACTCAACATTATAGAAATCTCATTAATTCATTTGGAAGGCCAAACTTGGTCCAATTGAGTTCAAATTTGAACCATTATCTAATCAGAGGGTCTAGAACGTTTCTATACCATTAGAATTTGTGTTTCTACACATTATGACCCGTAACTCTCGTATCTTAATTAAAATGCATTTAAAAACAATATGATTTGAAAGGGTCCCATTGATTGGATTCTTGAGTCATAAATCTAAGATTAATTATTAAATAGTCACATTTGTCACCTTACAACCTTTCTCTATGCTTTATGGTCATTTGGTAGGGGAGAGAAAATGAAAGGGATTAATATGAGTTAATGGATATACATAATTCATATTTGAAAATGAAATATGAGCTTGGGCTATTATCTTAAGTTTTCTCACCCTATTTTGTATAAAGACAATCATTATAGGCAGTTTGCATTAAAACCCCTCAATCATAACTATTTAGGAAAAACTTCATACTAAGTTTAAATTAATCATGAAAATTGGGATGTGATAATTCTACCCACTTTAAAACAAATTACGTCCTCAAAATTTCCTAGGGTACTACCCACCTTAGGAGTTATGTTACTTCTCCACATAATTATAACATTACTAAAATTTACACAGAAAGTCAATTTATTTCATGAAAGGTTCAAATGAACATGAGCTAATTATTACATCACTCTTCATCTTCCTTCTCTACTTGCATAGTAAAAATTCTAGCTTATCTTTTGGTAGGTGGAGGGTGGCCCTTGTTCTGGTCCTGGTCCTTCTTTGTGAGCTTAGGCCAGTTTGACTTGAGGTGTCTGGTTACTCCATAGTAGTAGCATGCACCCATACCATACATGCATGGGCCTACATGGTTCTTCTTGCATGTCGAACATTGGGGCTTCTCAACTTCTACTGTGGGTTTAGGTACCTTCCTCTTAGGGTTGTTGGGAGGCTAGTATTGGTTGTTGTTCTATGAAACTTATTTCTTGTAGATTCTCCCAGGGTGATCTTCAAGCTCTAGGGATGCATCTAGGGCAGTCTAGAGGGTCATGTGGCCTCTTCCTGACAACGCAAAGCTCAAGTCGGGCTCGATTCCTCGGATGAACTTCTTCATCCTATGACGTTCATCATAATCGTGGTTGTACTTCTATAGGACCCTGAACTTCATGGCATACTGGGCCACAGTCATGTCACCCACTTGAGCCAGGTTGGCAAACTTTAACTCCTTCTCAATCATAGCCTCAGACACATAATGCTTAGATAAACTAATGAATGCAAATGCAAACATTGTTGATAGAGATAATATGATACACCACCGAAAGCACCAAATGTGCACTCTACCTCAATTTACAGGGGTTGGATAACTGGATAAACATCTCAGTGCAGGAAACTGTCCATCACATATTTTTAGATAAATTTAGTGAGCTAAGTGTAAACACTGTGTATCCAACAAGGCCAAGGGAAGCACAACATGTGTGCCCTCCCGTAAGTTACTCGGTTGGGATCCCCGGATGGAACCCCATGTCGGGGAATTGTGCATTCCGTATAACAGCTGAAAAAGATAAACAATGAGAATAAATAGCTTTATGACCACATCCCATAGGGTTGGAACACAAACAAGGTTGGAGTAAGATTGGTGGTGCATCGACATAATGGTAGTGGCTTCCCCATGCTAAAAACCCACAATAGACTAAACATCAAGCGACCGAAAAAACAAGGGTAGGGAGTTAGCAAGCCATCAGACCAGGTCTTACGAGGGATTTCAACACCTCAAGGATCCATGGAGTCTTCCCTTGGGGAAAGAAAGAAATGAGATAACAAAACAAGTCAAGTCATAGATATTCATCATAATAGATGGTCGCATAGAAGTCAGCTCATGAAACCAATGGTTTGATTAAAATTCCCACACAATTCGTCTTGCAAACTTTGTGTTATAGAAGTTATGTATAGATCGGTATTCTACAAGCATGTTCAAGTTGTAAAATGCAATGAGAGCTATTATATGTACGGTTTGTTATACCGACCACTAATTAGGCAACCACTCATGATTTTTGCCGAAGCTAGAGGGTCTTTCATTCATCATGCCCTCCTATTGCATGTCTCAACATGACCATTGCATCTCATTTAATAGCCATATAGATAGGTATAGCATTTTGGGTGATGAATCTGGGATACATACACATCAATAGAACTATAAAGAATGTGTTTTGCTATTACATCACCAAGCTTATTGCCATCTCATTTTTTAATTGAATCTTGAGGTTTGAAATATTTTTCATTTGAGTGTGGATGCATTTGAGAATATGTTTGTGTGTCTATTGTTCTTTATCTTCTAGGTGGATCATCAACCAAGTTACTTTGGAATTAGTCTCCAGGATGAGGTTCTCCAGGTGTACATTGGCCCTTCATGAAACTATTCAAAGGATTGCTTTAAGTCCATCATCTACTACATATGTAGAATGATTCTTCCTTCCTTCATAGTCAAAGTAGGTTTCAACACCGCCATGCATAACAATCGAACTACTACATGGCCTGAGTTGGGTTTATTTTGCAAGCTTGAGTTGCATTTTTGCAACATTAATCCTCATCTTCTTTCAATTGAGTGGTGCAAAAACTCTTTTATTGAGATAGATTTATCAAATTTGCTACTATTTTCCCATTTTTCGTGGCTAAAAAAATCAAAGAAGAGTATTTTAGGATTTTAGTATCGAAAATATCATTTTTCAAAAAAGATTCACCAAAATGTCACATTTAGGAAGAAATACATCCCATTGAAATATGGAACACTCCATGTGCGAGCAATGTGTCTTATTGGGGGATGCGTTGGTCACAGAGATGGCAATGTGTCTCCCTTAGAGACGCATTGTTCCTATATTTTTTTATTGATAGCTATTTTTTATATCTTATTTAGTTGGTTTATTAAAAACTCCAATAATCAGTCATTTTTATATATATAGCTATACATAAAATAAAATAAAGTAACAAAATATCATAGTTCATCTATAAATGTAAATGGTAGTTCATTTTATAAATGTATATATAGTGTGTCATATTAGTAAATACAATACTAAATATATAATAGAATATATATATTTAATCAACACATTGGTTGATCAATTGGCTCTAGGGGGGTGAATAGAGCTAAAAGTTACTTATACTAGATTTGTTTGACCTTCAAGTTACTTCAAAATATGGGATTGTAAATATTGAATTTGTAGTGTAATTAAGAATACATAGCAAGGATGAGAGAGATTGAAGAAACGCATAAAAAAGCTATGTAGAGTGGTTCCAATCTCCAAACTAGGAGAAAATCTGTCTATTTCCTAGAGAGGTCAAGCTCTAGGATTTTACAACTGATGTATACTTATATTCCATTATAAGTCATACAAGATGACCTTCCTTTTTTGGACCAAGGGTACCCACCTCTTTTTTAAGGACCAAAAGGAGCCAATAAACCAACCAAACACTTACCTATCCCTTAAGATAGAGTCTTCTACCTCTACAAGGTTTTACCCACTCTTGCAAGCAGCTTGACGCCTTTGCCAAGGAGATCATGTTCTTGCATCGAGTCTTTTTCCTTAAAGGATTTACCCACTCTACTCCTAGATCTTCATCCTTGACTTTCTCATTCACCTTGGAGAAGCTTTTGCACCTTATCCTTCCACTTGGAGAAGCATTACACCTTCTCCTTCACTTGGAGAAGCTTTCAGTAACTTGATCTTAGGAAAGGGGTTGGGAAAAGGGAAGCTTTGAGAGACTTAGAAGACAACAATGGAGTAGCTCTCTCACACATATCCTATCTCACTCGCATGGATGTTTTGATTTACAAAAAAGAGAGAGAAAGGGGCTCAAGTGGATTGGATGCATTCAACTATAGATAGGATCTTGAATACCATGAAGGACCAACCTTAGAATGAACTCCAAGAGGTTATATTTGTAGTTGGTGATGTCTACTAGAAAATACGAGAACTAAGGAACATTTTCTATATGTTTGGGGTGTTGCAATGGATATAATTTCTAGTTTTACAACACTCCAATAGATAGAATTACTTTTTCTATACACTTTGTACAGTGCAATCGATCGAGTTTCAATATAGATAACTCAACTGATTGCATTATGCGACAAAGCAAATTTGAAGCATCGGTCGAGTTTATCCTAGATGAAACTCGACCGATCGATTAAATTTGATTTAATAGTGCAGGATGTCGGTCAAATTTTTCCTGGGATAAACTCATCCAAACATGGGCATTTGCCAAGATCAGTCCAAGGCATCAGTCAAGTTTCTACTGAGGACACTCGGCCGATCATACAACATATGATCAATTTTAGAAAATGTCATTAAAGTGATTAAATGATCAAATTAAGCGCTCCTAATTTTTTATCGTCTTAGTTACATGTCATACCATCAACACAAATGGTTACAAAAATTGTCCTAAGGGTTTTAGAGCATTTTCCAAGAAAGTGCATTTGCACTTCTTTTGACTTGAACTAGATCAAGCTAGGGCTTGATTGAGTGAATCCTTTTCCTATACCTAATTCCTAAAATCAATCTCAAATATACATATTAGATACATATGAATAGAATGGTTAAGTCATCATCAAAATATGGATAATTTATATCACTTAGGTCAACATTCTCCCCCTTTTTGAAGATGAGAAACCATTCCTAAACATATTGAAAAGGATTTTAAATTTAAAACTTTTACCTTGTGAATTGTAAGGGGATACATGATTGAACAATATGCAATTTCTCTCTCACAATCATGCTTACCTCAGTTTATCTTTTCTTTCACCTGTATGGTAAGTATTACAATAAGAAAAACCATAGCACACACACACACACACAGATATATATATATATATATATATATATATATATATATATATATATATATATATAGTCCTTTTACATAGGCACATGATTAACAAATAATCAACTAGAAAAGGATCACAATTCAATATGCACTTGAGCTCCTACTTTCCATGTGGTACTTGTAGTACATGAGCACTCATTTTCTCTCCCCCTTTGTCATTTCAAAAATGAAGAGGGGTAGAATAGCTATAAAACATAGGTCTAATCCATAGGCACAAACTACATAATAGCCACCAAAGTAAGCACCAAGTAACAGACTAGAGAGAATAAACATACTAGAGTCATAATAAAAAATATGGAAGCATATATCAAGAACTCATAAGATATAAAAAACCATATAATTAAGGTACAAATGATTAGATTACAACAGTAGATATGTCCTCTCATGATGAAAACTACAAAGCATAGAAGACAATGGTAATATATGAAAAATAGTAAGCCTCAGCTACAATCCCCAAATGTTCAATGCATAAAAATTCTACTGAAATATATCTAGATAAGCACGCTATAGACCAAGAACTAAATATATAGGGTATCTATGTAAACTATGTCATCCTCTTTGCCTTCCTCGGGTTGGTAGTCCTCATCTTCGTCAGAAGAAACATCTTTGGAAACTGGTGTAGCCTCAACACCATCACCATCATTAGAAGAGCCATCATCAGAACCATCTGCATCCTCAACATCATCATCATTAGCTTCCTCGTCAGCCATTTCCTCATCATTGAAAAGAAAAAAAGAGTGGGGAAGGCCAACGATGGTTTTTCTCTTCCCAGGATATGACACACTCTTTCAGAGCCTTGTCTTGCTCAAAGTTGGGAATAGAAGTCCCATCAAAGATATCTAGTAGAATGGCGGTAGGGCCAGGAGGCAAAGCCAGAAGCTGAGGAATAGTAGGCTTCGATGAAATGGGGGCATGTCCTCCATCAGAAGCAAGAGGTACATCATAAGAAGAAAATGGAGGATCTAGGTAGAACTGACTATATGCATAAGAAGCATAGTCAACATATGGGTAGGGCCGATAGGTGGGGTAGGGAAGGTTGTAGGATAGGTTCATGTGTGACATGATCTGAACTAAGTCATGTTGGATGTGGTCCTGAACTTGAAGGTTATACGCATTTTGGTGTAACATATATCCCATGAGGGCTTCATTGGACATTGAAAAAGAGGTGCGACCATGTCTAGAAGGTGATGGAGGGCATGGATGGAGGTGGAAGCACTTGGTGTGGTAGACGAAGTGGGGTGGAAGGACTTCTTGATGTTGGTCTCACTGATGCAAACCCCTTTTCAAAATGGTTTGTAGAAAAGGTCATGGAAAAGAGATTTCTCAGTATGGTAAGAAAAAAGAACACATATCAAGTAAGGATGGGGGAATGGGTGTCGGTGGTGTTCTTCCTTGAGTCTAAAACAATCATATGGTGAAGAATATAATGAGACCATTTCATTGCAACATTATTCAAGAGATAATACACTATCGTAGCAATGTTCTCTGCAATATCTATTTGATTTTTCTTTGGATGAGTATTGCAGTTAACAACTAATGCAATAAGATGATTCTTGATTTCAGGGGAAGAGGAGGGCATGAAGGATTTATTCCTATATGGGATGTCAGGTTTCTTCAAAAACATATGGATATCATGAAGGGTAAGCATAGGGTCAAAGCTTTTATAGAGACCTTTAGGGTCTAGTAGGTCATGATAGCTAGGATAGGAAGACATCCATGAACTTGGAAAGTTTGTACTCTTGAAATAGGTATTCAAAGAATCCTTAGAGATTGTAATCTTGGTACCAAAAATCATAGAAGTCAAGATGAATTGGGTATAAGGTGGTGGCACATTCGTAGTGTAGTACCACGAGAGATTGGTGTAAAATTCATGGATTGTCTTTATGCTAGACATGGAATTTGTGAAGCACAAATGCTCTACACATAGAGCACTAAGATGGTGTGCTTTGAATACCTCAGCAACCTCTTTTATCACCTCAGTAGTTGCAAAATGTGGTTCAAACATGGCACAGAAGGAAAGGGATTCCTAGGAAGGAGTTCTGTGTACCTGTTCACGGCTTGTGTGGAGGTGCCATGAGAAGATACGTCTCTAGGAGTAGTGGAGGTGGATGGAACTCCATCTCTGGTGTGTTTCCTATAGTCAGAAGCCATGGAGGTCGGATTGAGAAGAAAAGACCATCAATGAAGGACAAAACGCAAGTAGTAGGTCACCTAACCACCTTGGTTTAGGTTGGGGGAGGTAAAGAGGGCTGATATGGGGCTAGAAAGGGTGTAGGAAAGGTTGGGTTAGTCCTAGAGTTGGAGGATAAATGCTGGAGAGTGGCTATTAATTGACTTTCTCTAGCTGAGAGGGAGAAAGTCGTCTAACACCCTTTATAATTTTTGTCCAATAGCATTGTCACTCGAGTTCTGTGTTTTGGATTCTTGACTGATACTACATTTTAATTCAGTCTTTGGCCAAGGATCGGTCGAGTTTCTAGTAGGTCAAACTCGACTGATTGGTCAGTCTATCCAAAAGATAAGAAATTCAATTGTAGGACGCTAGAGTGATACATAAATTTATTTTTCTAGCTTTTAATGCATTTTGAGCATATTGGAGCACATTTAACTCGTCATTGGCTACTATTTTGCGGTAAAATATGCATTTGTGAAAAATAGCTAGAACAAGTGAAATAAGGCATTAGGAAAATTTAGCCCCTAGCAAGCATAAGGTGAGCAAGAACTAAGCAAGAATGTATAGATGTATGAACCACTAGCTAGAAGGCATATCAACATCATTAAGAGTAGTTATAAGTAGTTTTGATCTAATAATAGTAAATTTCTCTCTAGCTAGAGGTTTAGTGAAAATGTTTGCAAGTTCATTCTCCGTGTCCACATGCATGATATAAATATTTTTTTTGGAAATGTGATCATGAAGGAAGTGGTGATGGACCTCTATATGTTTCTCTCTACAATGAAATATAGGATTATAATATAGATTTATTTCACTAATATTATCATAGTAGATAGGAGAAGCATCAAAATGAATGTTAAAGTCTTGGAGTATTTTCTTCATCCGAACATGGGCACAACAACTCCCAGCTACAATGTATTCAACCTCAATTTTTTAAAGAGCCACTGTGCTTCATTTCTTAGACAGCCAAGAAACCAAGCATGGTCCTAGGAAGAAGCAAGTGTCACTTGTGCACTTTCTGTCAATCAAGCACCCTACATAATCAACATCACTATAGACAGTAAGAGTAAAGTCCCTTGACTTGGGATGACATAGTCCAAAATTGTGATTTTTGGTTAGATACCTCAAAATCCTCTTAATCTATATGGGATATTATTTTGTAGGACTTGATTGAAATTGAGCACACAAGCCAACACTACACATTATGTCGGGTCTAGAGGTAGTTAAACAAAGTAAGATACCAATCATACCTCTATAGAGCTTCTCATCCACTTTCTCACATTCTTCATCTTTATCAAGTTTCGCAGTGTTTGGCATGGGGGTGTCCATCGGCTTGGTGTTCTCCATTCCAAAGAGCTTCAAGAGTTCACTTGTGTACCTGCCTTAGTTGATGAAGTTACCTTCTTGGGTTTGCTTGATTTGGATGTTGAGGAAGAAAGTGAACCCACCACCATGCTCATCTTGAAATCACTCTACATAAGAGTACTAAACTCCTTGCAAAGGTCAAGATCACTTATGTCAAATATAATATTGTAACACCCCTCCTCATGATATTTAACATGACCCAACAGAAGCTTTCACTTTGAAGAGGGATGCCACATTTAAGGAATCATAGCAAATAAACACATAATTCATCAAGAGATTCATGCAATGTTCTTTATATAAGAAATTACAATTGAGTGCTATAACATGTCTAAACAATTCTACACATGGAAACTATGCATAAAGATAAACATAATCAGATCGCGTAGTATGGATGGCACCCCACCAGATAGATCTTGAAGGTCTTCTAATCCGATCTTACTTCTCCTGAGTCCTTAGTTACTCCAATTCCTGGGGACATCGCGTCCCTAGCCATGTAAAGGGGGAAAACAATCATATCAGTAAACGATACTGGCACATTATAACAAAAATAAAGTATATTTGACATAAAGAAGAAGTGGACATGAACTGACTATAAGAATTTCTTGAATAATATTCTTGAATCATTACTAACATGAAGAATTAAATAGCAATTGTATGCATCCCTCTATAATGCCCCATTAGGAGCACATGATTACAAGGAAAGCCCTTGATTGCTAGGAAAGCCCATAACAACCCCTTGAGGTCCATGATTCTAGAGCATATAAAAACTAATTCAATTCCATTAAATGTAATCATTAACATGACATTAACATTAAAATAATCATGATTCTTGAACTTAACATTATGGGATTTCTCCCTATTAACATGATGTCTTAGCATGATGGGATTTCTCCCTCTTAATCATTAACATGAATTTCATAACTTTAATTGTAATGAACATTTTAATCATAGGACATAAAATATAGCAATCATCAAGCAATATGATATAGTGATCACAGCTTAAAAATTTAAACATGAAATCATAATGTCTACTTATACTTAACATGCACTAAACCATAAATATTGGTGTTGAGTAACATGACCTATTTACCTTGGAGAAAAGTAGATCTTAAGATATTCTTCCTAATCCTTGAGTCAATTCTAGGTCGAATCTCTCCTTGACTTGATTAGGCTCTAAGCACCTGTTCATAAACATCATTAATCAATACATTGTATTGATCTAAGGTTGAACTAGGGGAAGTTGGGGTTTTAATACATTAGGGTTAGGCTCTCTGGTCAATATCACAAACTTAGGAAAATTAGGCTGACTCGGATCATATTAATTACACATAATACATATTTAAGGTTTTAATGGGAAAAAATATGGTTTCTAATAAAACTTAAAAATGGAAATGAAAATAAGGACTTGAAAACAATAAAATCAACTTCCTCTCAAAAAACCATTTACATAGACTATTTACTTGTATATTTCTGAGCATCCTACGGTTTACTATGAATATTTTAAGACTCACCGATCAGTAATCATTAAACTATATTTGAGACACCTAATAAATGAAAAATAAGATCAATGTAAATAAAGAATGAAATGTCAGAAACAACCAAGGTACGCATGACATGATAATCAAATATGTGGGGGCATTTTAGTCATTTAAAATATAAAATGAGACTCATGGTTGATGGATCAGTAGCGTGCATGAAATCTCAAAAATGCCCATTCTGATTGAATCACTTGATCAAAGCTCCATGGATATTAGGGTCATTCATTGACCAAGGATCTTCTAGTCACATACATGGCGAGAGCAGAACCTGGAGGTGGGAGCTCAATCGTGCGCAATGAATCCAGCGAGGGTCATGACTGTTTCAAGGGAACCAACACTCCCATTGCTCTCCTCTCATCAGCCCGAGGTCAAAGGTGCTTCACTGCAGCGGGGAGGAGCACTGAGGGGTAGGCGTTGCTCCGGAAATGGTTGAGGAGTATTCAGAGAATAGAAGATCATAAGGATGCTACGAAGGCAGCACAACAATGAAGCAGAAGTCTTAGCGAGGCTAACTCAGAGTCAGGTGAGCAATTTCATAGAGGAAAGGACCAGCATGGCCCTGAAGCTCGTTAGGAAATCGGTAAAATAGAGAGGGGGAACTCAAGTTAGCAACCAGGGAAATCCATGGTAACAGACCTCGATAAAAGGCAATACATGATCCTTGTGGCACTACGAGTCGAAACGAGTCATTTCTGTGACCAAAGAGGGCCTGGTAAGTCACGATGACGGGCATTGATGAGGATAAAAAACCCGTTCTATAGGATAGGATGACAGGAGTGACCGACGGGAAAACGGACAACGGGAGAAGATACTTGAGGGCCCATGTTTGCTTATCATGTTTGTGATTGAGATGGGGCGGCCAGTGATGTGAGGTCCAGGCTGTCATCATCAGAGAGGAAGGATGAGTAGGTATGGGTTCCTGAGGGTGTCGGAGGGAAAATTGGGCAAGGAGGAGAGGAACTTGGGGTCCGGTGATGCATTTGGGTCTTTTAGATGGAGATGAGGAAGGCGAGAGTGGTGTATGTGCATTCATGGTAGAGAGAGGCGACGAGCCCTATTTGGGCATTTTCCATACAAGGGGAGTTAGTGGATGAGTCATTGCTCATTTGAATCATCGAAGAGAGGCGAAGATGAGGGAGGAACAATCGAATGAAATAGTGGAGTAATGAGGGAGTGAGATGGCGAGGAAGGAAATACAGGAGAGTAACTCTTGTCTATGAAACTATCGGAAGGAAGGTGACGGTCTAAGAACTGTCAGATCGTGGATAGCTCAGATCCTGACCGTTGGATGGCATGAGAAAAAGGGCTGAAATCCAAAGGGCGTGTGACAGGAGGAAAAATTGGAACTATAAGCTTATTTGCTTGTAATGAATGAAATCAAACCTTACTCAACATTATAGAAATCTCATTAATTCATTTGGAAGGCCAAACTTGGTCCAATTGAGTTCAAATTTGAACCATTATCTAATCAGAGGGTCTAGAACGTTTCTATACCATTAGAATTTGTGTCTGTACACATTATGACCCGTAACTCTCGTATCTTAATTAAAATGCATTTAAAAACAATATGATTTGAAAGGGTCCCATTGATTGGATTCTTGAGTCATAAATCTAAGATTAATTATTAAATAGTCACATTTGTCACCTTACAACCTTTCTCTATGCTTTATGGTCATTTGGTAGGGGAGAGAAAATGAAAGGGATTAATATGAGTTAATGGATATACATAATTCATATTTGAAAATGAAATATGAGCTTGGGCTATTATCTTAAGTTTTCTCACCCTATTTTGTATAAAGACAATCATTATAGGCAGTTTGCATTAAAACCCCTCAATCATAACTATATAGGAAAAACTTCATACTAAGTTTAAATTAATCATGAAAATTGGGATGTGATAATTCTACCCACTTTAAAACAAATTACGTCCTCAAAATTTCCTAGGGTACTACCCACCTTAGGAGTTATGTTACTTCTCCACATAATTATAACATTACTAAAATTTACACAGAAAGTCAATTTATTTCATGAAAGGTTCAAATGAACATGAGCTAATTATTACATCACTCTTCATCTTCCTTCTCTACTTGCATAGTAAAAATTCTAGCTTGTCTTTTGGTAGTTGGAGGTGTTGGATAAATTGGATATTATGATAAATCCCTTTTGTTTCGATGATGACAAACATTTCATTCTTATTAAACTAACGAGCTACTTAAGTGTGCAGGAACAAGGTGATGACAAAGTTCTAGGGAATCCATACGCTTGAATGTTTGTAAATGTCATGCAATGTAATCATTTGTAAACTTGTACAAATATATAATGTACAAGTACTTAGACTTCATGTAAATCAAGCGTTAGATCTCCCTAGCTAAACACCACACTTAGTTAGGTCATATCCTTCTAATAGGATCACATAATGCACACTCATGCACACACTTAGTATCTTAATTGAAAGTTTGAAAACAGAGTCAATCTCAGTCGACCACACTCCTCGACCGAGACACTCTCGGTCGACAAACTTCTCGACCGAGATTGACCAAAAGTAGCCGTTAGACACAGCAGCTGACAGTTGCAAATAAACGTTAATCCAGAGAGCCTGTCGGTCGACAAATCCTCGACCGACTGGGCATCTCGGTCGACAAGTCCTCGACCGAGATGGTCTCTGACAGCAACTGCAGAATTAATTAACTAGCCGTTGCTAATGCGCCTAACTTATTCCTAACGGCTAGTTAAGCACTAGGAACCCCCTAGAAGTTGTCTAGAACGTCCTTAAGCATACATAGGCCATTCCTATAAATAGGAGATGCCTTAGGACACCAAAGAATATCCAAGATATACTTGTGCTATACTTGAGCTTGAATACACACTTGCAATCTGTTTTAGAGCAATAGAGCAATTCCTACACTTGCCATTCATTCCTATTGCTCCCATTTCGTGCCCTATAGGCTAGTATCTCCTATCCATTACAATCACATTGTCATACACATTGGTTAGGAGATTTATACGCTTGATATAGGCAAATCAAGCCTTGTGCTTAAAAGGATAAGTTGTAATTTCTGTTTTCTTTCTTGTTCCTTTGTATCTTTTGTACTCTCCTTGCTACTCCTAGGGTTGGAGGCTGCGGATTGGAGAGGGTTGACTTCTCAGGTGGAGAAGGGGACTTCAAGCTACTTCAAGAAGGCTATCGCACGGGAAGCTACTTCAGAAGGCTGGTGCAACGGGTGTTGGTGCATCTACTTCAAGGGAAGGCTGCTTCAAGGTTGGGCGATTACTTCTAGGTGAAGGCTGCTTGAAGGGTTTGGGAAAAGAAATTGTATTTTATGTAAAGTCCTTGCGAGGTAATAAAATAGATTTCTTTTCAAATCCCGGTTGGGTAAGCAACCGGGTAGTGGACTGACTACCTTAGTATTTGCTAAGGCTAGGAACCACTCTAAACCCTTGTGTCTCCTTGTCCAATCTTTCTTTGTGGTTGCTTGAGTTTAAATTACTTTAAAATTACCATAAAACTCTATTCACCCCCCCTCTAGAGGTTTTCAGGAGGGTGGCCCTTGTTCTGGTCCTGGTCCTTCTTTGTGAGCTTAGGCCAGTTTGACTTGAGGTGTCTGGTTACTCCATAGTAGTAGCATGCACCCATACCATACATGCATGGGCCTACATGGTTTTTCTTGCATGTCGAACATTGGGGCTTCTCAACTTCTACTGTGGGTTTAGGTACCTTCCTCTTAGGGTTGTTGGGAGGCTAGTATTGGTTGTTGTTCTACGAAACTTATTTCTTGTAGATTCTCCCAAGGTGATCTTCAAGCTCTAGGGATGCATCTAGGGCAGTCTAGAGGGTCATGTGGCCTCTTCCTGACAACGCAAAGCTCAAGTCGGGCTCGATTCCTCGGATGAACTTCTTCATCCTACGACGTTCATCATAATCGTGGTTGTACTTCTATAGGACCCTGAACTTCATGGCATACTGGGCCACAATCATGTCACCCACTTGAGCCAGGTTGGCAACCTTTAACTCCTTCTCAATCATAGCCTCAGACACATAATGCTTACAAAAGGCTTCAACAAATCAATCCCATGAGAGTGGAGGTGCTTCAGCTACCCTTGAGTTGAGGTAGTTCTCCCACCATATGTGGGATGCCCCTTTGAGCGTGTGGGTTGCAAAGCAAACCCTAGAGTGTTGAGGGTAGTCCATGTCTCGGAATCAAAGTTCCATGCCTATAATCCATTCCTCAGCTTTGGTGACTACATCCATCTTTCCTTCACCTGAGAAAGAGTCGGGCCTTATCTTTAGAAAATCCACTAAAGTTAGCTCATGATGTCTAGGCTGGTATTGTCCTTGCGTTAAGACATTGGTGAGGGCTTGGACCAAATCTTCTAGGGTTGGATTATTATTCCCTCTTGGTCCACTTCCCCCACTAGAAGAGATAGTGCCATCATCCCTACCCTTTCCCTTGTCTTCTCTCTTAGGGGCCATCTAAAAAAAGGTCATATAAACCGAGGTTAGAACATATGAATCAAATTGTTTCTTTTGTGGCCATCCATTTATTGGCTCTGATACCATTAATGCAACACCCCTCCTCATGTTATTTAACATGACCTAGAAGAAGCTTTCACTTTAAAGAGGGATGTCACATTTAAGGAATCATAGAAAATAAACACATATTTTGCCAAGAGATTCATGCAATGTTTTTTATATAAGAAATTACAATTGAGTGCTATAACATGTCTAAAAAATTATACACATGGAAACTAAGCATAAAGATAAACATAATTGGATCGCCTAGTAGGGATGGAACCCCACCAGATAGCTCTTGAAGGTCTTCTAATCATGTCTTGCTTATACTGAGTCCTTAGTTGCTCCAATTCCTGGGGACATCGCGTCCCCAACCATGCGAAGGGGGAAAACAATCATATCAGTAAACGATACTGGCACATTATAAGAAAAATAAAGTATATTTGACATGTAAGAAGAAGTGGACATGAATTGACTATAAGAATTTCTTGAATAATATTCTTGAATCATTTCTAACATGAAGAATTAAATAGTAATTGTATGCATCCCTCTATAACACCCCATTAAGAGAACATGATTGCTAGGAAAACTCTTAAAGATCCCTTGAGGTCCATGATTCAGGATCATATAAAACCAATTCAATTCCATTTAACATAATCATTAACATGACATTAACATAAAATAATCATGATTCTTGAACTTAACATGATGGGATTTCTCCCTATTCACATGATGTCTTAGCATGATGGGATTTCTCCCTCTTAATCATTAACATGAATTTCATAACTTTAATCTTAATGAACATTTTAATCATAGGACATAACATATAACAATCATCAAGCAATATGATATAGTGATCATGGCTTAAAAGTTTAAACATGAAATCATAATGTCTACTTATACTTAACATGCAATAAACCATAAATATTGGTTCTCAGTAGCATGACCTATTTACCTTGGATCAAAGTAGATCCTAAGATGTTCTTCCTGATCCTTGAGTCAATTCTAGGTCAAATATCTCCTTGACTTGATTAGGCTCTAAGCACCTGTTCATAAACATCATTAATCAATACATTGTATTGATCTAAGGTTGAACTAGGGGAAGTTGGGGTTTTAATACATTAGGGTTAGGCTCATTGGTCAACATCATAAAATTAGGAAAATTAGGGTTTCTAATAAAACAAAGAAATGCAAATGGAAACTAGGACTTGAAAATAGTAAAATTGACTTCCTCTCAAAAAACCCTTTCCATAGACTATTTACTTATATTTTTCTTAACATCCTAAGATTTACTATGAATATTCCAAGACTGGCCAAGCAGTAATCATTAAACAATATTCGAGACACTCATTAAATAAAAAATAACATCAATGTAAATAAAGAATGAAATGTCAGAAACAACCAAGGTACGTGTGAAAGGTTAATCAAATATGTGGGGGCATTTTAGTCATTTAAAATATAAAATGAGACTCACAGTTGATGGATCAGTAGTGCCCGTGAAATCTCAAAAATTCCCATTCGGATTGAATCACTCAATCAAAGTTGTGTGGATATTAGGGTCATTCATTGACCAATGATCTTCTGCTCGCATCCATGGCGAGAGCAGAACTTGGAGGCAGGAGATCGATCATGCGTGAGAAATCCTACAAGGGTAGTGAATGTTTTGATGGAACCTTCATTCACATTGCTCTCCTCTCATCAGCCCGATGTCAAAGGTGCTTCACTAAGGCCGAGAGGTGCACTAAGGGGTAGGTGTTGCTCCGTCAATGGATGAGGAGTATTCAGAGAATAGAAAATCAGTAGGATGCTATGAAGGCATCGAAACAATGAAGAAGAAGTCTTAGTGAGGCTAACCCAGAGTCGGGTGAGAAATTTCATAGAGCAAAGGACCAGCATGGCCCTAGAGCTCGTCGAGAAACCGGTAAAATAGAGAGGGGGAAGTCGACTTAGCAACAAGGGAAATCCATCGTAACAGACCTCGATAAAAGGCAGTACACGATCCTTGAGGCACTACGAGTCGAAATGAGTCATTTCTATGGCCAAAGAGGGCCTGGTGTGTCACGACGACGGGCACTGACGAGGATCAAAAACTAGGTCTATAGGATAGGATGATAGGGGTGATCGCATGGCAAATAGACAACGGGAGAAGATACCTGAGGGCCCAGGTTTGCTTACTGTGGTGGTGATTGAGCTGGGGTGGTCGGTGCTGTGAGGTCCATGTCGTCATCGTTAAAGAGGAAGGAGGAGTAGGTCTGGGTTCCTGAGGGTGTCGGAGGGAAAATTGGGCAAGGAGGAGAGGCACTTGGGGTCCGGTGATGCCTTCAGGTCTTTTATATAGGAATGAGGAAGGCGAGAGTGGTTTCTGTGCATTCATGGTGGAGAGAGGTGACGAACCCTATTTGGGTGTTTTGCCTACAAGGGGAGTTAGTGGTTCATTCATTGCTCATTCAAATAATCAAAGAGAGACGAAGATGAGGGATGAAGAATTGAATGAAATAGTTGAGTAATGAGGGAGTGAGATGGTGAGGAAGGAAACACATGAGAGTAACTCATGTTCATGAAACCGTCAGGAGGAAGGTGACAGTCTAAGAACCGTTAGATCACAGATCGCTCAGATCCTGACCATTGGATGGCGTGAGAAAAAGGGAAAATATCCAAAGGGCGTGTGACAGGAGGCTAAATTGGAACTATATGCTTATTTTCTCATATTGAATGAAATCAAACCTTACTCTTTTTTTTTGCTCGAGAACGGTTGTGCCTTTTTATTGATTTTGGTAAAAGAGTTTACAGAAAGAAAACTATATATCTACAGTAAAGAATAGAAGAAAAAGAAAGAAAGAATACAACTAAAAGAATGACTATAAGCTGTGCAGCCCACAGAGATCAGTCTCAGTGTCTCTCCAGCAGGCTTCAGTGTTCCTTCTTTTGTTCTCAAAGAGATTAAGGTTTCTTTCACGCCAAAATTGGTAAAAAAAATAGCAAGGCACGTGATGCAGGACTTTATTTTGGAAAGAAGCACAAGACAATCATCCCAAGATTCAGGTGTGAGAGAAATCCAGTCTTCATCATCCGCTTGTTTCCAGATTGCTTTGGTGTAGCTACACTTCAGGAAAACATGATAGTTGTCTTCATAATCTGCTTCACAGAGAAGACATCTAGAAATAATGGTCATGCCAAATATTCTAAGAACATCTTGAGTAGCAGTTCTATCCAGGAAAATTCTCCAAGCCAACAGGCTATAAGAGCGAGGTATAAAGCTTCTCCAAATCACCTTCGCCCATACATACTTGATGCCAGAAACTCTGATAGATTCCCAGCAGGACTTAAGAGAAGGAGATTCAACCCCATTATATAGCATCTTGTCCTTGTCAGCAAAAGACATCTTCATATTCAAGACAAAATCATTGAACTCTTTATGGCTTCTCTTACTGCTCAAAGACCAAGCTTTATTACAGATAAAATTGTTCAGATTGCCATAAAGACCCTTACCCAGTTTGAGAACGTTAGCAGTAGTTATGTAATTAGATAAAAACTTCCCTCCAGGGGTCTCTCCACAGCTTGATCAAAGTACCATCTCCAATCATACAGGAAATATGTGGAATGATCTTGTGTCTGTATCTGAGGCATTGCCTCCACATCCAAGAGCTATTAGGGTCACTCTGAACTCACCATATAGAGTCATTTTTAATGTATTTTCCATTGATCCAACGGACCTAGAGGTGATCCTTTTTACTCGCAATGTTCCATATGTTTCTATTTATGCCAGCTTCATTCATATCTTTAAGCCTTCTTATACCAAGGCCACCTTCAATTTTCGGTTTACAAATGGTGTCCCAATCAATGAGATGAATTTTCCTTTCCATGTCAACACCCCCCCAAATAAAGTTTCGACAGATTCCCTCAACTTCCTCCATAATGGAACCAGGAAGAGGAAAGGTAGAGGACCAGAAGAGATGAAGAGACATGAGAGTAGAGATAGTGAGTTCAATTCTTCCTCCAAACGAAAGGGTCTTATGCTTCCAACCATCAAGCTTGGCTTTAATCTTGTCAATCTGAGCACCACAATGGGAATTCCGTAGCTAACCACAAAACAGAGGTAGTCCAAGGTAGAGCATAGGGAACGTTACAATGGGGATATCAAGTAAATTAGAAATATAGGCACCATCAGCATTACGGCTGTAGAAAACATGACTTTTAGAGGAACTAATCTTCAAACCAGATTTCTCTCCAAAAGTATTCAGAATATCCTTAATGGCCAGAGCATTTGGAGCATCAGCTTCTAGAAAAAACATAACATCATCTGCGGAAAAGCAGATGGGAAACGTGCAGCTAAGAATTCCTGATAGGATTAATATGACCTTTCTTAACTGCATTGTTCATCATAGCAGTCAATCCTTCCATAACTAAAACAAAGATGTAAGGAGTATTAGGATCGCCCTGACAGATGCCATTAGAAGGGAGAATAGCTTTAGAAGGTTGTCCATTTATCAGAATATGGTAGCTACTAGTGCACATAATGGTGTGAATCCAATCAATCCAGCAACTAGGAAAATTCATCTTGACCATAATCTTGATAATGAAATCCCAACGAACAGCATCATAAGCTTTAACAAGATCAGCCTTGATACACATTTTCGGCTTGGTTCCCTCTTTTTGAAAGTCACTAATAATTTCATTAGTTAAGAGAAAAGCATCAGAGATGTGGCGATTCTTAATGAAGGCCACTTGGTTCTTACTGATCAGAGAATCTAGAATAGGTTGCAGCCTGTTTGCAAGCACCTTAGTGATGATCTTGAAAAGGAAGTTACACAGACCAATAAGCCTCCATTCTTTAACAGTATTAGCCCCTTTAGTCTTGGGAATAAGAGTGATGTATGACTTGTTGAGCTCCTTAATCATTTTCCCACTCTTAAAAAAATTCTTTACAACCAAAGTAACATCAGGGCCAATAACATCCCAGGATTTCTTGTAAAAATGCCCATTAAAGCCATCAGGGCCTGGAGCCCGATCTCCATCCGCTTCCTTTATAACTCTATCAATCTCATCATCAGTAACAGTAGAGCAAAGGCGATCAAATTGTTCATTATTCAAGGTAGGAAGAAGCCTATCATCATCCCATTCTATAGGGCAGTAGTTACTTTCATCATATTGATTGTAAAGTTGATTATAATAGTTCCAGATGTGATGGTTGATAGTCTCTTCATTATAGCACATATCATTATCAATCATAAGAGAATTAATATTATTACAATTAGATCTGACTTTGACATAATTGTAGAAGAAGTTAGTATTTCTATCACCAAGCATCAGCCACTTCACCCTAGAAATCTGCTGAGCATAAGACTCCTCAGCATCAGCAGTACCAAGGGCAATCTTTCTCTTCTCATCAGCAGCATCTCTGAGAGAGACATCATAAGGAGACAGGTCAGCATTTTCCTGAGCAATGATAGCATCAATTTCTGCAGCCCTAGCATTATCACAAAGATCACCATAATTTTCCTTATTCCACCTAATCAACTTCTCTTTCACTTTTTTAGGTTTAGAAATAACCATGAACATCGGGTTGCCTTTTATCTCAGAGCTCCAAGCATCTTTAACAACATCAAGAAAGTCATCACGAAGAGTCCAAACATTAATAAATTTAAAGTAGCCCTTTCTTTTCCTTGCATTGCCACTAATAGAGATGGTAATCTGTCTATGATCACTGACAATAGTATTCATAACTTCCCCCCAAATATCCTTATAATCTGAATAAAAGTCAACATTATAGAAACATCTATCAATCTTAGAGAGAATAATATCATGACCTTTTCTTCTATTATCCCAGGTAAATAAAGGGCCTTTCATATCTAGCTCAATGAGACTCAGATCAGAGATAACATCATTGAAATCATGCATGGCAGTTTGAGGGTAGTATCCTTTACCCCTTCTATCCTCAGTAAACCTGATGGCATTGAAATCCCCAAGCAGAATCCACACTCTACTACCAGGATTAATCCTTCTCAAATCATACCATAGAGATCTTCTCCTCTTTTCCTCATTCTGACCATAGATGGTAGTAATATAGAATCCATTACCTTTGTACAAAGCTTTGCAATGAATAAATTGATCACTTTCTTTGATCGTCACCAGATCAATCAGACTCTAATCCCATAGAATGATAATTCTCCCAAGGGGATGAGAGGAATGATTACAAACCCACTCCTTTTCAGGCTAGATATTGTGCATAGCTTTGTTCATTTTTTTATATCTAAGCTTCATCTCAATAATGAAGTTCAAAGGACACCTTGTCTTATCAAGGCTATCCTTGATTTTCTCCTGGTGTCCACGCCTATTCATGCCACGAACATTCCAGGAGAAAATACCAAGATAGTCATTCATTGGGGGAGGGGTTGACTAGAACCCTACCAGCCACAGTAGAAGAGACAAGCTCATCATCAATCTCATTGAGCTTTTCAAACATATTTGTTGCTACATTAGCAATTCTAGGTGCGCTCCTCTTAACTAAAGGATTTGGCTTAGTTGTAAGCTTTAGAGGTGAAGTCTTGATCTTATGTCTGACTGTGAGGAAGCCATCATCATTTCTAGGGGATTCCATTCTCACCTTCACGTCAACATATCTTTGCATATGCACTGGAACTCTCAAACCTCCTTCAGAGTTTCTACCTACAAAAGATCTTGTGCTTCTTCTGTTGTCGACTGGGGCAGAGTGAACAATCTCCAACTCTCTTTGAGTTCGCTGATGAGTTTCAATACAACATGTAGAGGGTGAAGCTTCAGAAACTCTTGGTGTGACAGTCAGTCCTCGCTTTGCTCGATGCGGAGCTTCACTTGTAGAGCACACACTAGGGCCAGAAGTTATGGAAGGAGTGTCTAACGAACTGTTATAGCCTTGTTGTATGGCTTCATTCGTAGTAACACCAGTAGCAGTGGTAATAAGGGGCGCATCAGCAATAGCAGTAGTGTCAGGACTAATTGCAGGAGCTTCAACATTACTCCCTTTTCCCAAGTTCTTGTCAGAAGGCATCCAGACTTTTTTGCTTCCAGCATTATCCTTCTTGAAGAAGCAGATCTCAGATTCATGTCCAAAACAGCCACACGATTTACAGATTTCAGGCAGCCATTCATACTGAACCTGAATAACATCTCTATCTCCACAGTCACTCCTCATGACGATCTCTGTAGGAAGTGCTGAACTGGTTGAGATTAGAACCTGAATTCGTGCATAATCAAGCCTCCTCAGGGATTTAGTAGCATAATCAGCACAGATCGGCTTGTCTATGTAACTTCCTAAGAGTCTAAGAATCTCATCATCCCAGAATTCAAGGGGAAGACACGAAAACCTCACCCAAACTGGTATTTCTGTGAGCCTATCCTTCTCCAAGGGTTCCCAAATCTCCCATTTTTTGATAATCAAGGGTTTCCCTCCCACAAACCATGGTCCACCCTCAACAACTGATTTCAAATCATCCGCATTCGTAAATTTCATGATGAAAAAGCTTCTGTTCTGTGGGATTACCTCGAACTCCGCTTTAGGTTTCCAGATCTGCTCGAAATGCCAGACAAGAGTTGGTTAGTGAGGTTTCATCCCTACAACATAGCCTGCCACCGTATTCTCCCATTTCTTAGCCACTTCGATCGCCTTCGATCTCTTGTATCAGATTTCTCCATCAACTATCTCTGGCGGTGAGAACTGGAGCTTTGTTATCTCCTCTTTCCTTCGATCACTCAGAAGATCCGACCATTTCTTCGGTTCTGGTGCAGCAACAATCCCTTTCGCTTGGCTACCCTGAGGTCTCACCCATTGAGAGCTAGGAGGAGGATTCGGAGAAGGATGCCAACCTCCACCGTGGATCGCCCCTTCCGTCTCCGCACCCTGCGCTCCTGCCAATTTCAAACCTCCTGCCATGGTCTAATCAAACCTTACTCAACATTATAGAAATCTCATTAATTCATTTGGAAGGCCAACTTGGTCCAATAGAGTTCAAATTTGAACCATATACTAATTGGAGGGTCTAGAATGTTTCTATGCCCTTAGAATTTGTGTTTGTACACATTATGACCCATAACTCTCATATCTTAATTAAAATGCATTTAAAAGCAATATGATTTTAAAGGGTCCCATTTATTGGATTCTTGAGTCATAAATCTGAGATTAATTATTAAATAGTCACATTTGTCACCTTATAACCTTGCTCCGTGTTTTATGGTCATTTGGTAGGGGAGAGAAAATGAAAAGGATTAATATGAGTTAATGGATATACATAATTCATATTTGAAAATGAAATATGACCTTGGGATATTATCTTAAGTTTTCTCACCTTATTTTGTATAAAGACAATCATTATAGGAAATTTGCATTAAAACCCCTCAATCATAACTATTTAAGAAAAACTTCATACTAAGTTTAAAGTAACCATGAAAATTGGGATGTGACAATTCTACCCACCTTAAAAAATTTCATCCTCAAAATTTCCTAGGGTACTACCCACCTTAGTAGTTATGTTACATCTCCACATAATTAAAACATTACTAAAATTAGCACAAAAAGTTAATTCATTTCATGAAAGGTTCAAATGAACATGAGCTAATTATTACATCAGTCTTCACTTCCTTCTCTACTTCCATAATAAAAATTCTAGCTTGTCTTTTGGTCGGTGGAGGGTGGACCTTATTTTGGTCCTAGTCCTTCTTTGCGAGCTTAGGGAAGTTTGACTTGAGGTGTCCGGTTTCTGCACAGTAGTAGCATGCACCCATACCATACCTACATGGGCCTACATGGTTCTTCTTGCACATTTGACATTGGGGCTTCTCAGCTTCTACTGTAGGTTTAGATTCCTTCCTCTTAGGGTTGTTGGGAGGCTGGTATTAGTTGTTCTTCTAAGAAACGACTTTCTTGTAGATTCTCCCAGGGTGATCTTCAAGCTCTACGGCTACATCCACGGAGGCCTGGAGGGTCTTGTGGCCTCTTCCTAACAAGGAAAATCTCAGGTCGGTCTTGAGTCCTCAGATGAACTTCTTCGTCCTACGATGTTCATCATAATCATGGCCTGAACTTCATGGCATACTGGGTGACGGTCATGTCACCCACTTGAGCCAGGTTGGCGAACTCTAGATCCTTCTCAATCATAGCCTCGGACATATAATGCTCCTGGAAGGCTTCAACGAATCCATCCCATGAGAGTAGAGGTGCTTCAGCTGCCCTTGAGTTGAGGTAGTTCTCCCACCATATGCAGGCTGCCCCTTTGAGCATGTGGGTTGCAAAGTGAACCCTAGAGTGTTGAGGGTAGTCCATGTCTTGGAAGCAATGTTCCATGCATTTAATCCATTCCTCATCTTTGGTGACTACATCAATCTATCCTTCACCTGAGAAAGAATTGGGACTTATCTTTAGGAAATTCACTAAAGTTAGCTTATGATGTCTAGGCTGGTATTGTCCTTGCGTTAAGACATTGGTGAGGGATTGGACCAAATCTTCAAGGGTTGGATTATTGTTCCCTCTTAGTCCACTTCCCCCACTAGAAGAGCTAGCACCATCATCCCTACCCTTTCCCTTGTTTGCTCTCTTAGGGGCCATCTTAAATACATTGTATTGATCTAAGGTTGAACTAGGGGAAGTTGGGGTTTTAATACATTAGGGTTAGGCTCACTGGTTAACATCATAAACTTAGGAAAATTAGGCTGACTCGGATCATATTAATTACAAATAATACATAGTTAGGGTTTTAATGGGAAAAAATAGGGTTTCTAATAAAACATCAAAATGGAAATGAAAATCAGGACTTAAAAATAGTAAAATCAACTTCCTCTCGAAAAACCCTTCCCATAGTCTATTTACTTGTATTTTTCTAAGCATCCTATGATTTACTATGAATATTCTAAGACTAACCAATCAGTAATCATTAAACTATATTTGAGACACTTATTAAATGATAAATAAGATCAATATAAATTAAGAACGAAATTTTAGAAACAACCAAGATACCCGTGAAATGATAATCAAATATGCAAGGGTATTTTAGTCATTTAAAATATAAAACGAGACTTGCGGTTGATGGATCAGCAGCACGCATGAAATATTGAAAATGTCCATTCAGATTGAATCACTCGATCAAAGCTGCGTGGAAATTAGGGTCATTCATCGACCAAGGATCTTTTGCTCACATCCATGGCGAGAGCAGAACCTGGAGGCAAGAGCTCGATCATGCATGAGGAATCTAGCAAGGGTCGTGACTGTTTCGAGGGAACATGCATTCCCATTTCTCTCCTCTCATCAGCCTGAGGTCAAATATGCTTCAATGAGGTTGGGAGGTGCACTGAGGGGTAGGCGCTGCTCCGGCGATGGATGAGGAGTATTCAGAGAAGAGAAGATCAGAAGGATGCTACGAAGGTGGTGCATCAATGGAGCAAAAGTATTAGCGAGGCTAACCCAAAGTCGGGTGAGCAATTTCATAGAGGAAAGGACCAGCGTGGCCCTGGAGCTCGTCAGGAAACAGGTAAAATAGAGAGGGGGAAGTCGACTTAGCAACAAGGGAAATACATGGTAAAAGACCTCGATAAAAGGCAGTACACGATCCTTGAGGCACTACAAGTTAAAACAAGTCATTTCCATGGCCACAGAGGGCCTGGTGAGTCACAACGACGGACGCTGACGAGGATCAAAAAATGGGTCTATAGGATAGGATGATAGGGGAGATCACAGGGCAAACAGACAAGAGGAGAAGATACCTGAGGGCCCAGGTTTGCTTACCGTGGTGGTGATTGAGCTGGGGTGGTCGGCTCTATGAGGACCAGAACGTCATCGTCAGAGAGGAAGGAGGAGTAGGTCTGGGTTCCTGAGGCCATCAGAGGGAAAATTGGGCGAGGAGGAGAGGCACTTGGGGTCCGGTGATGCCTTCGGGTCTTTTATATAGGGACGACTAAGGCGAGAGTGGTTTCTACGCATTCATGGTGGAGAGAGGTGACAAACCCTATTTGGGTGTTTTGCCTACAAGGGGATTTAGTGGGTCATTGCTCATTCAAATTGTCAGAGAGAGATGAAGATGAAGGAGGAAGAATCGAATGAAATAGTGGAGTAATGAGGGAGTGAGATGGAGAGGAAGGAAACATAGGAGAGTAACTCCTGTCTGTGAAACCGTCGGGAGGAAGGTGACGGTCTTAGAACCGTCAGATTGCGGATCGCTTAGATCCTGACCGTTGGATGGTGTGAGAAAAAGGGTAGAAATCCAAAGGGCGCGAGACAGGAGGCTAAATTGGAACTATAGGCTTATTTGCGAGTATTGAATGAAATCAAACCTTAACATTATAGAAATCTCATTAATTCATTTGGGAGGCCAAACTTGGTCCAATTGAATTCAAATTTGAACCATATACTAATTGGAGGGTTTAGAACGTTTCCATACCATTATAATTTGTGCTTGTACACCTTATGATCCATAACTCTCATATCTTAATTAAAATCCTTTTAAAAGCAATATGATTTCAAAGGGTCCCATTTATTGGATTCTTGAGTCATAAATCTGAGATTTATTATTAAATAGTCACATTTTGTCACCTTATCACCTTTATCCATGCTTTATGGTCATTTGGTAGGGGAGAGAAAATGAAAGGGATTAATATGAGTTAATGGATATACATAATTCATATTTGAAAATGAAATATGACCTTGGTCTATTATATTAAGTTTTCTCACCCTATTTTGTATAAATACAATCATTATAGGCAATTTGCATTAAAACCGCTCAATCATAACTATTTAGGAAAAACTTCATACTAAGTTTAAATTAACCATGAAAACTGGGATGTGACAAATTTCATCAACATAAATTTGTATGATCAAAAAGTTGTAGAACTATGTTTAAGAAATAGAGTAAAATCAACTTTGCCCATGATATATCCATTGTCTAGCAAAAAGTTCTTTAGTTTCTCATACTAAAATATAGGGGCTTGTTTGAGTCCATAGAGAGCTTTTTGTAACAAATAAACATGATTAGGAAATTTATCATGTTCAAAGTCATTAGGTTGAGCCACAAATGCTTCCTCCTCTATTGTACCATTCAAAAACACACTTTTAACATCCATTTCATAAAGCAAGAAATTCTTATAGCTTGCAAAGGCAAGTACCATTCTAATATATTAAAGTCTAGCAACAAGAACATAAGTTTCATCAAAATCAATATCTACATGTTGATTGCATCCTTGAGTAACTAACCTTTCTCTATTTCTTAACATTGTATTGTTTTCATCTAGCTTGTTGCAGTAGACCCACTTGGTGACAACAATCTTCCTATCATTTGGTCTAGGCCATAAGGTCCACAGTTTGTTCTTTTCAAACTGATCTAACTCTTCTTGCATAGCTAGGATCTATTTGTCATCTTTAAGATCTTCTTGCACATTCTTGGGCTCAAGTTGTGAGATGAAGATGTTGTCGACTTGTTCTTTGTTGTTTGCTTCCCACATCTTCACCCTTTCAAAAGGATCACCTGTGATGAGCTCTTTAGGATGATGTTTTGCAAAGCGAGGAGTTGTATCATTTTTTATTCTTCTTTCTCTTCTTCATCAACCATAACCTATTTTCATTTGTCAACGATGTTGAGCTCTTTTAAGTGAGGGATCACCTCATCTATAACATCAACATTCACAATATTCTTGGAAATAGAGGGGTTAGTCTCAACAAATTAACATTGATAGATAATTCAACTTTAGACAATTCAATGTTAAATATTCTATAAGCTCTATTGGCAGTGCTATAGCCAAGAAAGAAAGTCTTGTAAGATTTCACATAAAACATGTCGAGGGAATCGATGGTTTTAAAAAAAACAAGGACAACCGAAAACATGCCATAACTCATAGAGGGTTTTCTTTAAAGATGGATGAGTGAAAACCCAGTTTTGCACAAAGCATGAGGTGCTAACAGCTAAGGCCAAAAACATCTTTGGAGTATCATACTCTAGAATCAAGGTACTAGCCATTTTTTCTAGTGACCTATTATTTCTCTCTACAACCTCATTTTGTTATTCTAGGTGAAGAAAAGCTATGTATATACCCAGAATCCTCACAAAAATGTTCAAACAAGTCATTTTCAAATTCTCCCCCATGGTCACTATGGATAGAGATAATCTAGCAAGAATCTTCATTTTTAATAGTTTAGAAAAATGTTGAGAAAACATTGAGAGAATCAATTTTTGAAATAAGAAATAAGGTCCAAGTAAATCGAGAAAAGTCATTGACAATCACAAGACAATACTTGATACCACAAAGAGATTGAGTTCTCATTGGTCTAGATAGATCAATGTAAAGAAGTTCAAGATCTCACTTGGTACTTAGCACTCCTTTGTATTTAAATGAGGATTTAGTTTCTTTCCTTGGGTACAAGGTTGGCATTCCTCGTCTCCAAAATCCAATTTTGGAAGTCCTTTGACCAATTCCTTTTTGCTCAACTTCTTCAATTGATGCATATTTACATGACCAAGCCCACAGTGCCACAAAAATATATCTTTCAAATTAACAATAAGGCATCTACCAACAATGGGCTTAACAAAATCAAGAATAATAACATAGATATTATCATTTCTAGTTCCCTTATTTATAACATCGTAGGAGAGGGAATCTAGAAGCAAGCATTCTAGTGAGGTAAAAAGAAAAAGATATCCATTATCACATAATTGACTAACACTAATTAAATTGTGATTTAGGCCATCTATAAGAAGAACATTCTTGATGCATTGTGAATCATCTACATCACCCTCACCTATCACTTCACCTTTGTTGTTGTCACCAAATGTCATTGATCCTCCTTTCTTCTTTTTGAATTGGTTAAAGTGGTTGATTTCACCTGTCATGTGCTTTTAGCAATCACAATCAACAATCCATTTTCCTTTTACCTATAAGAAATGAAGATGTCGGTGCCCAATTCAAACCTTGGGATGTGGTTTTATCTTGGGGATCCATTTCAACTTTGGGTTGGTCCCTTTCTCTCTGTAATGACAATATGTAGAGTAATGGCCATCACTCTTGCAATGCACACAAACCATAGGGTTCTTAGAGTTGTATGACTCTCCATGGAAGAAAGGAGGTTCCTTACTCTTTTTCTTACCATTTCCCTTGCTCTTTCTCTTTGAAGCTCCCCCCTACTTATCCCAAACCACTAGTACCAACTTGTTTTGTAAAGTGATCTAGAACTTCATTGAGGGACTATTTCCCTTTAAGGAATTTCTGCAAGGAAGCTCTAAGTTTGTTATTATCATCCATAAGAGTAATGATACTAGAAGATAAAATAATAAGATCATCTTGTGCATGAAGTAATTCAAACTCTAAACAGAGGGATTTCGTATGATAAGAATCTCTCTAAAGAGTAATTCTAGCTACCTCATTACAAGGCAATAGAGGTCTATAAGAAAGAACATTAATTTGAGCAAGCAATCTATCATTTTCAGTTCTAATCAAGATAATCTCATCAAGATAAATCCTATTTTAATCTTTAGTAGCATCACAAACATATTAAGATCATCATTGTCTGTTCTAAGTAAGACAGGCTCATCTAGGTGGGCTTGATTTTCCTCCTTAAGACTATTGTTGTTCTTAAGGTAGATACCATTCTCTACTTTAGCTTCATTTTATTTAAGCTCTAGATCAAGAAACTGCCTTTGCAAGGAATCAATGCTATCAAGATGCATTTTCTCATTTTCATCAAGGATATCAAGCTTAACATAAAAGTCATCAATGATTTTCCGTAACCTCTTCTTCTTAGGTTTACATTTGAAAAGAGAAGAGTCAGAAGCATTAAGCATATCAATGAGGTTTTCTTTAAATAACTCATGCAAGCTTACCTCAATTACCTCACCAATTTCTTCACTAGTAGAGGCCATGAGTTCAAGGTGACATTCCCCCTCATTGGAGCTAAAATCACTGGAAGAAGACTCCTCCCATGATGCATGGGATGCATCATTTCTTTTTCTTTCCTTCTTTTCCTTATTATTGCACTTGCCATCCTTCTTGTAGTCCTCCGTTTTCTTGGAGCTACTCCAGTCGTCAGACTTCTTGACCTTGGAGCACTCATTCTTGTAGTGTCACTTTTGGCCACCTTCTTAGCACCTGGAAGTAGAGGAGGATGTATTTCCTTTGAAGAGCTTCCCCTTGGAGTAGTTAGCATCATCATCACTAGGGGCTTCATCTTCACTTGAGGAAGGAGGAGAGGATCAACGAGCAAGTTGTTGTTGGAGAACAAGTGCCTCCACTTGAGCTTTGAAAGTATTATATTTGATCTTCTTTGATTTCTTATCATCTTGATATTCATCTTCATCTTGTTTTTCTAGTATTGTCTAATGAACTTGAAGATTTCCAATGAGCTCTTCATTGGAAATTTCATCTAGGCTTCTAACTTCTACCATAGAGGTCACCTTGGATTACCATCTCTTGGGGAGAGATTGTAGAATCTTGGAGTTAATGGTCCCTCTATCCATGGTGTGTCCCAAGGAAGCAAGTCCATTGATGATGGTGTTGAGCCTTGTGTACATCTCAGCCACTCTCTCCTTCTTGCCTATGTTTAAGTTTTCAAGGAGACCCTTGAGCATGTAGATATTGGACTCCTTGACTTGCTTTGTGTATTCATAGGTGATGCCCAACTTGTCTCATATCTCATGGGTTGTGTTCCCAGAGGAGATCAATGTTGAACTCAGAGGGAGTGAGGGCTACATAGATGATGCTTATATCCTTTGCATTCAATGCTACCTTCTTGAGTGTAGTTTCATCCCAAGTAGATGAATCTCACGCCACCTCCTTGTATGGTATGATGACTAATTTCCACATGTTGTATCTCATCCCTTGGAGGCAGAACTACATCCTCGTCTTCCAATAGAGGAAGTTTGAGCCGTTTATGTTTGGGGGTCTAATGGGGAAATCATCTTCTATGTTTAGAGACTCAAGTAGGATGTTACCCATCTTATTGTCTCCTTAGGAGATTTTTTGGAAAAGATTGTGGCTCTAATTCCACTTTTTGGATCAATGGTATGTAGAGGGGATGCATAGAGCTAAAATGCACTTAAATAAGATTTGTTAGACCTTCAAGTTACTTTAGGATATGTGATTGTAAATATTGTATTTGTAGTGCAAATAAGCATACATAGCAAGGATGAGAGAGATCGAATAAATACAAGAACAAGCTATGTAGAGTGATTCCAATCTCCAAACTAGGAGAAAGTTAGTTTGCTATCTAGAGAGGTCAAACTCTAGGATTTTTCAACCAATATATACTAAAATTTCATTATAAGACATACAAGATGACATTCCTTTTTTTGGGCCAAGGATAGCCACCTCTTTTTAAGGACCAAATAGGAGTCAATAAACCAACCAAACACTTACATATCCCTTGAGCTATAGTCTTCTACCTATACAAGGTTTTACCCACTCTTGCAAGCAATTGGACACCTTCACCAAGGAGATCTCCTTCTTGCACCGAGTCTTTTACCTTGAAGGATTTACCTATTCTACTCCTAGATGTTCAGCCTTGACCTTCTCCTCTGCCTCAAAGAAGCTTTTACATATTCTTCTTACACTTGGAGAAGCTTTGCACCTTCTCCTTTACTTGGATAAGCTTTCATTAACTAGATCTCAAGAAAGGGGTTGGGGAAATGGAAGTTTTGAGAGCTTTAAAAGACTACAATGGAGTAGCTATCACACACATATCCTATCTCACTCATATGGACATTTTGATTTGCAAATAAGAGAGAGAAAGGGGCTCAAGTGGACTGAATGCACTCAACTATGGCTAGGATCTTGAATAGCATGAGGATCAACCTTGGAATGAACTCCAAGAGGACCTTTTTATAGTTGGGGATGTCCACTAGAGACTAGTGCTGACCTGAGAGTAATACATTGTCCTTATTTTGATAATGACTTAACCATTCCATTCATATCTATCTAATATGTCTATTGATATTGATTTCAGACATTAGGTACATGAAAATGATCAATCCAATCAAGCCCTAGCTTGATCAAGTTCAAGTAAAAAGCAATGCCAATTGACTTTTGTGAAAAACACCCTAAAACCCTTAGGATAATTTTTGTAATCATTTGTATTGATGTTATGACTTATAACTAAGATGTAAGAAAAATTAGAAGCTCTTAATTCAAATGTTTAATCACTCTAATGAAATTTTCCAAAATACACCATAGAGTGTTTTGTTGGTTGAGTTTCCCCAGTGACAAACTTGACCGACACCCTTGATGCATTTTGAGAAGGTCCAAGTTGGGATGAGTTTCAACACATAGAACTCTACCAACAACCTGAACTGGCAAAACTAAATTTTAAGCGATCAGCCGAGTTTCATCTAGGATAAACTTGGTCGATGCTTCATATTTTTACTTTCACATAGTGCAGTTGGTCCAGTTACCTTTATTAAAACTCGACCAAATACACTATACAAAAGTGCAGAAAAAATGATTCTAACCATTGGAGTGTTGCAAAACTCAAAATTATATCTGGTGCAACACTCCGAACAACTGAAAAATGTTCCTTAGTGCTCCTAGCCTCTAGTGGACACCCCCAAATATAAATAGGACCTCCTGGAGTTCATTTCAAGGTTTCTCCTTCATTCTATTCAAGATCCTAACTATAATTGAGTGCATCTAGTCCACTTGAGACCCTTTAGATCTCTTGTTTGTAAATCAAAATGTCCATATGAGTGAGATAGGATCTGTGTGAGAGAGATATTTCATTGTATACTTGTAAAGCTATCAAAACTTCCCTTTCCCCAACCCCTTTCTTCAAGATCAAGTTGGTCAAAGCTTCTTTAAGTGAAGGAGAAGGTGTGAAGCTTCTCCAAGGTGAAGGAGAAGGTGAAAAAGCTTCTACAAGGTGAATGAGAAGGTCAAGGCTAATGATACGTGAGTAGAGTGGGTAAATCCTTCAAGGAAAAAGACTTGGTGTAAGAAGTAGATATCCTTGGTGAAGGTTCGAGCTACTTGGAAGGGTGGGTAAGACCTTGTAGAGGTAAAAGACTCCAGCCAAAGGATAAGTAAGTCCTTGGCTGGTTTATTGGCTCCTTTTGGTCCTTAAAAAAGAGGCTAGGTATCCTTGTCCCGAGAAAAGGAAGGTCGTATTATATGTCTGATAATGGAATTTAACTATAGATGGGTTGCAAAATCCTAGATCTTATCCTCTCTAGGTAGTGGACTAACTTTCTCCTAGTTTGGGGATTGGAGCCACTCTACATAGCATGTTCTTGTGTTTTTTCAACCGCTCACATCCTTTCTATGTATATTTAGTTGTACTACAAATTCAATATTTGAAATCTAATATTTTTTAGTAACTTGAAGGTCTAATGAATCTTGTACAAGTGTTTGTAGCTTTATTCATCCCCCGTCTAGAAACAATTGATCCAACAAGTGGTATCAGAGCCACAATCTTCTCCAACAAATATCCCACGAGTTGAGAAGATGGGAGACAACCTACTTGGGTCTCTCAACTTGGAAGGTGGTTTCTCCATGAGACCCCTAATGTTCAACGACACAAACTTTCTCTATTGGAAGAGACAAATACAGTTCAACCTTCAAGGAATGAGCTATGAAATGTGAAAGTCATCATAATTCCTTACAAGGAACCGGTGGGAGATGTACCTAATTGGGATTAAGATACACTCAAGAAGGCAGAACTCAATGCAAAGGAAATAAGCATCATCTATGATGCCCTCACCCCCTCCGAGTTCAACCAGATCTCCTCTTAGGGCACAACCTATGAGATATTGAACAAGTTGTGCATCACCTATGAAGGCACAAAGCAAGTCAAGGAGTCCAAGATCTACTACTCAATGGTATCCTTGAAAATTTCAAGATGGGAAAGAAGGAGAAAGTGGTGTAAATATATAAATGCTCAACACCATAATCAAGGGACTTGCTTCTTTCAACCACACCATCGATAGAGGGACCATCAACACCAAGATTCTAAGATGTCTCTCCAATAGATGGGAATCCATGGTGACCGCCATTAAGGATGTTAGAAGCCTTGGTGACATAGCCACCGAAGAACTCATTGGCAACCTTCAAGCTCATGATTCAAGACTTGACAAATAAGAGGAAGATGAGAAGCAAGAAGAGAAGGAATCAAAGAAGATCAAAGACAATGCATTCAAAGCACAAGTGGAGGCAATGATTCTCCAACAACAACTTGCTTTCCAATCCTCTCATCCTACCTCAAGTGAAGATGAAGCCCCTAGTGATCATGAAGCTAAAGACTGAAAGGGGAAACACTTCAAAGTAAATTCATCCTCCTCCTACATTCTAAGGGTCTATGAATGTGGAAAAAAGGGACACTACAAGAATGAATGCCCCAAGGCCAAGAAGTCCTACCACAAGAGTAGTTCCAAGAGAAGGTAGGACTACAAGAAGAGTGGAAAGTATAAGAAGAAGGATAAGAAGGAAAGAAAAAGCAAGGATGCAGCCCATGCCACATGGGAGGAGTATTCTTATAGTGATTCCATCTCTAATGAGTGAGAATGCCACCTAGGTCTCATGGCCTCTACTACTGAAGACATTGGTGATGTAAGTGCAGTAAGCTTGCATGACTTATCTAAAGAAACCCTCATTGATATGCTTAATGATTCCTACTCTTCTCTTTCTGAATGCAAATCTAAGAAGAAGAGGATAGGGAAAATCATTATTGACTTGTATGTTAAGCTTAAAATCCTTGATCAAAATGATAAAAAGCATCTTGATAGTATTGATTGTTGTTCAGGTAGTTGCTTGATCTTGAGCTCTAATACAATGGAGTTGAAGCAAAGAATGGTATCTACCTTAAGAACATGAATAGTCTTAAAGAGGAAAACCAAGCCCACCTTGATTAGCTTGTTTTACTTAGAACTGAAAATGATGATCTTAAACATGCTTGTGATGCTATTAAAGATGAAAATAGAATCTATCTTGATGATCTTATCATGTTTAGAACTAAAAATCTAGATTTCTTGTTCAATTTAATGATATTTCATCTAGACCTTTATTGACTAGTAATGAGGTATCTAGCATTACTATTAAATGAGATTCTTGTCATACTAAACCCTCTGTTTGGAGGAAGACTTAATATATGCACAAGATGATCTTTCTAGTTTTTTTCTACTATCATTACTCATAGTGATGATAATCTAAAACTTACTACTTCCTTGTAGAAATTCCATAAAGGGAAAATGTTCCTCAATGAAGTTCTAGTTCACTCTATGAAACAAGTTGGTACTAGTGGTTTGGGATATGTAGGTGGATCTTCAAAGAGCAAGAGAAAGGGAAAGGGTAAGAAAAAGAACAAGGAACCTCCTATTTCCTATGGAGAGTCATCCAGATCTAAGAACCATATGGTTTGCGTGCATTGAAAGAGTGATGACCATTATTGTACTTAATATCCTTATAGAGAGAAGGGGACCAACCCAAGGATTAAATGGGTCCCCAAGCTAACAGAGGATCCCAAGCTTTGAATTGAGCATAACACCTTCCTTTCTTGTAGGTAAAAGGAAAATAGATTGTTGATAGTGGTTGCTCAAATCATATGACATGTAAAATCAGCTACTTCAACCAATTCAAAAAGAAGAAAGGAAGATCAATGACATTTGTTGACAACAACAGAGGCAAAGTTATAGGTGAGGGTGATGTAGGTGATTCACTATGCATCAATAATGTTCTTCTTGTATATGTCTTACATCACAATTCAATTAGTGTTAGTCAATTATGTGATAATGGCTATCTTGTTCTTTTTATCTCACTAGAATGCTTGCTTGTAGATTCCCTTTATTATAATGTTATATATAAGGGAACTAGAAATGGTAATCTCTATGTTATTTTTCTTGACTCTATTAAGCCTATTGTTGGTAGATGTCTTGTTGTCGAAGTGAATGATATATATTGATGGCACTGTAGGCTTGGTCATGTAAATACGCAGTAGTTGAATTTTGAAAAGGATGGGGAATTCCAACCTTGTACCCAAGGAAGGTAAGCCAAATCCTCCTTTAAATCTAAGGGATTAATTAGTACCAAGAGAGATCTGGAACTTCTTCACATTGACCTATTTGGACCAATGAGAACTCAATCGCTTTGAGGTAGCAAGTATTGGCATGTAATTGTTGATGACTTTTGTTACTTTACTGGGACCTTCTTTCTTATTTCGAAAAGTGATACTCTTGATGATTTCTCAACTTTTTGTAAACGGGTTGAAAATGAAGCTTATTGTCGAATCGTCTTCATCTATAGTGATAATGGGGAAGAATTTGAAAATGAATTGTTTGAACATTTTTGTGAGGAATCTGGGCATGCTCAGAACTTTTATTCACCTCAAACACCTCAACCAAAGTAGGTTGTAGAGTGAAAGAATAGGTCGCTACAAAAAATGTCTAGGACCATGCTTCTAGAGTATGACACTCCAAAGAAGTTTTGGGCCGAATCCTTTAGCACTTCATGTCACGCATCCATCCTTGAAGAAAATTGCTTATGAGATGGTGTGGTGGAAATCCTTCTATCAATTACTTTCATGTTTTTATTTTCCTTGTTTTTTTAACACCAAGGATTCCCTCGACAAGTTTTTTGTGAAATCTTACCAGATTTTCTTTCTTGTCTATAGCGCTACTAGCAAGTCTTATAGAGTGTTTAACATTGAATTTTCTAAAGTTGAATAATATATCAATGTTAATTTTTATAACCCCTATATTTACAAGAATATTACGAATGATGTTGTTTTAGATGTGGTTATCCCTCACTTGAAAGAGATGAACATTATTGACAAATGAAAAGAGATAATAGTTGATGAATAAGAGAAAGAAGAAAAAAAAGGATCCAACTCCTTGATTTGCAAAACACCATCCTAAAGAGCTCATCATAGGTAATTCTTTTAAAAGGGTGAAGATGTGGGTTGCATACAACAAAGAGCGTGTCGACAACTCCTTCATCTCACAACTTGAGCCTAAGAATGTACAAGAATCTCTTTAACATGATGAATGGATCCTAGCCATG